>JAZEWT010000008.1:21510734-21531476 GCA_036362905.1 Mordacia mordax | reverse complement strand
TCCATCGAGATGGTGATCAGACTGATGGTTTGCCAGTTGGCTACATTCATTTTTCCGACCGTTTTGCCTGCTATCCCACATGTCGGTCTGTCCATTGGTTTGTCTCTTGGTCTGGATGCGCAGGTCAAACCCGTCATGTGGTGGACATTTAAATCGTATGTCGCGATGAATCCGAATGAAGCGTAGAAGCACATTTAATAGTAACGATCGCGCGTTCTTTGGTGTGTGTACAGTCCTTGCAGACATGGTTTAGACCATAAACCCGCTGCAATTGGGAAACCATTCAACCGCAGGCCGTAGACCGGTGTGAAACTCATCCTCTCCACGGTATCGGCTCAGCCCTCTGAGCAACCCGGCCACCCGTCGGTATTTACACCTCCGCGTGCGTGCATCGGCACGCGCCCGCGCGTTCCTGCGTGCGCGCAGAGCCCAGGCCCATGCTGCTGTCGGGCCCCAGCATGCAGCCGCCGCCGGTGCTCAACCACCTGATGCTGAGCAAGCAGGTGCAGCGCACGGGCGGCGAGAGGAACTGCACGGTGGTGCGCGACGGCGTGGTGGAAGGGGCCGTCGTCAAGCGCAACTCGGGAGCCCACAGCCGCAGAAGCAGCGGCGACAGCGCCCGAGGTGAGCGTGTTTTGCCGGAGATGCTGGCGTCCCGAGCTCAGATCCCGAGTCGCTGTTGTTGTCGTTGATTTGGCCGCGACTCGCGGCGTCGACACGTGTGCGCATGTTTATAACGCACGGATTGACCGACCACACGAATGTCGGATTCCCGCTACTGTGTCGGAGCCAGAATTGGAGGTTAGTGTTGATTCGCCCTTGCTTTACCATGGAGACGTTTCCATTATTGACTTCCTTGCGTACAGAACACTTCCGTCGGAGTGTAACCTCGACTCGCGTCCTCTAACCTCGCTCATTAACGTTGGCAGCCCAAATCTACTGGCAGAAATTCCACATTCCCAGGGGGGAGGAAGTGACGATATGAGTTACTTATTGTCAACGTATCCTCAACTTATCTATTTTTATGTCCCCCAGAGCAATAGTCGGCTGCGTGAACCCCTGGCTGGGGTTTAAACTCTCGACCTCCCTGAACCAAGTCGAGCACTTCCATGACCTTCGCATGCGGCGGAGGTGCTCCCCCCCCCCGCCATCCCCCCCCTCCCCCATGCCACTGCACAGGCAGCGGCAAGCGGGACAGCCTCGGCGGAGCGGCCGCGAGCGGCGGCGACGCGGCCTCCGGCGCGCGCGACGCAGGCTCCGCCGGCCCAGCGGGGGAGGACGAGAGGCCGCGGTGCCGCCGCTCAAACGGGGGTTCCGCCAAGAGCGACGCCGCCGACTCCGTCTCGCCGACGTCCAGCTGCGGCAGCTACGGCGTCGAGGCTCTGGAGAAGCTGGCGAGCCTGGATGTCACCGGGCCCGGCAACCCCGAGTTCCGGCCTCGCGGGCACGGCGAGGCGGCCGCGGGCAGGTCGGATGCGGAGAGCGCGACGCCGGTGAAGGACGGCGCCCAGCCTTCGGACAAAAGTGCGGCGGCGGCGGCGGCGGCGGCGGTGGTGGACGGGCGGCCCGTGGTGGACGGGCGGCCCGTGGTGGACGGGCGGCCCGTGGTGGACGGGCGGCCCGTGGTGGACGGGCGGCCCGTGGCGGACGGGGACGTCTCGCGGCCCGTGTTCCGGGACGGCGGCGGCGGCGGCGGCGATGGCGCGCGGCCCAAGTCTCGCACGAGCTCGACGTCGTCGGCGGCGAGCGCGCGCTCGCTGGAGTCGCGCGCGAGCTCGGATGCGGGCGAGGGGCGGCCCGGCTCGGCGGCGGCGGCGCCGGGACCGCGGGCGCCGGCGTTCAACCCGTTCCCCAACGCCAAGACGCCGCGCAAGTCGGCGGCGGCGAAGAGTCTGGGGCTGTACGGGTCGAGTCGCCGGTCGCCCGTCGTGTCGCAGATGTCCCAGCACAACAGACCTGCCAGTGGCAGAGCCAGCAGCTAGGACTTGGCGGAGGAGCGATATTCACATTGAACGTCAAGATCAACGGTGACGTCGTCGCCACGCTGAAACGAGCACTTGGTCGCGATGCCCTTGGTCGAGGTGCCCTTGGTCGAGGTGCCCTTGGTCGAGGTGCCCTTGGTCGAGGTGCCCTTGGCAGGCAGTTTTGAGCCAGCGATGAGAATTTCTCACTCCTACTGCAAGGCTTGTCCTCGTCCTATCAGCATTGTTGTTTTCCCATTAAATGGTACCAACTTCATCTTGGAAGGGTAATGGGAAGATTTGACACTTGACCAAGATGTGAACTGGCATCCTCTCAACTTCAATTCAACATGGGTGTGATGATTGAGAGTAACGGTTGACTGATAGACGATTCAATCGATCAGTTGTAGAACATTGTTATCTCGTGCTACAGTGGACTTATGCATGCCTCTTACAGTAATAAATTATGGTATTGTTAATGTATTGAGTAATATTGAAGCAGATTAATTTTTAAGTAATTAGTCTACAGATCAAGTAAAAAAATGTTTGTGTCTTTCTGCTACAGCAAGCATTGGGTAGCACCCATTTTCATTGACAATCCAAAGCCAGTAGTGGAAATTCCACGTTCCTCTGACGGGGGTCACCCTCTCTATCGCATCCACTGTTTGGTTTCCTCCAAAGCGGCGATAAAACGGTGCGTATTTATTTAATTCAACCATAGTGTGAAGTCTGCGCAAGGAAGATTGAGTGGGTTAACAGTGCTTGTGGTCAGGTTGTGGTGTGATGGTGTTCTGCACTCTGGACCATGTAGCATTAAATCATGACGGTCATATTACCTGTTGGTAAAACTTAAAAGTTTGCAAATTACTTGAAATTGGATTACTAAAGGCAGGTTCCAGTAATCCCATAATACCACTGTTTTCAGTGTGTGAAAAGAGTACTATTGGTCATCTTGTGCGTATGGATTATGTTTTCAAATTACATTTTCCAAAAAAGTAATTCCTGAATGATTTAAAGAAGGAATGGGTAGTTGACAGTTGAGGTTACTGTGAAGACAGAAGTAACCATTTTCCATAGATCATGCTTTAAGAGTCAAAGTGCTAGTGTTACAATATGAGGATAAGGCGGTCTCTTGGAATGAAGACGGTTATCATGAAAGTAAGAGCACTGTGATCTACTCTGCCCTGGAAATACCAAATACAGGATTTTATTACATTGAGAACTCAAATCTTGCCTCCTGTGTAACCAGAAACCATAAAGTAACGATTCCATTACGGTCGAGTATTCACCTTGCTGACTTGTCATATTATGCTGACTTGTCACATCATGTCTGGTTTGCTGTTGGGATACTGGACGAAAGTAATGAAATATTCAAAACGATATGTTAATAGCAGAATCAACGCCTGCAATGCTTTTATTACCATATGAAAAGTTTGGTCATAAATATGCAATAATATATTAATTTAGTGGACGGCACGGTGGCCCAGTGGTTAGCGCTGTCGCCTCACAGCAAGAAGGTCCCGGGTTCGAATCTCTCGGCTCGGGTGCCTTTCTGTGTGGAGTTTGTATGCTCTCCCCGTGTCCGCGTGGGTTTCCTCCCACAGTCCAAAAGCATGCTGCTACATAGGTTAATTGGCTCGCAGGCTAAATTTCCTCGCAGTGCCCGGCGATGGACTGGCGTCCCATCGTCGGTATATCCTTGCCTTGCACCCTGTGTCTGCCGGGATAGGCTCCGGCTTCACCGTGACCCTGTATAGGACTAAGCGGTTTCAGACAATGAGCTGAGATGAGATATTAATTTAGCAGTGGTGAATAATGTTAAAGCTGTGATCTACATTACAAAATAGCGTAACTCTCATTACTACTGGCTGAACGTTTTCAATATAGTCATGCTCATCACGATAGACTGCATCCTCGACCACATGTAGAACAGGTTGATGCAACGCTACCAAGCGGTGGGTGCATGTGAATTAATACTTGCTGCTAAGTTTACATTTACATAAAAAAAAGAAAATGTCCTTTGTCGTTTGTTTGTAAAACCTGTCCGGAAGTGAATCGGCTTACCGACCATGTGTTTGGAGGACCGTTCCATTGCGACAGCTTTACGCGGACACCCTGTACAATATTGTTCTGTAGTATGTTTCTCATAAGAAAAGTGGAACATGGATTAAATGATGCAATTAACGTCCTCTCTTCAGCGCCGCTGCTTGATCTACCTTCACTTTCATTCATATGTCATTGTGTAATTATCTTGCCGTTATCAGTATATCCCTTGAAGCCACCCTCCTTCCCATTTATGTGATTGACACTGCATTGTAACTGGCGGTGCGTAGCTAAACACGGTTTGCCATCAATGGGAAAATCCCATGCAGTTCATAATTTAGGCATTCACCAATATTTCCGGAGCGGCACGATGGCCCAGTGGGTAGCGCTGTCGCCTTACAGCAAGAAGGTCCCGGGTTCGAATCTCGGCTCGGGTGCTTTTCTGTGTGGAGTTTGCATGTTCTTCCCTTGTCCGCGTGGGTTTTCGCCGGGCACTCGGATTTACTGTCAGTTCAAAAAACATGCTGCTGCATAGGTTAATTGGCTCGCGGACTACATTGCCCGCAGTGCCCGGTGATGGACTGGCGTCCCATCGTGGGTATATCACTGCCTTGCACCTTGCGCCCCTGTGTCTGCCGGGATAGGCTCCGGCTCACCACGACCCTGAACAGGACTAAGCGGTTTCTGACAGTGAGATGAGATAAGATCCAGATTTACCATAGAATCTTTAATGCTTATATTTATTAATCACACGCGCCTGTCTCAATCCTTTCATATTAGTATCCCCCTCTAAATATTTCAAGCAGGTTTCTTGAAAAGGAGTCACGAGGATGGGTTGAGACCTTTCTGGACAGGGGACGAGCAGTAGTAATATTATTGCAAATGTCTCCGTAGCGTTTGTTGGCATGTTTACATAGTCGGAAAGGCCTGCAACAGGTCCCAGTGTGTCTGTCTCGAGAGTCTCACTAAGTCACATATTTCAAAGTAGTGCAACTGGAATTGTAAATAATGACGTTTAAAGCGAGCATGAAATGACAGTGCGCTATTGCTAATTCATGCACGGTCATGCAATTTGTGTTTTCGTTGAGGTTATTAATAGTCAACCGCTGAGTGGTTTCAAACAGCGACTTTAGAAAACGGTAACCGTTTTCAGTGGCATTCTGTTAGGAAGAGATGGGCGTACTCACACTTTACCCCACCACACATGAGCTGTTTTAATCTCTTCCCCTGCCTTGCCAGGTGTTGGTATGTGCCCTGCGGACTGTGTTGTGACAGCACAGCCTCGTTTCTCAAACAAAACGGTAAACATGTGTTTGTTTCTGTACATTTGCTCCACGTGAAATCTAATTACAGACCTGTGAGCACTATGAATTGTATTTTAATTTATGTACTAGGGTATTTGCCAATCCAATTGATGGGGTGTAAGAATTGTTGTGTCTTGTTGATTAACAATACAAAAAGCCTGTTTTTTTTTCAGCACGCGAAATGTACGTTCCTGCGGTGATTATTAACGAGTACAGTTCTTCATTTTAAACTGAATTCTTGGTAAACCCCAAACCGACGTCCAGCAGAGGGCCCCTTGCTTGGCTGACTTTCACGGCCACCTTCACCTGCGTTCGATATCTGCGTCCACATCGCCTCTGGCCACGTAGACTTGGCCGTTTCCGAATACTGGTTCGTCCAGGTAAATTCCCACCCGGTCGAAAGTCTGGCCCTGTGTGCGAGTTTTTTGTTTGTTAATTGTCAACGCAGCAACCGTGTCATTGAGCTTGCATGGCAAGTGGTCGTTATCAGAGTCGGATCGGATCTAACTTGTCGCGAGAACATTTTTGCTCCGCATAAAGTGACCGAGCCAAATTCCATCACGATCGGCCAAGGTGTTCAGGGATCGTGTCCACCCACTGTCCACCCACTGCGCTGCTCAACCGGTGATGCGTCTCCTACAACGGACTCTGGAACAACGCTGCTTTACCGTCCTGGAGGTGTTCGACGTGAATTCTAACAGCAGAGGGCGATAGCACTCAACTTCATGGTCATGGAGTTGTTCTCGTCCGTGTGTACACGACGGCGCGCGTGGACCGCAATGTTGGGCAACGTGAGATGCGATCATCGTTCCCAGCCGGTGGGTCGCGACCCACCTGTGGGAAGGGAACGCCACCTAGTGGTCCGCGGAGACCGAACCCAAACGGAGCAGGTGGCCTTTGAGGTGCATAGGATTGAGAATCTCTGAGCGACTGCTGTCTGTGGCGGGATGGTCGGCACGGTGCGCCTGAACATTCGGATGTTTTGAGCACAAAACGATTTATATTTGAGGCGGCATGTGCAGTCTTGCTGCTGTTGATTTTTGAAGGACGTTAATGTCTCCAGCAATCCACTTAGAACGTGAGAACCAAACGCTGTAAGTGACGAGTAATACAAAACATAGAGACATGGAGTGAAAACTGCCTTTGGGGGCGCGTAAACCTGACAAAGCTACTGAATTGGTTCGAATGTAGAGACCTCCTTCGGCCGCCCCCTCACTGCCTTCAACAACGTAACTTAGAGAGCACAAGACTAAGACGAAGAGCCGGGATTGTGCTCCGTTGTCCGTCTTCCCACAGCAGCAAATAGACGAGAGCTGAGCGCTGCTGCTGCAGTGGCAACAGTGTCTCGCGTCCGTCTGCTGACGGGAGACCCACCACTGAGCAGCGGAAGGACATTTACTCACATCGCTCGTCACTGCCAATGACACAATCGGGGCGTTAATTGCTAATTACATCGAGACAGTTATTTTAGAGGAAAGTCTTATCTGCAAAGCACATGCGTCCCCATTGAACACTGTACAGTTCGTGTTGCGTGTTTAATTCTATTTCTCGTGCTCGTTGCAGTGAGGAGCTGCTCTTCCTGGCACCACCACCCTCTGTCCTTGTAGTCTTCACGGCAGGGAATTGGCCCCTGTGTTCACACATGGGATGAATTTTCTCAACGCCTCGGTGCACGGTTATCACCGTTGCTGTTTTAAGGTCTGCCTCTGTAGAACACGGACATTTGCACAGTCTTCCGTCAGCGCTGTTTGACGAAGGCCGTGGCGATGGCGAGCGTTCCTTGAGCACACTTTGTGGGTTCAGTGGTGAGTGGCGGTGGCCCAGGGCTGGTGCGGGGTCATCCTCCCGGACTGCGCTCTTAACCGTGGGCAGGCATCGCCTTTGCGGAGCAGTCAGTGAGCCAACTACCGCACCACCACTCTCCAATTGCAAACAAAGTGGAACTGAACCTGTTTTCTCTACACTGGAGCGATGAGCGAGCTTCGGTTTATTCAGCCTCGAGCCAGAAAGTGAACTCGTAACCTTGCAAGTGCGAGAGTCAAGCATTCCAACCACTGTGCCACTGGGCTAGAGTCTCGCATATAAAGTAATGTAAACGGCTGAGTGCGTGCCGTGTACAGTGAACAGCGAGGCTGTAACCCATGCAATGTTATCCAAAAAAAAAAATATCCCAGGTCTTTCATGCATTAGTCCATTACTACGGTTTACAAGAGCATTTTATACTTTATTGAGCTCTGGTTCACGGTTTTTAACTGTGCCCTCACTCAATATAACGTGAAACAAGCTCACCTAGTCGCAGTCTGGCGCAGTTATACTGAATAATAGTAATTGCACTTCTAAAGCGATTTTCACCCGAGGGTCACAAAGCGCTGCACAGAGCTGTGGTGAGAACGACGTCAACAGCATCAGAGTAGATCAATTGAAGGACTGTAATGACTCTAAATCAATGAAGGACGTGAAATAATAATAACGCGTTAAAGGCGCGCAGGTATCACACGCGGCAAACGTTTGCCGTTTGCTTCGAGAATCTGCTCGGGGAGGTGTTGATGCCTTGCACGGCTGGAGAGAACGAGGAAGACATCTGGTCTCATCTTCCAAGAGAAGAAAGTCTGCACGGAACACGATGCGGGTGGGTGGCCAACCCCACGTCCCCCTGCATTTCTCTCCCTTGCCCGTAATGTTTACACATTGCCCAAGTGACTAACTTGAGGTTGAGTTGACCGAGGGGAGGCCGAGGGACTCTTTCAGATTATTATCGTCACTGGTGTCGGCCGTGAGTGCGAAAAACCAACTCGGGTTGCCGGGTTTGTCTCTCGGCGCGCTTACCGCCGAGCCACCGCTCCCCACACACTTTTTATACACAAGCATATCGTATTTGTGCCGTTAAATCCCAAGAATGTTCCACTGGGACCTGTGCTCGCAGTGTCCTCTCCTCTCTCCCCCCCCCCCGAGCGAGGACCATGCTTTCGTTTTATCAGGAACAAGCGAAACAGAAATAGGAGCTGTTGGTAGGAGCCTGGGCCTCTTGATGGCCTCTGAACGCCAGAGTAATAGCCCGTGAAGCGTTCACTATACTTAGCCGCGCCTTTATAAATAATGCACGCGGCGCCCGCCTTTTATTATCATGGTGACAGCTCGGTGCTTAATTTCCCATTGAATATTTTCCGGTTGCCCCAGATAGACTGGGGTAGGCTCGTGACTATACTGTAGTAGCAAGCGATACTGGAGGTGGTGTGCCGGGCGCGGAGTGCCACAGCCCCTGATCCCTGCCGCAAACGGGCTGTGAGCGCGGTTCGATGAGCGGTTTATTTCTTTGTCGCCGCTCATCGTTCCTTGTCACCGCCGTTGTTACGTTTCCCACGAAAGTACCTTTGCCCGAGAGGGCAACCCGCACGGAGATGGGGGCGAGGGCACGTGGCTGAGATAGTGGAACCAAGAATATGATGGCACAGAAAGGGATTAATTCAACATAGCCGATTATAGATTATGGCAAGGGGCAGTCTCGCCACAGGATTACCTTGAGTCAATTGCCACCGAGCACTCACTCGAACAACTCTAAAGCAACACTAAGAATTCACCACCACCCATCTCCCCACAATTCAACGATTTGTCAAAAATTACAGACTCAATTCAGTTCAATGCTCGATTTTTAAAAATCTCAATCGTTGAATTTCGTTCATAATATTTCTATATATTTTTGTAGATCACATGAATGTTTGAGTTTTTCGCTCATTGAGCCCAAAAGAAAAGGTTGTGCATAATTTCTGGAAGTCATAACACATTTTCACAAGTATGAGCCGATTAATGTCATCCCTCATGGTTAATCCACTGCTGGATGCTTGCCTCCCAAAGCCGCCACCACGATTGCACGTATCATAAGCGTTAGAACCTTGGGATTTATTTGACTCAATCCCCAACCAAGGGAACCGTGAATTTCTCATTGCGAGTCACATGCCCTGCCACAGTGTTTCGTGGCCCAGATAAGAATGTGCAATTGTCTCATCTCATTGTCAGAAACCGCCAGTCCATCACCGGGAACTGCGGGCAATTTAGTCCGCAAGCCAATTAACCTATGCAGCAGCACGTTTTTTGGACTGTGGGAGGAAACCGGAGTGCCCAGCGAAAACCCAAGCGGACACGAGGAGAGAACATGCAAACTCCACACAGAAAGGCACCCGAGCCGAAATTCGAACCCAGGACCTTGCTGTGAGACGACAGCGCTGGGCCACCATGGCGCCCATGTGCAATTGTGTGTTTTTTTATATTTACAACCAGTTAGCAGAGCGTAACAAATGTTGAAATTCGAGACAGTGAAGTCGCTGGCACTGCCATGCAATGGAGATATTGATGGATGGATGGTGGGTTACGTGCAGTGTTTCATAAGGTGTGTTCTTCATGTCTTCGCAGACGTCGTTGTGCCATCGCTGCGTGTATTTTAGAATTTCCAGGAACTGGCGCTTGAGATGCTGACATTGAGACCAGTGGTTTACGTGCAAATAAACACACACAATGCCTCTAGTTTATGCAAATGCATTGTTTAAATAAAATATAAAAATAAATAGTTAATTTCCATCCTCGGGGCACATTCAATAATTCATGCCTGTGACGCTGTCATGGTGACGATTATATCAAATGTATTCTGCATTTGTCTACAGCACAGTATTTTATTGCACTGCGCAATAATATGAGCAGAGAATCCTTCACTTAATGAGCTGAAAACTCAATTCTGTTCGCTGTCGTTTGCAAAGTAGTCATTGTGTCATCAGCCCACCATCGCTTCAGGGCCACTTAAGCCAGTACCCCTTAATGGCAATGTAAGTGTGGCGTTTATCCTACAGTATTTTATAAGACTGCCAATTCCGGCCCCCCGTTGCTTGTTTGAGCAGAGCCAACACTTTGTGATATATTCAGCGGAGAGTGATTTTAAAATGCACGGTTTGTTTCAAGACCGTGGTTGTGTGTGTGTGATTTTTTCTCCTTCCCGTGAACGATGAAACATGATGCCCAACATCAATTGTGGATCAGACCACTTGAACAATTCTGATAAATTACCAGTCTGCAGCAGAACTCCGACTGTGCGCTCCAGCAAAGCGGGCTCAGGGTCAGACACCACTCGACTTGCCTTTCAAGCATCCCGCCGGTGTTCTCTGCTACAATGAGTTGGACTCGTTACCGCAATGTGCTCGTGGCCTTAGGCGTTCAGTATTGAACATTATGTTATCTCATGAACACACCGTCATGGATGATTGTGGGTAGTTAATTAAACAAATATATTAACAGATCGCCTGTACAATATAAATTAACATTTTATGGGCCTATTTGGGTAACATTATTTGCTTGAGCCTACAGTGCTTAGGCCGTTGTAAGCTTTCTGGGTCGGCCTGCTTAAACAAACGCTAACAGAAATGCTGCTGGGAAGCTCTGCTACAGAACGCAGATTGACTGATGAACTTATGTGTGATGTCATTATTTTTTTTCTGAATTGGCCTGTTTGTGTTAGACTGAAGGACAAAGCTCCACAGAGGGTGCAAGGTGGCATTAGCGTGTATGCAGTCAGACCTTGGCAATTATAACACATCGGCCTGGAGTACATTAACATGAAGGAGAACGCGATTTCGAAGCGACGCATGGGTGCTTCGTTAGACGGGTGTTTGAGGCTCCTAGGAGCCATGCCTGTGCCGGTGCGCGGGTTCGAGAGTCGGACCTGAACACAGCGACGACTAAACAAGCCGCTGGCTCAGTGCGTGGCTCTGCGATTCGGAGGAAATTCGAGGCAGATATTCGGTTGCCTCGGATAACCGCCTTAAATCACGTTACGCTATTCATAGCGTAACGTGATTTCGAAGCCTCGGTGTGTGTGTCGATGAACGGCAGCAGCGTCCGTGCAGAATCCGTGAGATGGTGACGGCGAGTGCGAGATCAGCTGTGATTGAATCCGATGGATGAACTGGTGCCAACTATGGGGACAAAATGAGCATTGCGAGATGAGCGCTGTCTAGAAGGGCATGGAAACGTTGAATGTTTCATTTGTAGCTTGACTGATAAATTAATATCTATAATGGCCATGCATCCAGTCACAGGCAATTTCCTAGTCTCTAATTGATTGACAGCCTTTGTGATATAACAACCAGTCCACTATATAGTGGACACAATCTCTTGTGTTTGTTTTTTTAAATTAATTTCATATATGACATTCTACATTTAGCATTTTTTCTTCACATCGGCATTGTCACGTTGACAACTCTGTAGGGGATCTGGCGAATCAGCCGCGGGCTGTTCTCTCGGCTCGGAGCCGATTGCATCAGGTCAGCACAGATCTGGCCCAGGCAGGCTCGCCTTGCCTGCCGAGTGGTTCATCCTGCAGGCTCATCTCGCGTTGGCGCACGTGTGCCCTTCGTGCGTTCGCTCTGTATTATTTATGCGGCGTTACCCGGCCCAGTGTGGCCGGTGGGGGCGCCGCTGCTGTCGCTGCTGTTGCGGAATGTGGCTCTGCAGTTGCTTGCTGCCGACACCACCCACGCTCCCACCTGCACCGTTAAGCCCCGGGGGGACACTGAACACTTGAATCCGCACGACGGACGTGTGCTTTACTCACCACGCTCAAGTGCGCGCTGCGTCATCGAAATTGGATTTTTAGACACCTGCTCTCCCGTGCTGTCTCCTTCTCTGTCTCTTGTTTTGAAACTTTTACCACATTCACGTATTGAATGGCGTGCATTCACGGATACGGTAACGCGCACACGCGATTTGCGTGTGGGCCTTCCTGTGTGTGTGTCTGTATGGATGTCTCCTCTGCTGAAGCTCGGCGAACGTTTAACGCTTTAATCAGCAGTTGGTGGCAATGATGTGGATATTGGAGGAGATGAAGGAAGAGGTCTCATCTCATCTCATTGTCAGAAACCGCTTCGTCCTGTATGGGGTCGCGGTGAGCCGGAGCCTATCCCGGCAGACACAGGACGCAAGGCAGGGATATACCATACCCACAATGGGACGCCAGTCCATCACCGGGCACTGCGGGCAATCTAGTCTGCAAGCCGATTGACACATGGAACAGCATGTTTTTTGAACTGTGGGAGGAAACCGGAGTGCCTGGCGAAAACCCACGTGGACACGGGGAGAACATGCAAACTTCACACAGAAAGGCACCCGAGCCGAGATTCGAACCCGGGCCCTTCTTGCTGTGAGGAGGCGACAGCGGTACCCACTGGGCCACCGTGCCGCCCTGAAGGAAGAGGTGATTCTGGGACATGAAGGGAAGGATGGTGAGGGTAGCATCACGCACCCGCTGTCAGAGCAGGGCACAGCAAGAGGGGAATCGCTATCCGTCAAACATCTGTGCCAATTCGTCTGAGATTATTTACAGGTTTGGTTACAGCGTTTCTTGCAATGATTAACCAATATTGTTTTTTTGTCTTTTCACTGAGGTCATACCTTTTTATGAGTCTCCAGCAATTGCGCACGCTGATAGTAGAATATAAAGATTAATGTTGTAGATATCTCATATTCAGAGCATGCCATGAACACGCACTCGCACTGTTTTATCACAAGAAGAAAGTCCTGCGCAAGACACTTGGATTCCGGCGTGAGTTTGTGTATTCTCCCCTTGTTCTACGTGGGTTTCCTCAGGATTCTTCGGTCTTTACCCACCGCAAAAAAAAAAATTGATTAATTGCCCGTGGTCAATTGCTTAAATCGAAGCACGGTTTTCATTAAAATATAACATGGGACACGGGCCTGGAACCTGCGACCTTGAAATTAAGAGTCTCATATCCTACCAACTGGGCTTGCCAGGCGGTTCTAGAGTACTCTGTCTTGGGAACCGCTCTGATGTTGTTGTTGTTGTTGTTGACATGCCGTTCGATTCACAGCGCAGATTTGTAACAAACAAAAAGCAACCATTATTGTTGATGATTTGCTGTTCTTATGTCGTTTAAATTGCTGGCATGCCGCTCTCTCCACAGCTCTGTGCAGCGCTATGTGAGCCTCGGGTGAAAAGCGCTCTAGAAGTGCAATTATTCTCACGTAAAAAAAAAGGGCACTCAATGTCTGGAAAATGTTGGCATTGCCTGCCTGCATGGCTGACTTCCCCTCCCTCCTCTGTGGTTTCCTCTGCACCCCCCGTAGCCGTGTCTCGTTCACGACCAGGTGTGGAGTTTGCGCGGTGCGTTATTAATTCTGTTCTAATTGTAGTCGAATGCTCGTACGCCTTCAAAAACGGAGGTCACCACCAATTCCTGCCGCCTGAAGGTGGGAAACCCCTATAGGCCACGCCTCGTGTGGCGTGACTCATAATTATAATACATTTTGCATTGCTAAGGCGCCTTTCACAAAGCACTATAATGGTAGCTTATTCATGTGCTTGGTTACAAACATAGAATTGCTAAAGCGAAGTGTCTGCCAGACAGTGGACCACAAACCCAATTTTGGTGCTATTAATTTTCAAATCAATCTAAAAATCTAATTTCATACGACAGGGTTTTTAAGTGCTCGACAGTCTCGCACCATCTGGCGTCAGGTACTTCCCCTTGACTCTTGGAGACAAAACAAAAAGGGAAAAATATGACAATAGGACCGGGGCTTTCTGCAGCACGGTGCCTGGCTGGCCGGTGCGGTGGCCCAACCCATGGTTTTAATGTGGAAATTCTCCCCAGCGTGGGTTTTCGCCGGGCACTCCGATTTCCTCCCACAGTCCAAAAACATGCTGCTGCATAGGTTGATTGGCTCGCAGACTAAATTGCCCTCGGTACCCAGTGATGGACTGGCGTCCCATTGTGGGTATATCCCTGCCTTGCGCCCTGAGTCTGCCGGGATAGGCTCCGGCTCACCGCGCTTTCTGACAATGCGATGAGAGACGACACGATGAGAGGCCGCGATGGCGCAATGCGGAATCATCAGACAAGGAGGCCGCCGCCACCTCGGCGCTGTCTCCAAGTGCTGTCCACAAAAATAACTGCACCTGACGTCTGACCTTTGGCGTGCAGGAGGTTGGCGTTGGCGAGGTGCCCCAGCTGTACGCCTCCACTGTACGCCTGGTGCTCTTGCTCAAGAGGAAACCGCTCACGAGGATGTAGATACAAGAATCAAACTGGGTGGCGGAGCAGTGCAGCCGTGCTTGGCAATCACGCTGCCAGGAGAGTTTAACAATGAAACGTTCCTTGAGATGGCCGCGTGTTATTGTATTGTGTAATGTACTGACATGTACCCTTGGTAAATACCAGCAGTCAGTCAGTTTTTAATTAAGCTGCAAGGAATCGTTAATCTGCAGTATGTAGGTATATTAATAGGGTTTTTTTTTATCTGGGATGAGTACACAAGGTAGGGTCACACCCATGATTCGACGCCAGTCCATCGCAGGGCACCAGGAGCAATTTACTCAGGAAGCCAATTAACCTCGGCAACAGCAGCGTATCTTCATACAGCGTATCTTCCAGTACCTCCACTAACCCTCCATGCAAGATAACACGCTTGTATGAAGACAAACTCCCCGTGCGTGTACACATCCGCTAGCCTAGAGTACATGACATCTTTGTTGGAGACGGAGCAATTCATCTACAGTGTTATGGATACATTCGTCTCGGTGTGCATTGTCCCTTTGATAAGCATTTCCAATTCATATATCTTTGTTATGGTAATAATAATAGTAATTTACAGCTGACTTTGATGAAGGCCTCCCTATATCATTATTTTTATGACGCTTATTTAGTGTCACATTAGCGTCACAGGTACAGTTAACGTTTTTGACGTGTATTAATCATGGTTTTCGCTGGTTTTTAAGTTAAAACGTACAGGGAGGGATAACATGTGGAAGAGACCACAGTATTATTCATGTCAAGTCAACAGTGGTCATCAAATGAACAGACTTGCCCCCGTCATGAGAACGTGGAATTTTCACCAGTGACTCTGGGCTACCGCCAGCAATAATAGTGACCAGACACTTTGGCTTAACATCACTTTAACGTAGTGGAGGTAGGGTGGGAGGGAAGCTTTGGCGCTCAAAGTGCTGCTGGCGGTGGTTTCCAAGGGAACATCAAGGTGGCCCATTCGACGCTAAAAGCCACTCAATGTTTGTTCAAATTCCAAATGGAATTACATCCCGGCTGGGCGCACCGGGTGCCGCGTTGCAGTGTGCTGAGCGCGCGTTGGGAAAGCGCCACTCTCTGCGGCGTGCATTTCAAGTGGGATCGCGTTCGCCTTGGGTGAGGGCTTCAACGCCAAAACGATTCGAATCCCCGGCGCAGTGAGGGCGGATTGGTGACAACTTGCGTGGGTCTTCATCCAGCAGTGGAAGGACAAATGCTGATGATAGTGTTTAATTTCTTAACGTGTCGGTATTGATGATTCTAAATACCGCAGTTTCCAGTACTAAAATTAACCCTGTCGTTCGTGCCGTTGTGTTCCGCGACTGAATATCAGCGGGCGTTAATTTCTCGTTGAAGGGCCCCCGTGTATCTGCTGGACTGGCTTGGACAAGGATTCTGGCCGCGCTGTGCCGGGTGCGTGAATATTTTCCGGATGATCGACGTCGACTCTAACGCGGCCGAAATGAAACGGCGCACGTCAAGTGCTGCGCCGGGTGTCGTTTTGGAACATACCGAGGGACAGCCCCATGAACGGGCGACTCGACTGACTGCGCGAGGTCGGAGACAATGTCAGCGAAACCGGAGAGACCGTGGTGCTGCCAATCTCGCCAAACACTGCTCGTGGCACCGTTAATACCGTGCTGGAGGGGGAGGGGGTGCCGCTGCTCGCGGTGATAGGGACATTGCAGGAAGTACCCGGCACCAGCCACACGCGGAGGACGAGGCTGAGAATTCACGCAGCAAATTGCGTTTTATGGCGGTGGAATGACTCCGTGAACGCGACCGTGGCATTTGTCCCCAGCAATACACAAACTGAGCCCAGCTGTAGACAAATGAACGACCCGCTCCCGTTTGGTGAGTCAGTCAACACCGGCTTTCACTGCTGCATACAAATCTCTGATGGCGAAAAAGCTCTCCCAATCTCAAATTTTTGTGAAAGCATCGTTCTCCATTAGACTCCAAATATCATTCTGTGCACCTGGAAGGCAATGGTGTGGGATCACTTGAACCACAATAGGAAAGTTGTAAGTTAAGGGTCATGTACTGTACATGTGATTTCGCAGTTCCATCGTTTGTCCACTGTTGGATGAAGGCTTCTCAACACCACGCCGGGCACAGTGGGTTATTTGACTATACCTCAGCACGCTGGTCCGTGCAGCTTGGTGAAAGCGGGGAGCATAGACGTGCAGTGAAACAACAGCTTTCGCTGCATTGTTGCTCTGGTGACAACGTAACCACACGGCCAGCGGCCTGCAATCCCAGTTTTGTGCGAAGCGGTCCTCCATCCGATCACCGTCCGGGATCAACTCCGCCTGGCTGCTGACAAGTGCGAGATGGTGATCTTATAGAACGACTCGCTCCCATCGCGGGGCTTGCAACTCTCACCATTCGGCTCAGGGCCACCAAAGGAATTGATCGGCACCCGACCGAGCAAGGAGACAACGTATTTGAACAGGGAGACAATCCGTCAGCACGGCAGTCGAAACAATGCTTTGATTTCTCCCACCTTTTGTTTATATCCCAGTTTGTAAATTGGTGCACCAAAGTTCGTCGATCCTTACGTCGCGTATGGTGGGGGGAAATGTGGGTACCTGGCGAGTGTGGGAGAGCAGGCTTAACACCCTCTCCAGGGGCTTTTTCGAACTCCTTCTTGTGGAAGCCCGTCTGCAAGCGTGGCGTGAGCGAGAAATTGTAGAGCTGCACCTTTACCTGGGTTGATGTTTGGTCTGCAGTGTGACTTAGAGGACGAGTTCTCACAGTGAAACGGTCGAGGGGGGGCGTGTTTGGGGGTTAACAAGGTTTACTGGAATCGGCCGGAATGTTTGAGTCATTGCAGGAAATCGTCTCTTCGTGCGCTGGGAAGGGCTTGCACGTGACATCAAGCGATAACCGACTTGCCATTCCTGTTCGGGGCAGTGTCTAGGGCTCACGGCTTTCTTTGGAAGCAGCGTCTCTTAAATGCCAAACATCCGTGATGAGACAGGAACTCCCAATGGGATTTGGGTCTGGGAGCCGGAGGCTGTATTGGAATGTGGAGTAAGACGTGACAAAGATTCCGAGGCTATTGTTGAGCTTCACAATGAATGCCATACTGGGAAATGTGTGTGTATGTGTGTCTGTGCGGCAAACACCAGTGACGATTTTATGACCCGGTTCTGTGCCTCCACTAGGTCGACTCAGCCTCAAAACAGTAGCTAATGCGCTGTGTAACATCGCAACTTGGGAGACAAGGACGGCCGATCGTGGTGCTGGTCACCCACCTCCTCCGCACTTGCTAACGGCACTTGACCCTACAGTCTGTAAGGATATATGGGGGATATTTGTGTGTCAAATACAGAAAGAAAAACCCTTGGGGGGGGGGGTGCAAAATGAATGCGCGCAAGTTCACTGTGATTGCCATCAGTGATTTTGTTGTTTGTCCAGGAGGTGGCAACTAAACTCACCATCAGAGGGGAGCCAGTTCAAATTCAGTTGCGGATCCACTCGGCCAATCATCTGTTGTTGGTCGATAAAGCGTGTACCAGTTTAAGTTCGAGGTGGCCGTGTCGCTTAGAGGTCAGCCCTGAGCTACAGCTGCTGAGTTCGTGGGTTTCCGTTTTGGGATTCAGTCGCCTGTGATGAAACTGGGGTTTCAGGCGAAGATAGTTAATAATAATAATTGCATTTCTAGAGCGCTTTTCACCCGAGAGCCACAAAGCGCTGCACAAGGCTGCGCGGAGAACGGCACGTCAACAACAACGGCATCGACATCAACAACATCATCTGCATCATCTACAGCAACATCTACATCGTCATCTACATCAACATCTACGTCATGAACACCAGGAACAGCTCGGAAGTCCTGCACGAGAACATCGTCTCAACCCTGGTGGTGGCCCAGTGACTGTACACCAACCCATACCGCAGGGCGGCTGTGTAAGAAGATTCCTCTGGAGTAGCTCCCTGATGCACGCTTCTTATGGAGGCGTTCTCACGTATGGGGGATCTTCAATGGTTTCATCATCTCGTGAGCGCGACGCCCATCGCACCAGTGTTCGGGGAATTAAAATCGCATCACCAGCACCACTTTGGGGAATGATCAGGGGTGTCGTCCTCTGGAGGAACTGGCCGAGACCATGGGAAACTGGAATTCCCATGGACTGCCCGGGGGGTTGCCAGTGCAGCTTGAGACCAGCCCGAGGCTCGTTTGAGCAGGGAGACGCTGTTTCGTGACGTCAATCATGTGCGATATTATTAATATCACTGACAAAACAACCTTGCGTACCGAGACGGTCATTTTATTTAAACTGGTTGTAGCTTTGAGTGAAAAGCCAGTTCAGCCCAGTGACCCAATTTCATGCTGGTTGCTCGGGTGGAATTGCGTCATTTGGCCCGGATTCCGAATAACAAACCTTCCCACCAACTATCATCCTTTAAGTGTGAGCGACCACAAAGTGGCCAATCTCACAGCGCTCTCATTATCTCATGCGAGATTCCTTCCCGGTGATGTTCGCCGTAATCACAGCTGTTGTAGCCTCAATGCGCCAGGCTTCAAGAATCTCTGATGACATGCGCTGTGTTTAAGGGTAGCTGTTAAATACTACTACTAATAATTTATAATTGCATTGCACCCAAGGGTCACAAAGCGCCGTACAGAGCCGCGGAGAGAACGCCACGTCAACAACAACGGCACTAGAATGGAAAATTAGCAGCAAGAACAACATGTAAAAACAACAAATATTGACGATCATATGTTTTACACCAGTTTGATTGCATCTCTCCGAGCAGCAGTAGTTTTAAAAGATGGGCCATTTTCTTATACACCTCGTGGCGTCTCGTGCAGCCAGCGCTGTAAATGTGTAGTCGGTTATCGCGTGTGGTGGGGTAAAGTGTGGGTGCTCCCCGCTTATTGTGCTACCGACTGCGCAATCCTTCTACGCAAATAGGATGCGGTGTGGTGAATCTGCAGAATATTTTACGGACAAGAGACTCATTAACACAGTTTTCTTGCTGATCCCACCTCTTGTCTAATGTAAATACGCACAGTGGTTTATCATGGATTTCACCCATTATTTGTAAGCTTATGTCTTCTTTTATTAAAAGATAAATATTTAACCAGGGCATATACACTGAATGATCCATTCGTGATTTGCTTTCAGTTTGTTTATAGACGTACCTAAGCCTTGCAGGGTGGTCACTAGTCTCGGAAACTCTGGAATCCACGACTTATGAATGTAATTTGCAAGCTGCTTTATAACTCTATCACACAGCGCGGAGCGACCTAGGTGTGAGGTTGGCAAGGCCCTAGCCATACAAGGGTCAACACAATCTATGATCCCTGTGCGGTCAAACGTACTGTGTACAGTCATCCCACCGTACACAGGAATCGTACACAAGAACTGCGGGGAAACGCTTAAACAATAGAACTTTAATGATGTAGGATTTCACGGCTCGATGCATGATGATTGCTTCGAAATCTGTGCTCACTATTCTAGACATCACCAGCAGAGTAAGCCTTGTCAGTTAACCGCTGCTAGGTTAGATCAGACGTTATTGGCAAGGGCAAGCGTTACTATTTGCCTGTTATACAGAAGCGCATCACCTAGTCTTGTGACATTTTCAGAAGAATCCTGCCAGCTTGTTCTGTGGTAGACGCGATTATTGCTCGAGTAGTTATTAACTGCAGCGTGGGGCTCCATTCAACTCCAAAAGCAATCATGTCACATCATTAACCCCGTATTAATGACCAGGGTAATGTGACCTCGGATGCACTGGCACTCGCTCTGACTGGCGGTTTTGTGGAAAAATCCACCCTTTCTGGAAGTTGCTGTTCTCACATGAATGCAAACTGTTATAAAAGTGTTGAGTTCGTTCGGAATCATTTGACACGGTTTTTAATTAGCGTAATCACAAAAGACAATTAACAAAGGCCATCCCAAAAAATGGCAATCTGATTAAATGTAAACATTTATTGAAAAGGTCACCCCACGCAAAGTGGCAATGGGATGGTGTTGATGTCAATCTTCGTTTTTGTTGCTTGAAGAACTTCATTGATTTATATTAATTATTTTATTTTATTAATCTATTCTGATGTTGTTGATATTCCATTGTCTCCATAGCTCTGTGCGGTGCTTTGTGACTCTCGGATGAAAGGCGTTTTATTAATGCAAATATTATTAACTGTCTTGACTGAAGACGCAAATGAAATTCCACATTTCCAGGTGGGGTCCAGTCCATGACGCAACCAGCGTTGCTTACAAATTAATATCCCATGTATTGATGCCAGGAAGCTGATGGACCGAGTCAACTCCTCCCACCGCCCCCCAACCTGTATTTGAACCCGCAGAGTGTGTGAGACGGAGATGTTTGTTTCAT
>JAZEWT010000008.1:21498967-21510697 GCA_036362905.1 Mordacia mordax | reverse complement strand
TTGGAGCACATTGGTTGAAAGTCAATGATTGTGTTCCTCAGTTTTCTGTTCCAGTACAGGGCATGGGCTCACGTTTCCTCTATCACATCTACTTTCCACCGCTCTCTCTTCGCCTCTGGAGATGGACAGGTGTGGTGATGGCTTCCGCTTGTCTTCCTCACGGCTCGATGCATGAGAATTTCTTCCAATAGGAGAAAAAAGGACAAACTCCTTGCACGCCTCTCCAAAAAGAGCAGCTCTTGAGAGTAATTCTCAGAGAGAGTGTAATGTTGTCAAAAATAGAAAATGCTTTTACCATTTCTGCCAATTATGCAGGTGTTGAGATCTTAAAACACCAAAATAATATCCAGAAATGAGAAAAGCGTTGATATTTTGTGCATATGTATCCTGGCAAAAGAACTCATAGCTTAAGCAGTGTCATGTTGTACTCCAGACATATATTAGTTAAGTAATATCTTGCGAATCATAGCTAGTATTAATCCCCATAATGTTTACAAAGAGACACGTTTGTTGTGTCGCACGAAGCTCGCATCTACAGCTAGCAAGCCCACCGGATCCTTTCTGCTGTAATAACAAACATATATCTACGTGTTTTATTTTTCACATCAACCTTGGTTTGTGCAATTGTCACTCGCTGCCAGGGATGTGCAACGTGAGACCAGCACGAAATGGGCCACGCTCGCCAACAAAGGTGGCGGCGTCTTGCACTTTATCAGAGCCTTGCGTGCGTTGCTGATGTCTGCTCGAAACTGCAGCTGTGCGCATTACATTATCGAGTCGACAAACACGCGAAATGGTGAGCGCGTTAGTGAAATGAGTTCTCTACGTGGCCTGTGTGCAAGGCCTTGAAGCAGTGGTGGACTAGCGTCCCGTCGTGGGTATATCCTTGCCTTGCGCCCTGTGTCTGCCGGGTTAGGCTCCGGCTCACCGTGACCCTGTACAGGATTAAGCGGTTCTGACAATGAGTTGGGTGTATAGAGGGTGACTTGAGCGCCAACCACACTCTCGAATGGAGCTGAAATCGGAATTTGAGTTAAGGCTAAGGAAACCGCAAATCTCATATTGCTCTTCCCCCGGCTGCACAGTGTTTGCACCACTCCTACACACTCGTGACAGCTGTCAGTCTGGAGGCTGCCACATCATCCACCATCCACCCCTCGCTCTGGTCTGACTGATTTGCAGCAGCATCGTGCGATGCGTCGATAGATCAATCAAAACGAATTCCTCCGCTCATGGTCGCCTACAGCCATTGCGTCTGTTTTGTGTGAATTGTTAAACTCCCATGACCGATACGTTATTGCAGTAACTTTTCACATTTACAGGATGTAGGGGTCCATGATGACGTTTTACTCAAGGCAGATTGATATAAGATGATAATAATAATTGCACTTGTAGATGATAATACATTGGTCTTGTGTGTTTATTTTTTCCAATCTCACGTTTTCTGCAGATCTGTCTGTACAAACACACGTCTGGGTGTGTACGCAAACGCCCCATTTTTGCCATAAAACCTGCCGCTACAACCTATTTAAAGGCGAATGATGAGGCCAGAGTCCAGTGTGCGTGCACCCTTCTGGGTCGGTAAGTGTTCAACGTCATCGTGACCGCTTGGCGAGTGAACTCCCTTTGGCACGGCTCACGGAACTTAACGGCGCGCAGTGGATGTGCAGTGCAGTGGTCACGGCTGCGGCCCTGCACCGGTGACATCTCCAGGGCCAGGCTTCAAGCCGCTCGCTCGCATTGACGATCGAACCACTCGCGAGAAGTAATCGCTTACCGGCGAGTTCACGGTTTTAAGCCGCAGTGGTTGCGAGTTGACTCGACACACCGCTTATTTGAATGGGATGTCGTGAGGATTACGGCAGGGTGGCGCAGTGGCAACATCCTCACTGCAGAAAATGTCCTTGCCCGAAGCGGTTCGATTCCCCGCCTAAGGCGCCTTCTTGAGTGAATTTTGTATCTTCTCCCCCTGGTCTGCGTGGGTTTTCTCCGGCTTCTCCGCTTTCCTCCCACAACTGCATCGTAATATATAAAAGGAAGTGTTTGGCGGGTGTTGGCGCCGGCTGACTGCATAGCTCCCTTCCTCTCCCCACCTCTCCGTTTTCCTCGTGCCTTTAATGATGTCAGTCGCCCTGGATAGGGGGCATCCACTAAATAAGTAATAACAATAATTACTTTGTGGGGAATGATCACGTCTCATCAGCACACTCCCCGTCTTTATGGTGCACAATAAAGATTGATCATTTATCACACTGTTGACGGTTGAGAGTTAAACCTTTGAACATGTAATCAACTGGCTTAATACAATGTTTCACCGATTCAAATATTTATACTGGATAATGCCTTGAGATGGTGGGCGACTCGGTGGCGCTGTGAGTAGCGCTGCCGCCCCACAGTAAGAATAGACCGGGTTTGATTCCCAGCTCGGGTGCCTTTCTGTGTGAAGTTTGCGTGGTCTCTCTCTCTCTCTACCCGTGTCCGCGTGGGTTTTTGCCGGGTACTCCGGTTTTCTCCCACTGTCCAAAGACACGGTGCTGCCCTGGTTAAAGTAAATTGTCAATTGTTAAGTTAAAGTAAATTGAGTAAATTGCCCCCAGTGCGATGTACTGGCGTCACATCCTGGGTATAGCCCCGTCTTGCGGCATGTGTATGATGGGATAGGCTCCGGGCCCCCGCGACCCTGTACGTTATTAAATTCGTATTGATAATGATGATAATGATCCCATGAGATGGAAAGAAAGTCTCATCTCATCTCATTATCTGAAACCGCTTAATCCCATATAAGGTCACGGTGAGCCGGAGCCTATCCCGGAAACACAGGGCATAAGGCAGGAATACACCCGACGACGGGACGCCGGTCCATCGCCGGATGGAAAGAAAGTCTCGTTTGCAAATGTGTCCAGTAATGCGTGCACTAGGTGGCAGGCTGGTGGCACAGTGGTAACACCAGCGGTTCACAGCAAGAAGCGGTTTTGTACTGTTTCCCTCCGGGTTCTCTGATTTCTTGCCGTGACTAAAACGATGTACAATTTTACTTGTCTCGAGCAAAAACATACCTTCAAATTTCTGAATTAGGATAGCGCATTGCGATTTCGACCCCTTTTTGCGAAAACTTGGCAGAACCCTCGTGAAAAAGTGTCCTGAAATATTTCCTAGGTAAGCGAGAATAATGATGATGATTACCATATGCATAAACATCGCACTGAGCTTTACAAAGGGTCACTCAAACACGAGTTGTGGTTAAATGTGATTGGTAATGGGGAGGCCGATGTTTTTTGAGACACCACCATCTGTTCAGGGATTTATTGGGCACGCCAGGTGCTTTGAAGAGATGCAGCATGAGGCTGAGTGTGAAAATGTGTAAAGAACAGGAAACGCACCCAGATTTTTCTCGCGATAGCAAAAAAAGAACACGACCATCTCCAACACGCAGGATTAGAACATTCTCTCGTTCTCCGTGATCCAGCGCTTGTCATTCGCCAATCCCAACACGCGTATTAAATGTTTTACCACTCCAGTGTAAGATGCAGAGCCCTCGCCTTCACAATATTCAATGGGCCGTTGAGGATAGGATGATCGTTAGAAACTACAAACGGATCATTTTCTACTCTACCGATATATTCTATACTTCGCAAATTAGATTTGAATTACGCGTGCCTTGGGACATTTCTGCTAAAAAAAAGAGGGCATTTTTTCATAGGGTTGATCTGTGATCAGATTTTCTGTTCCTCTGGCAATAGACATTTCTCGCTGCTCGTTGTCAGGGTCTTCAGCTTGAAATGAAAACCAATTTCTTTGCTAATTTCCATATGTCTTTATTAATGTTGTAGTCGGAAATATTCGCTGATTGAAAATAAAAATGCTCTTAAGGCAAATAGGTACGCTGGTTTTCACTTTGAAATTTAATCCCGAAAAAGCACTTAACATGCAAATAAGGACAATTTTGACTGTACAGACAAGCAAGTGGGCTTAGGCAGAAGACATTGATCGGAGGGATGATAGCTGATGGTAGAGACGCCTGACAGGTTGCCCTGAACAGGAAAGATTGCGCTCAAGAGGGCAACGTTCGTGGAGATGGAGCGATGATATTAGCTCATGTGCAGAAGAAAGATGAACTGTGGCATCGGTAGCAATACCAGTGATGATGCCTTGGCTTTTCTCCTTTCCACAGTTCAGCTTTGAATTGTTACCGATCGGAAGAATGTGCACCAACGTCGACAATGTGAATTTGAAAATCGCGCAGGGCGGCACGGTGGCCCAGTGGGGAGCGCTGTCGCCTGACAGCAAGAAGGGCCCGGGTTCGAATCTCGGCTCGGGTGCCTTTCTGTGTGGAGTTTGCATGTTCTCTCCCCGTGTCCGCGTGGGTTTCCGCCGGGCACTCCGGTTTCCTCCCACGGTCCAAAAAACACGCTGCTGCATAGGTTAATTGGCTCGCAGACTAAATTATCCGCAGTGCCCGGTGATGTACTGGCGTCCCATCGTGAGTATATCCCTGCATTGGGCCCTGTGTCCGCCGGGATAGGCTCCGGCTCACCGCGACCCCCTACAGGACTAAGCGTTTTCTGACACTGAGATGAGATGGAAATCGCGCAATCGTTCAAAGTATGTGGACGCAGGGACTGGGTTTTTTTGGCAACGCTGGAATTAATCTCGGTGCGCGCGGCCTTGTCAGAATAACATCTCTCAGCGTTCCATGACTCCACCCACACAATGAGGGTAATCTCTGAAGTCATCGCTTGTTTTTAATTGCACGATGTTATACAAACAATAATAGCGATTGCACTTCTCGAGCGCTTTTCAGATTCACCCCGGGGTTCACAGAGCGCCGCACAGAGCTGTGGAGAGAACGGCATGTCGGCAACAAGAACGACATATGAAGAGCAAATCAACTCGGTAAAAATTATAACCAACGCAAACGCATTGCGATGGTTTTAATTCACGCAGGGCTCACAGCGAAGCGCCCACCTTTGTGCTTCTTCCGTGAAATGAACATTTCTCGCTGCTTTGTTGAAGACTTAGGTGGTGTTTTGCCGTATCGTATGGTGTGAGCAACAAGGGCGTTGTTACCAAGTGTTGGGTAACGCCTTTCAGGTTTGTCTCTTTCATCATATCTTATTCATCGGCAAGTTATGTAACGAAGACATTAAACACCCGTGCTGCGCACGTTTATTTTACGTTTTATAGTTTATATTTTGAAGCCTTGGACATCTGTTCAGACAAGCCACAGAGTTGAACATTTCGAGGTTCACTTCACGCTGGACAATGTGACCTTGAAAAAAACCCCCCAAAAATGTTAATGTTGCTGATTGGCCATTCTCTGTCGTTATTGTTTACGTGGCCGTTCTCTCCGCAGCTGTGTGCAGCGCTTTGTGACCCTCGGGTGAAAAGCGCTCTATAAATGCAATTATTTTTATAATATTTTGGGATCGGTGAGGCTTCAGGACCAGGCTGATCGAGATCCCGAGGGTCAGCTCAGCACCTTTTTCAGAACCAAACGCTGTTAAGCCTTGACATTTGGTATTTGCAGATACAAGTGTGTTTTACCGAAAAATATTTCATGTTTTCGACTCCTGAAAATCAAACATTTGTCCAGATAAGAGAACGGTATGGCAGCAACATAAGCATATCAGCATCTTAAACAAAGCCACAACGAGCTCTGTTTTATAATCTTAACGCAAGGAGATATTGCATTTTCTTGTGATTTCACGAGATGCTTTACAATTGACTCCAAAAAATCATTATCAATGCCCGCTTCATTTTGAACAGGGTCACTGTGGGCGCAAGGTGGGGCTATACCCAGGATATGACGCTAGTACATTGCAAGGCAATGCACGATAATGAAATAAAATTTAATGTTTGAATGGGCTCTCGCTCGCTGGAATACAGCAGATTGATAAAAAATTACTTATGAATCAAAAACTTAGGGCCTAACTGAATTGCTGCTCGTGCTCCGAGATGTTGTTACTTGCTTACACTTCCTCGCTGGACAACTGTTAATAAGAGTTACATAGCTCAACGGTTCTTTCCAGCTTAAGTAAAAACTGACAAACTTTATTGCACAGGAAAGACCCAAAATATTTTGCTTTCACCAAATATTTTTTTGCCAAGTCGAAAGTTATATCGCAGGAATCCCAGATCCAGGGCTTGCAAGCTCACTGGATGTGTTCTGCTGTAACAATATGCATCTATGTAATTACTAGAATTCATTAAAGTTTGATTCGGTATAGTCTTGCGTATATATGCACTCTGAAATGATTCGGCAGGCCACACCCGAGGTGTGTTCATTTGTAATGTTCAAAGTAGATTTCAGGTTAGGTCACTCCATCGTATTCTGCCACACCTGCTTAATAATTCACATCTACCTGTTTTATTATAAGAGCTGTTAGGAAAACGACGAAAAATAGGGTCTTAGTTTGGCTCACCATCGTATGCATTGGTGGTCATGGTGTCAACAGCAAAGACAGATTAAGTTGAAATTACAGGAACACAGCCGCTATTGACTGCACAACTGTTCAAGAAGAACTGATTTCACACCATACAATGGGCGTATGCACGGAGACGCGTAGTAGATGAGCCAGAGCAGATATTACCACCTGAGGCAGTGATTATTAATTTATATTCTTGTAAGTCAGTTGAAAATAAATGTCCATGTCTGCTACCCAACAACGTATTTCGACAAGAGATTTCATTGCAGTAAATCATACTACGTAAAATTTGAATCAGCAAAGCGACCCAGAGATTAATGTTCGGCGACCCAATACTGAGTCACAACCCGTATTTTGAAAAAACTCTGACCTAGGATATCAAAGCTTGAGTGGCGACGATTAACGTATATGGCTCGTGCGTGAGTTTTATAATTAGCCCACTCATGTCATGGTCAACACATGATTACTGTTATTGGCCACATGAATAAATTGGAACTGCTAAAGGTATGCCAACTCTGTTTCACCCAGTGAAATATGTGATCAGAGTTCAAGGCGTGAACTAGCCAATCACGGAGTACTCAGCTGCCGCGATCACAACCAAATGGCTATTAATAAAAACACGTCAACGTATCGTCTAATTCCAAAGTACGCACTTGATGAATCGCAACGCTTTTACAAAAGCAAGAAATGTCGTTGATGCCATCAGACATCACCACCGCTCGCTTACTCCTGCTCGGTCCCCGAGCTATTGAACAGTTGACACCTCCTGACCTCCACGGTTTGCTCGGTCAGAATCTCAGCATCTTGCTTTGGTCTCCCTTGGGGTCACCGGATTTGTCTGCCCATGACGAATTATCGGTGACCTGCCCTCCTCCAATGTCACCTTGTTTGCTTGGTTACATCTTGTTCTGTATTTTCTTGCCACGTTCCATCCAAAACTTCCAAGTTACTGACACAGCTCTGCCTTGAGATCCATCGTGTCCTCCATTTGGACCTACACTTTCGATTAATTATAATTGTATAATTAGTTTGATAAACTCGCCCAATAACTTTCGGCTCACATACCCATTTCTTAAAACTGAAGTCGAGCCTTCTATATTTACAAAGCATGTGTATAGAGGTGCAAGAGCCCATTTAGCTGTGCAGTTTATGTAGTGAATGGGATTTCACCTGGTTAAGTAAAATGATTTTGAATCAGTCATGGAGCACCATTGATTGCCATGAATCAGCATACGCCGTCTTCCGTGTCAGCATGTACGCTTGAGCAATTACCACTCCGGTTGCCTGGCAGCAAGCAGCTGATGGAAGTATTAGATCTGACCCCCCAGTCAAGTGGGCGAGATGTTTCTATTGCACCAGGCCGAGTTAATTACCTGCAGTTCTGAGGAGCATATTCATAAGCAAACAAGGGCATCCTTTGAGAGTTTGTGTGAATGAAAAACATCACACACGTTATATATGCTAAGAGTGGGTCATAGTGCAAGTCATGCATAAATCTACGCAGTAACCGTTATTTCCTGTATTTTGTCGAATAATTAGAGTCATTGTGGACGATATAAGAAGGAACATAAATTATTACTGCGTGTGAAATCTGACGTATCCACGTAAACAGACTTGTTCACACATCTCATGAGTCTCATCTCTGCCTTTTGGGAAAGCTTCATTTCAGCACTGGTTCAATACAAGCAACCCGATTCCCAGTCTAGACATAGGGAGCTTCACGATATTAGCAGCATTTATTTTCCGATATGCAGGCATTGTGGAAATACCCCCCTCCCCGAGTTACAGCATTTGTAAGGCAGTACAGTACAACAGAGCCTATGTGATCGTCACTTATGCGACCCGACTCGCCAGTTAATCACGCCAACTCAGTGCAGTATTTGTGCATTTATGTAACATCTTTTTAAGACATATATTCGACCTTCTCAAATATACCTGTCCCCAGTGACCCGGTTATGCGTGACAATGGGCTGGTCTCATGGTTTGTAAGCATGCGTGTTTGTCGTCAGCTATAGCAAGACTGTTTTCTATACAAACGTGCGCCCCATATCGCCTGATGTTTCTACACTGCCGGGAAAATTGTTGTTAGTGAGAGCCTATTGTAGCCAGCCATACGTAACAAGGTTCGATTTAACAACAAAAAATCTGCACCATTTTTACAAATGTTTTATATTATATTTAATGTTTCAATATTCTGGTGAACGCATTTCCATGAAACTCCAAACACGGGACGTCAGTGAAATTAGTCGTCTCATCTCATTGTCAGAAACCCGCTTAGTCCTGTACAGGGTCGCGGTGAGCCGGAGCCTATCCCGGCAGACACAGGGCGCAAGGCAGGGATATACCGACAATGGGAAAGCAGTCCATCGCCGGGAACTGAGGGAAATTTAGTCTGCGAGCCAATTCACCTATGCAGCAGCATGTTTATTGGACTGTGGGAGAAAAACGGAGTACCGGTCGAAAACCCACGCGGACACAGGGAGAGAACATGCAAACTCCCACACAGAAAGGCACCCGAGCCGAGATTCGAACCCGGGTCCTTCTTGCTGTGAGGAGGAGGCGACAGCGCTACCCACTGGGCCACCGTGCCGCCCAGTGAAATTAGTGAATGCCGTACATTTCTGCATAGAAATAATAATAATAATTGCACTTACAGAAATGTTCAATCTGCATTTTGAGACTAATCTACAATGTTTGCGCTTCTCAAATATCGTGAGCTTATAAAACCTGAGGTAAGGGCAGACGCCCATTGTTCTTACTTTATGTGCTTAGCCTTGGGAAGACCAATTTGAGTATGGGCCTAAAGTTCTTCATTTACTGGTCGCCAATGTAATCATTTTACTGGTAATCCTTTACTTGCACACACCACAAACTAATCAGTGCCACAACTGCAGCTGCACAGCGTGGATTTAGACGTGTGTGGTTTGTGACATCATTAACGAACTCACACAATCTCATCTCATTGTCTGAAACCGCTTAGTCCTATACAGGGTCACGGTGAGCCGGAGCCTATCCCGGTAGACACAGGGCGCAAGGCAGGGATACGCCCACGATGGGACGCCAGTCCATCGCCGGGCACTGCGGGGCAATTTGGCCTGCGAGCCAATTAACCTATGCAGCAGCATGCTTTTGGACTGTGGGAGGAAACCGGAGTGCCCTGCGAAAACCCACGCGGAGACGGGGAGAGCATGCAAACTCCACACAGAAAGGCACTCGAGCCGAGAGATTCGAACCCGGGACCTTCTTGCTGTGAGGCGACAGCGCTAACCACTGGGCCACCGTGCCGCCCACTCACACAATCGTCACTGGTTTTCCAAAAAGAAGCAGACGCTGATTATATTCTTCTCTTGCGCGTGGCCAAATGTTCTCAAGCTGAATCGTCGTTCTGGATAAGGGCGTCTGCTGAATTACAATAATACGCGGTGAATGTCCAGGTCTGATCCACAACTAGGGCCTCAGGACAGCGTTCCGTGTCCTCTTGTCATCCGCTGAACGAAACTACACTGTTTTCTCTCTCTCTTTCGGGATAGCCGTGTCGGGTGTTCCTCCGCGACGTTTCGCCTTCCGCATTAGCGGAAGTCGAAACGTCGCGAAGTCGAGAGAAGGAACGCACGACACGGCCACTCAGAAAGGAGAGCAATGTTAAAACTCTCCATTCATTCAGGAGATGCGGGCACCGGCCAGGTGATGTCCTGCTGCGGTTGCTGATTCCATCCATCAGTCTCTTCGAGCAGGAGTCGTTGACAACATGAGGTCTCGAGTGAGTTTATTCCGCGTTGCGGTAACACACGGAGTTTAGTAAAGGCGAGACGTTTCTCTAAAGGGTACAGTTTTGTAATAAGTAGAACAGGTTTTTACCATTGCTGGCAATTATACACGTGTTAAGATCTTAAAACACCATAACAGACACATTCCACAATGTGTATAGTTTGCAAGAGCCACACAAACTTGTGGTAAAATATGCAAACAGGAAGTATTGTTACATTATTATTTTTATTTGTGCCTCCTTTACGCCTCAATGTCTGACGGGACAAGCTCAACACACTCCGGTAATTGTATGGAAATCCCAGCGAGCAAGAGCCGCTCCTCACGCTGTGATTGACAGCCGCAGTGTGGGAACCGAGGGCGGCTCAGCGAGGGGCCCGTCCTGTTTTTAATACAGTCGTTGATATTCTCCACAAACGGGAGCAATGGTGACCAACATGGCGTTACGTGAATGTACAGCGCTGAGCTGAAGGATGCTCAGAGAGATGGCGGCAGCTCACCAGGCACTCGCCTGCTCCGACCCGAACGCGCAATCAGACAGTCTCGTTGACGAACCCTCGTGATGAACCAACGCTGCTGTCAAGACGGCCGCCTGTTTGAGAGGCAGCGTAAAGCCAACTGCCTCGTCTGATGGCTTTCAAGGTTTGTTGACGTGTGCGATACAAGTACTCATCACCGTCGCAGGAGCCACCTCAGCGGTGTGTGTGGCCTTAGAGTGAACGTGTGTGCGATGCAAGCGACGTTTCAGGAAATGTCATCTCATTGTCAGAAACCGCTTAGTCCTGTACAGGGTCGCGGTGAGCCGGAGCCTATCCCGGCAGACACAGGGCACAAGGCAGGGATATACCCACGATAGGACGCCAGGCCATCACCGGGCATTGCGTCGCAATTTAGTCTGCAAGCTAATTAACCTGTGCAGCAGCATGTGGGAGGAAACCGGAGTGCCCGGCTACAACCCACGCGGACACGGGGAGAGAGAACTCACAAACTCCAGACAGAAAGGCACCGGAGACGGTAACCGAACGCGGGCCCTTCTTGCTGTGAGACAGCAGCGCTACTCACTACCCCCTCCCCAATAACACCGAATGCCTTGGTGTTATTTTAAAATAAGATATTAATTGTGAACCCATTGAATAAAATACACGTGAGTAAAAGATGAACCTATCAATTTGGTGAATCAAGAATTGCCTATTGCCCGAAACGTCACCTGCCATTGTCATGTTAAAGCCACTATAGGTACATGTATTATACCTGCGTATGAAAATATGTTTTGCAACCTTAGCGTAAGACAATATAATTCCACCAATGGCAGTGAATGTATCTCAGTCACAACACATATTCCTTCTGTAGTCGCTGTCACAACAAGGATGCGTTCAAATAGAGCAGTGCTGTGTAATTCACTGATACACGAACACACACTGGTTCCAACATCTGGCAATTATGCAGGTGTTAAGATCCCAAACACCACAATAGACACATTTTACAATGCGTCCAGTTTGCAAAAGCGACACATACTAGTGGCAAAGTATGCAAACAGGTA
>JAZEWT010000008.1:21458748-21482210 GCA_036362905.1 Mordacia mordax | reverse complement strand
CACGCTGCACAAGTAACACGTTTGCTCAAGTGGCACGCTCTGCCAATTTGCCCGGCCCCAGCAGGAATACATGTTTCCATTTGCAGCTCCTCCGGCAGGCTAATGCAAGGGCTTGGCCGTGCTGTTTTGAATTGTTGGTGGTGGTGGGGTGGGCGGCGGTTGAGAGCACGAATGTATATGAATGCTGTTCGATTGATTAGCTTGCAGGATTGCTGCCCTTTCAAGCAGGTCCTTCACGTCGTGTCTCACCTTGCTTCGTCTGCATCTCGTTTACATTATCGAGGCCTCATTTCCATACGGGTTGTTGTTGCTCGTTACCTTTGGCAGCTGGGAGTCGGCGGAAATTCAGTGTGTTGCAAGTGCCTGCGATCAACTGGAGTATACTCCATCCTGGAGGTTAAGCAGAGATGAGCCTCAATAGCGTTGGGATGCGTGGATTGCTCTGCGTGCTACATGCAAGGGCTTTGCGTAGGGAGTGGTCAGCAGAGGGGAAAATAGATGGTGGTTGTGCCTTCTATGCTGTCTGGCGTCACTGTCCCGCTCTGGCCAGTGTGAAGTGTCGTCAAATAACCCCGAGACCTACACATTATGGGGGGCTCATCAGCAATGGATTGTCAGTGGTGTGCAAAACGTTGCACATATGCTTGCCTAACGGGCATAATGATGCATCGATGCATCAATTTGCATTGTTGCTTAAGCTGAAAGCAGAGGCTGTGAATTGCTCACGTAACATGCTTTTGTTGCATGTTTCGGGTCATGTGGTCTGTGATGCCACCAGAGGCCACTACAGTCACCACTAGTCTTATTAATATTATGCTTGTTTACTCAAGAAAGTCTTGATGCTTGGGACTATGTGAGGAGCCCCCCCCCCCAAGTTTATGTAGTAGTGGGTGATATTTGTGTCATTCCGTTTGAATAATTTATGGATTATTTTCAACCTTGTGATCTTTAGCATGTTGTTGTTTTAGCCATTAGAGGGAACCCAAAGGAATTGTGTTGTTACATTTCACCCTATAGCTGTTCAACTCTAAGTGATTCACTCTTTGGTATCTGCCGGCTAAGCTTTTGAAGGTGAGCCTGACCCAATAACAGTGGTGGAATCGTTTTTTTTTAATTCAATGATTTGTGATAGTACTGACACCCATCACGCATTGCACTCTTAACACCGTTTATTTTCTGCTGGGAAATTAGATTAGGGATGTGATGTCCGCGGGTGGTGGTGCAGACCTACACCAGACACCACAGAGTCTTAAATATATATGTTTTAAAAAATGACTCTTTAAACTAATTACGATCTTAAATTGGGACCGTTCATCGCATCACAATGGTAAATCAATTATTGTTTCACAGGTAAAGCCTCAGTGCCAAACAATTGACCACTGCTCATGTTTCAGAAAGTGGAATTTCACTTTTAAGGGCCATGAAGATGTGATTGGCTTAGTCTGGCCATTCTCAGCCGTTTTGATCTATCAGGGGTGTAGAGGGCCACCTAGTGGGCTGTGGAGACCAGACCCAGGTGGGCCAAGTGGTCCTTGAGGCACACAAGGTTGACATCCCCTGGCTTAGTCAATTGCCACCTGAGATTTGAACTCCCAACCTTTCAATTATAAGTCGTGTACTCTTTCGAGTGCTACATCGCCGACTAAAATTTCCCAAGCTGGTTGATGTGCTGATATGAAATCACCATTAGGTAGGAAATTTGATCTCATCTCATTGTCGGTGAGCCGGAGCCTATCCTGGCAGACACAGGGCGCAAATGCAGGGATATGCCCACGATGGGACGCCAGTCCATCACCGGGTACTGCGGCCAATTTAGTCTGCAAGCCAATTCACCTATGCAGCAGCATGTTTTTTGGACTGTGGGAGGGAACCGCAGTGCCGGTGAAAATCCACTCGGACACGGGGAGAGAACATGCTAACGCCACACAGAAAGGCACCCGAGCCGAGATTCGAACCATTGACCTTCTTGCTGTGAGGTGACAGCGCCACCCACTGGGCCACCGTGCCGTCCAGGAAGTTTGATCAAATTGCAATTTTATTATGTGCTCATGCTACGAACAATATTTCATTACAAGGAACCTCCTTAATGCAGAATACGGTATTACTTATTGCATTTGAGGCTTTGAAAATAGAGTCACTCATTCCCCCAGTTGTATTTGTGATTTCATAAAAAAAACATTTCCACTGGATATGTCTCAATTATGCTGTCAGCATCTCCGCACAGAGGTAATCATACTTCCAATTTAAATTTTCTTAATTACGGCCCAAAAATGATCTAATTTTCACGAACATGATGGTGCTAAAATGGTCACTTTTGAACCTCCCACTATAATGCACCCTTTAGCTGTTGAGCTGCATAGGGAATCACTTTTAATATCCGTTATCTAAGTCGTTCTAGGTAAGTCTGACCAAATTGTGGTACTGTGGTTTTTTTATTAATGCAGTTATTGCCGATCATACTGAGGCCCATCATCGACTGCACTCGAGCACAGTTTAATCCCGGCCTGAAATTTGTATATTGACTGTCATGTCAGTGGGCTGTGGTGCGGGCCTGCACAAGGCATGGCGTGATCTTAAAAACAAAATGAAAAAAACCTTGGGAGCACACGGTGCAAAAGTACAATGTGGGTATCAAATTGGCAACCCTTGAAAACGAAGCTGTGGATGTGCAAAACACAGCTATCAAGCCAGTCAAATGTTGCCTGTGAAATTGGCTGGCTGCTCAAACACGCATGGGGTGGTGCCTCTGGTTCAGTCACTGAACCAGGGGTGGACATTTCACATTCCTTTGGCAGAGATCTTTACACACCCTCACTTTTTTGCACGCACACAGCCGGTGTGTATGTGTGTGTGTGGTCCATATCTAAGCCTCTCACACCTCCCCACGTGTTCCATTTATATAGAGGGCATTAATGTATAATTTGTGTTAGGAGATTACATGTGCGACCAGATATGCAACGCGAGGAAACGGCTAAAACGCATGGCCTCGGAGATTTGCTGCAGCGTTCGAGATGGAGACATCAGCACGCTTTTGCTGAAGAGTGGACGAACGTAAACATTTCTTGGGATGTAAATGTGGCCCTCGATAGACATAGCAAAAAGTCTGTGTCCCAGAAGAGTCTGCATTGTAAAAATAAAGAAGATGGCTTTAGTTACCTGCTCAGTTAAACATGGTGCTCTTCTATTCACAGCCCTTACCCGGTGGTGAATATTCTACTTTTATATGCTTGGACTTAATGTTTAATGCGATCTCTGTGGATTTGTGCACAATGGTACTAATTGTATCAACCCCAGTGGAATGAAGGGTTGTCAGGCCCCCGATGGTGATTTCAATTCACAAGCTTCCAACGGCAGGGTCTGTGCACCGTGTGGCTGTCTCAGCCGTCCAATTGTGTACGCGATTGCCCGGTGCACTGGGACGTGATTATGGCGAGAGCGCTGCACGTGCAGCTGTTGAAAGTGGTGCGTGCGTAAACAGACCCCGCGGCCATACATAAATATATTGATGCTGTGCACCGTGTTGAACCAGAATACTTTCATTCTTTGTTTCCACGAGGTCGTAATGGTTTGTCTGAGCTCACGGCCAATTCTAAAATAGAAGAACTACCTACTAACCGAATCCAGATCTCATTTGGAAAAAAGACATGGCAAAAATAGGTTTGTAATTTTAAGGAATCGGAGGCATTGTAATTTCATTAACTGGAATGTTTTAATGCCGTTCCACTGGGTTGTTGTCCAGCGAGCTGCACGCCTGACTCGTGTTAATTAAATCCAGACCTTTATTTGAAAAAAGACAGTTTGGTTACTAGGCTCCCAATTTTTCCTGCCTTCCATTGACGAATGTTGCTGTAGCTTTATAACGTATCCGTTGTTAACATCATAGGCGCTAAATGTGTTTTTAAATGCTAGCAGCAGTACCTTTACACCCAAGCTAACATTGCGGTTGTGCTCATTTTGAATGGTGGCCGAGCCAGTGCTGGAAATTCCAAATGTTTATGCCGGGGGCATGGTAACGACTGACATCGGATTTATTAAATGCCTTTGTGTTGCTATGAAATTAATAATAATAATTGCACTTCCAGAGCGCTTTTCACCCGAGGGTCACAAAGCGCTGCACAGAGCTGTGGTGAGAACGTCATGTCGGCAACAACAACCACATACCAACGGCAAATCAACAATAACATATTGTTGTCTCTTCCATCATACTGGTCAATAGCTCCTACCACATGCTGACATAATTCGGTAATTTGAACACGTGGACTTTAATCATGCTCAATCGCAGGTGTGTGGCGCCTGAAGCCACGCTGATTGATGTAGTTAATTAGTCGCGGCAGCTGTGTGACCATCTTGGTGGAGGCGTGCAGGAGTAAGGCTCTGCTAGCGTTCGACCGTACACTGGAACCTAGCAATTTATCTCTCATTTTCTGTTATCCAATTTAAAGCCAATGGCATTCAAGATCTCTTTCGAGAGAGTGTCGAGTGACTACAGTTTTACAAGGAGAGTTGCTCGTATGATTTCCATTATTTTAACAATAATTCCTGCAATATTACTCATTTGGGATTTTGCATAGCTGCAATGGGCGCCTACTGAATATAAAACAATTTGCAGGATTTTCCTGAACAAGTCATGAGACTGTGAGGCTTTCCTGGATAAATGAACATTTGAAGAAAATCGTAATATATAGTGTTCAAAATTATTAACATAATGTATAGTCTGGTTGTATGGCAGTGTGCATATAGCGCTTGGCAATCTGCAGTTAAAATTCTGTTCTGTGGAGGGGGAAGGGGTAGACTCAGCTCATCATCTCTCTTGGTTCATTAAATTGACTACCACCTTTTGTAAGAAGTCCTGTAATGGACTCGTCCCCCACCATAGGGATGAGGAATCTCCACCACTATCTCAAAGATGCCAAGTGTAGCGAGTAATGCCACCCCCCTCCCATTTTAAAATGGGTCACTATAACCTTAGGTTTCATTTTTTTTTTAAATCCATAACGTGTTCAACTATGACGACGCTGCAGAACAACATTTGATGATGAGCGAAATCAATCAACCTGGCTGTAGGCTTTGCTAATCCACTCAATGTTTGTTTTTGCACTCTGCATCTGTAATTAAAAAGGCGCTTGTCTCGACTCTATACTGATTATTGTGCTGGAACAATAACACCCAGCTCAGACAACTACTATTGATGTGCGGCAAAGTGGTTCTCGTTAACCCTGAAGGGACTACAGGCTGAATCGACCATTGACCAGGATTTGAACTGGCAGCCACCCAATGCTATTGTTAGAGAACCCTCTAATCATAGCATCAGGCTGCTATCGAATGCCACAAAAGCACGTTATAACCGTTAACCATATCTGTCTGCGTCGTTTGTTTATTTCAGTGTTTTTGTAACCCATTTGCCGGGTTAATGCTGTTGTTTGCATCATGTCGCGGTGAAGCGTGCGGCATTAACGTCGCTGGTAGGCAGATGCTGATTTTAGTCCACGTAAACAAAACGCAATCGAGCTGTTTGTGGAAAATCGAGGCATTCGATCAGTTCCCTTTCAGCATGACTCATGGTCTCTGTCCCACATCCCAGCCATCGCTGTATTGATGGCTATCATTTGTCTGGATTAATTTAGACTCTCACGGTTCGATGTACGGGAATCGCTCTCAAGTGCTTTGTGACCCTCGGGTGAAAAGCACTCTGTAAGTGCAATTATTCTAATAAATAAAAGTTCCTCTTACAGGATGCAGCAGCTCGTGAAAGCGACCGTGCCGCCCTCTCATGTGTCTATATCTTTAATGTGTTGGCACCTATTTGAAAACCCGTCTGGCTTCACTCTCCCCTGTCCTTGCCGTACTGCAGCCCCGCGCCACAGTGCCTGCGCCCGCAGCTCCTCTCTGTCTCTCTCTCGCTGTATTTGTCAGCATTGCCCGGCCGTGCCGACCGCGCGAGTGAACACGGGGCGGTGGCGGTGACAACCGCAGCAGCGCGGGGAGCCAGGCTCGGCAGCGTTTGGATTGCGCGCAGTGCGGGCAGACGCGTTGCTTGCCTCCTGCCCATAGCGCTTGAGCGGCCGTCACTCCTGCGCTGTCGCCGGCGCACGTGCTCATTGATTCGTGGTGGACAATGTCCTATGTAGCATTGAATTCTTGAATTCATATCTGTTGAGGAGTACGCAGTAATTTTTCACGAGCCAGCGGTGGAAATTTCCCATTCCCAATTGTTAACCTAGCACAGTGCAACCCATTGTATCGAGTTTGGTTGAAAGTAAGTCTACTTTTACAAGATTTTAAACTAATGACTTACACTTCACTGGCGGTCCACTGCTGGATAAAGTCCCCCCCATGCCATGTTGGTCATGGAGGTTGTTTGGCCATAACCTCACCATGATGATCATTGAGGGTTAGCGATATAAAGTGATGCGTCTGTGAAATAGTTAACTAATTTTATTAAAAGCGACAACTTGACAAATATTCTCTGACACAGCATTACACCAACTGCTTGATAGGCACTTCAGCAGGTCACGCACGGTTCAGCTAGGGCTGTGATGGATTTGTTACTCAGTAATGTGCACCCTGTCTCTCTTGTCCGTGCAGGCATTAGTTTGGTAATTGTGGTTAATGTCTTGCATAAGAGTTGTGTAATGTAGCTGGGTAGCCTGGTGGTCAGCACTCGCACACCTTGAGCTAGTTGGCAGAGTCAGCAGCTCAACTCTTGGTCATTTCTAAAACAACTACCAAAGCCTTTTTGCAGGAGAGTGAGCAATAAGGACCAGATTACTTTTAATACAAATCTCCAGGTTGTGTGAGTATGAATTGTAATAACTTTTTGTGCCTAGGTATCTCTGTGGTTACAGCACAAAATTAGCAATTCTAAGGCTGTGTGTTGTAAGACTTGTTTGGTTTTTAACTTAACTGAACAGTCGTTGCCCTTTTTCTTACATTATTTGTCCTAATCCCCCCCCCCATCCTGACATGTTTTAACTTGCTTACCTGGCCTCGCTTTACAATTGTTAAAAAGAGCTACATCGCTCAGCCTTTCTTCCCAGCTTAAATAAAATCGGACTGACTTTTCCAAAACGAAACCCCAAGTGGTGAAGCATAAGCAAATAACCCTCTTAGTGAAAGGGTGATGTTGTTTAGTGGGAGGCATTCATCTGGCGCTGGATAAAAAAAGGTCATAAATAATTGCTATTCATCAATCTTCAGGGCTGAATGGAATGAATGAAACGTGGCTCATCAGCAGTGGCCACTACCATAGGCGTGTGAGCTTTCCAGCTCCTGCTCAAAGTGGTCGGCACGAATGACCCAGCGCCCCACGATCAATAGAGCTAAGCAAGTGTTCTTGATCAAGAAACTAATCATCGCCACAGCGAGCACGCACCTGTTAAGCAAGCGGCATTAACTCGTGTTGCTGCTGCTGCGAAGCACGAATTCACAGCGGTCAGACACGTTAGTGTTTGGGCGTCCTTTGATGAAAGTGCATCATCACAACGACCGGGGGGGGGGGCACGCATTATGCGCAGACTTTCCCTCCAGATGGACGAGCGCCGCTGTAAACCGGGCCGCATTTGCCTTGCGCGCTTAACGGATCAAAGTGCGGTTTAGAGATTTCCACGTGGCGACGTCGGCGGCGCTGCAGCGCTCGCGTCTCCGCTCCCGTCTCCGTTTCCGCTCCCTCCTGCTGCGAGCGACGCTAATGCGCGCAGCGAGCCCTGAACCGTCGCCCCCGCTTGCCCCGCTTGCCCCGCTTGCCCCGCTTGCCACGCCGCGGGAGAGAGCGACCGAGCAGACGGGTGTTGCGGGGCCGTGATGCCAGGCTCCGCGCCGAGCCGCGCGCTTCAGCGGGCACACCTGACGTGTGCCCCCCCCCCACTGCAGCTGGCTCACTGACAGCATAAGGCAAGGAGGGGTGGGGGGGGAGCCCATGAGGATTTGTTGTGGTGGCGTGACTTGTGTATTCTCATTCACTTTGCCATACAATACAATGTAGATTAGGTTTGAATGCCATCCTTTATAAGTGGTGTGGAGGTCTTAGCGTTGAGTCTGGGTTCCTTTTGAGCCCTCTGTGGGTAAAACAGGTTCTCTAGGGTAGTGAGTGAGTTGATCATCACGGCCCAATCATAAATGACTGCACAATATACACGTTCGATTTGGTAATGCGCCCCAATCTGGCTGATTTAAAAAGATCAGTTTGACAGTCACGAACCAACGCACTGTTCTTATTACTACACTGTGCATGACCGTGTTGTTTAGTCTTAATAAAGCCGGGTCTTGTGCTGGTATTGGAAAAGTAGTATGCATGGTTGACTTTCATTATATATAATGTATAAGGCTATGGTTACAGGAGGAGATGGGTACGTCAATCTATAACGACCCCTCTCCCCTATCAAGAACCCGGTAAAGAAAATTAAGAGCGCGTCAGAGAATCGCTCACTTGTACACTCTCTGAAACAGCTGTACATTGCACACTCCCAGATCAGCAAATTGTGAAGTGTTGTATAGTGTGACTTTATTACGTATCATGAGTGCATTTTGAAATGTTCTGCCAGTCTGATCCATTTTATATTGAAGGTTAACATTGGTCTCCCACCGCCAATTAAAATCGGCATATTTGCTCACCGTTTTACCGCATCCGTGGGTCACGATTGTCCAGTCTCCGCATATCTGGGCTTCCGACTTAAATTATCCAGCGTCATTTACCCACACACACCCCCCCCCCCGCATATGTATTTACACACGGGTAATAGGAGTAACCCCAAAGTGGTGGCAAATGAATCCTCCTGCAACTTCAGATAATAGTATCCTCCAATTACGCCTCATATGTCAGCGTGGATTGCAGGAATGCTACCGTACTTGGTATCATTTCAAAAGCGAGACCACTCCAGCTTGACATCTCTAAACGCAGGACTTCGCAGTGTCAACAAGACACGACTATACTCGGACAAGTCTTGTCTCTTCATCCATCCGGTTGTGACCTTGATGTTGGACGATTGCTGATGGAAATCGTGCCCCAGACACAAGTGTAATTGCCCATGGATTTCGACAGAAGGTAGAAAAAAACGAGGTTCATATTTTTGAGCACCCATTCTCCGAGCCGATTCTTTGACAATCATTGACTGCACTTTGCAGGTCAGTGGTGATCACGTGTGCCATGCTTGAATATTGCAAATCGCCGAAGTTCTGCGCGTTTAATATTTCACTAATGAGATCACACGAGTCAGCACGAATGAGTTTGAACGTGACCCTGCAAGTGCTTTTTGTAAATTTAAATGTGTCTGGCACTTGTGTATTTTCTGTGTGGCGCAACAACTTGCAGTTGTCCTGTGATAATACCAATATATTAATCCGTTATTTTACTCACGAGGGCCGCGCCAAATCTAAAATCACTTTCTCAGCAAAGGCCCGCCTGATTTGGTGTTTTTTTTTTGGCAGAAACTTTCACAACCGCCCGCCATGACGCGTTTCAGATTTCTCATTTTCATGGCAATGCGGCATTACTCTCCAGTAAAAGCACCAACATTTAAGTGCTGCCGTTAATGCCTTGAACGGCTCCACTGTTAACGTTGTCTGCCTCCATCAACGTGCACACGTCATGATTGTGAGCTCCGTCCAACACGTCGCATGGCATCAGCTGTTAAATTAACGGGCGCTGTTGACGGTATCGAGCTGTCGAGGTGAGAAGGTGCAGATGAGGATGAATAATGGAATGAATTCGGTCTGTGACCTTCCAGAAGGTCTAATGGTCTGGCTAACCGTTTACTCCATGTGGTTGATGTGTGTGTATATATATATGGTTCCATTTTAAGTTCAAGTCTCCTGCGTAAAGGGCAGGTCTCAAAATGTTGAGCTCACTCACCCTCTTAAATAAAGGAATTGACTGAGTGCGCTTGTCGGTGAATTTGGTCCCCCACCACACTTGTGAGAACATTGTCCTCGTGAGGCTTTGTGTCTGCTCACTGTAGCAAGTGGGAAACACGGTGGCCACTGTTGTTGTGTGTCAGTGGGAACGTTGTGTCATGACGGTTTTCTGCAGCAATTACAATCACGCACGCTGCCGTCATTGTGCCGCGTGTTGTCTGTGCTGAGCGCGCACACGCGCGCCGCATGCTGAGCGCGAGACACACTCGCGCACGCACACTCGCGCACGCACACTCGCGCACGCACACTCGCGCACGCACTCGCGCACACACTCGCGCACGCACTCGCGCACGCACTCGCGCACACTGCCGAGCCGATCGATGCCCTGTACTTAACAATTCAGGTGAAAAGTCAGTCTCGCTGCCTAATCAATCAATGGGGTGGTGCCTGGTTCCTGATGGCCCGAATAATAATAATAATGATATTTGCACTTCTAGAGCGCTTTTCACCGGCGCACAAATCGAGCAGGTGGCTAAAGTTCCATGTCCCTTCAGGAGGCCTCACTGGCATAGGATGACCACTGTTGACCAACCTAAAAGTGCTACTTTTTTATCGACCCCAAGAGGATGATCGGTCGAATCGACGCCTGACCTGGATTTAAACTCACGACAATTCAATGGAGAGTCATTCACTCTGAGTGCAGATGGTATTCATATTAATGGTCCTTCTAAACAATGGATGCTCGGACATAAAATGACAGCCTCATTGAATTTGGCATTTAGGTTTAATTAAATAAATCGCCTTTATTTCCTGGCCCTTAATTAATATTGAGTTATTTGAGATTTTATGTTGCCATAAAGAGAGCTATTAACTTCAAGTAATTTTTCTAATGAGGTATTTTGGTCATGACATTAACACACACTTGACATACTGTTAAATGATGCCAAAATGTTTTTAATTTTCACCATAAGGCAGACAGCTGGTTGATAAATTGTCACCGAACTTGCCAGGACCCTGCAGGAAGCAAACTGGCATCTCCATGCAAAATATTTGAGATTGGCCAAACCCCTTTGTCCATTCTTCCAGTCGTCATGGGAATGTGTGACCCTGTGTGCTGGTCCGCTTGTCCTCGCACATCAACAATGCACGTGATGCTTGCGTAAGTTGAATCGTTATGAGTTCCACAACTGGAGTCCTGTTACAGTTTAGTTAAGATACGGTGATACAGTGGTAACTAACTGTCTCAATGAACCCACCAAATCGAGCTATACATCTGGTCAAGGTATAATATCAGTGGTGAGTGACAGGTGTACCGATTCTGTCACCGCCTTCCTCCCATTCTCTCTGTGTTGAACCACATGCTGCTGTATGGTGAAATAACTGAAGACCAACATGTAGTGAGGAAGCTTTCATCCCGCAAGAGGTTGATGCAATGGAGGAAATAAATAGACCTTGTGTTTCATGCTGCTTCTATGTGTAAGTGTAATTAATATGAATGGTAGCGCTGGCTGGCTTCAAGCAAAGGCACACAGCATATGTGCTGCAGTATAATTCAGTATGATGTAACCGTCAGCAATTTCTAATTGTTTGGCAACCAGTATTTATCGACGGCTCTCTGCCATTACTTAATCGTTTAATGTGTCACGCCTTGCTGATGAGACTGTGTTAAGTCGAAACCATTGCAGTGCAATCCGGGAGGGCCCTTGTTGATTGGAATACGTCTAATTGAATTCCTGCATTTGAATAAATATCACGACTAATTACTTCCCTCCACCACCGACAGCCATTTGATTGGCATGTCGTAGTGGCTACATAGGTCAGTTCTAGGAATGACAAAGTGCTGCTTCTTACAGATGCGATTTGATGCATGTTTTGTGGCCTTCGAGTATCAACATGAATCTAAGATGATGCGCTGCTATGCCTTTACAATGTATATCTAGCCAGGTGACAATTTCAAGTCCTAGTTACCGTTGACTTGCGCAGTCGTTTCCTAGGGGATTCGAGAAATACCGCTGTTGTGGTAAGTCAGTAGTGCTAGTCCTGAGCCTTACTGGACATACATGGCTATAGAAATGTAGAATCTCCAGCAGCGGCTCAGGGCCACCATTGGAGATGAACACCGCCTATGGAAACACTCGAGCGTCACGATTTATTCATGAACGTGTTCATTTTGCCAGTGCTTGGCATTCTGCAGCGAGTAGGTGTCAACTGGAATCACTCATGAATGGTAACGCCCCACGTTTATGCCGCAAAGTGAAATCGAAATGAAGTTCTGAATGAAGGGAGGTTACAGATCTCCGAATTCCAAAACCTAGAAGTAGTTATCCCTGTTCAGTCTCCCCTGAAGCGAGCCGTCAACGCTTGTCCAGGTCACCTGCTGTTACATGGAGTGTCAGCTGACAGGACTGCTGAACAGTGTGCAAAAAAAATTGCAAATGCCAACTTGGCGAGAATATTATTTTGCTCGGTCATGGGTGACCGCCATTGAGTACCTTCTTTCGCTTAGCGAGTGGAAACTTTTTCCATCGGCGTAAATCAACATGAGATGTTTGGTCACTCTCGGAGTCTAGGTAATGATCATGAAACGTGCTGGCCAAGCCCGCTTAACCCTCCTGAAATTGCTTGGGGGCGTGTGATTGGACAGTTCCTGTAGGCTTCCTATCTCGTGCTGTCTCCTGAATGTTCCGTGCTTCACTGTGCGCGTTGCCAAGCATTGCAAACGATTTAAAGTATGCTTTCAAAAGGGTGGGTTTGATGGGAAGCGCACAATCTGGCGCTGTAGATATGACGGACGTGACATCGTAGCGTTGGGGGGGAGAGCCGCTTTGTCATTCCCGCTGATATTTTTGGGACTAATTGGCTTCCACAACCTCTCCACCAAATGCTTTATTTAGAATTCGGGTCAAGTCCGCCGAGGTACACAATCGCTTTGGCGGCGACGACTTGGGTGTGGGTGGAGAAAATGAAATAATAAGACGTGATGTCCTCGATACTTGTGAGCGTGGTTAGGCAGCAACGAATATCGCATCCTAGTACGTTACTACAAACATCTTGCGTGTGCATGACTCAGCGGGAAGTAACTATGGATATAATTGGCACGAATTGCATAACTGGGTCATGAGACGGTTGGAATTAAGATGGGACGTTAGTCACAGTTCAAGTGATGAACAAATATTGATATTTGTGTGCATGCAAGTCGGAAACATGGTCATCTGTGTAAGCTTAGAATGTTTCCAACAGAATAACACAATACGAATACCCAGCAGGCTTCACGTGCCACGATGATGTTACAATCACTGCGCATATTCACACGTGTCACTGAGCAAACTTTGTTTATGCACGCGTGTGCAATGCACGTGTGCGCACACGCGGATGCGTGTGCATTGACACGTGACCTACTCCCAGTATAAACAAGTACCAGCGAATTTACGTTAATGGTGGTGTTTATGAGTCGTTGCGCAAAATGTCACTTCTGTTGACCCCGAGTGCTGGGTGGGGGTGACGGTGGCCGCAGTGTTGTGGGCAGCCTCCTATTTCGTCCAGTCACCGCGCCTGCCCCGATCTCATGGAGACCGTAAAGAATTGTCGATACGTCGCCGGGTTTGTGGTGGGAAAAATCGCTCGAGTTTCGGAGGTGTCCCTACCTGCCGAGTCGTGATGTGCTCTTGCAGATATTGCTGAGAGACTGCTGATTCCTGCACTTTACTCAGTGGCGGCAACACGAGGCTACTTGGGTGCTTGCATTTTGTCTTGCACTTTCCATGTAACAAAATACGCGGTGCTGGGTTGGCAGTTCGCTGGGTTTTGACTCACGGAGCTGGCCACAACCTTATTATGTTCCATTTGTGCTGGTTATGAGCTGAATCAGAGCCAGATGTAATATGGATCTAAGGTGATCTAGAGTAGTTATTGGGTCGTATTTGATGACTCACTGCGAACCTTTGAATGCTGGGTTGGCGGTCGACTGGATTTGCCTTGGGAGTCGCTGTTACAGATAAGTACCACAACCTTGCTCATTCGAGCCAAGTGCCTGAGGTTCAAACTTTTCGACATGAATGTGAAAGTGGCTGTCACGACATCGCTCATCACGGGGCATACCGCGCCCCAGTCCAGCTGCATTTCTCTCAGTACAGTAACATCCCAGCAAAACGTCATCATTATGATGTGAACAACGTTGGCCTTCTTGCTTGCGGTCACACTGCTGGACATTGAACTGTGCGTCCGCAGCCTGCGTTGGCGGTGTTGTGGTTCCGCCGCGAACTGATTAGTCGTTGGAGGAGTGGTCGCGGCGTTTCCAGCTGCTGGTAGAGCGCGGTGTCTTGGTGGGAACCTCTGCTGCGTCTACCTTGCCAGGGCTGCTGGCGGCCTCTGTGCTGTGGTTGCAAAACTATGTGTCGCAAGAATTCGGCATCTAGAGTTTGCGAGCTCACTGGGTACTCGCTGCCGTAACAACAAACATCTGTCTCGTGATGGAGACAGGAGTCAGCGTTAGAGACGGGCCAGTGTGTTGTGTCGCAGGAATCTCGCATCCCGAGCTTGCAAACTCACTGGCTCTGTGCGTGGGTGAATCAGATCGTCGGTTTATGAGGAAGCTTTCCAGCGTGCTCTTCTGACAGTTTTACCACGGCGTGCTTATTTCCATTCGTTGACGTCCACAACAGTTTGATTTTATTTCGACGTGAAGAAATGCCGGTGACCCTGACATTGGTGCGACGCACAGCGTGCAGTGTACACGGTGGTGCAGCAGTTTGCGCGCTGCTCTACAAAGCCGGCACGCCAGGTTCGATTCCTGCTCACGGGCCAGCGCCAGGTGGCGATTTTTTCTGAACTGGTCCTCGGCCTCCCATAGGTCCGCGCAGCCTCGTGAGTGCTTAGTGTGATGTGTTAAGATTGTCACTAGGGAGACGAAGGCGGAGGCCGTGGTGCTGGTCACCTACTTCCTCGTCTGCCGTATCGGCCTTAAGAGGTGCTCTCTAATGGCACTTGGCCCTACAGTCTATTCGGGCAAAATGGGGATATTTGTGTACACGGTAAATATGTTCCATTTGGTTTACAGCCCACCAAATCTCCATATAAACACATCAGACTCAGTTCAGACATTTAGCGCTGCACTAGGAAATGGGACGGCTATGGGTTTTTTGGCCAAGTGGGGTGCTGATGGCTTAGGATAAAATCGCAATACGGAGACGGTTACAAGTTCAAATCTGACCGAGGGACAACTCGGCAGGCTGTCTGCCGCGTGCATGATCGCTAGAGCGGGTACCATCTCGTGGGTGGTCACCGTGTAGACGCCTCAAACACAGACAGTGCTTCGGGTCGCCACTGCAGATGAGGCCTGCCAAGAGCTTATTTGAGCATGCGGACAATTTTTTGAATTTTCAAGCACTTGGCTCTTAGCCCAGCACGGTCCCTTTACAAAGGTACCGGCCACTTTGTCCTAAACTGGCAATGTTGGTGGTGGTGCTGCTGCTGCTGCTGCGATGGGTCTACATCTGTTTTCCTGTATTAACGACACGCACACGTGCATCACGTGAGCAGTAAGCAACAAAAGGAAATCTAGGTTTTCAGTTGTGGCCATTTAGTAAGACAATTGCCTGTAATATGGATGAGAGCACTTCACTCGAGTTAGTTCATAAGCTGGAATAATTTCAAGTCATATCGTCATAATAATAGCTATGTTTGTGATTCATGTGGCAAGCTTCAATCAGTATTCAGACATTGTTATTTACGCTCTGTGCCTTTCACCGTTTTCTCGTAAGTGTGGAGAATTCACTTTTATCGTGGCTGATTAGGTGCCAGTGGCAAATTGAACTCAATATCTGTATATTTTTGCAATACATTTTCGTGTCCTTGGCTTGTTTCTGATTTAAACGTTCCGAATTTAATTCATCGTTTCCCTGTGTAAACCAATGAATGGTTATCTGAATATCTTTGTAGGTGTATTTTGCTCTTAACTTTGAGCTTTGACAAGCCCCTTGCATAGCACGAATCAATCTTATAATGAACGGGGGAGGAATCCCCCTTTACAAGGTAAACTTGGCATCAGGTGTAAAACTACGCACGTGAAGAGACCGCTGGCATGATGTCTGAAATCTATTCCACTTGTCTTTAGAGCAGTGATGTTTTATGCGGTTCATGAAATCACCACCCACAATTATGTCGTCGCTATATGCAGGCCCTTTGTCAATTTCCGACCGGATGAAGGCCTCCTTAAGAGGCAGAGAGCCCACTGAAACCAAACATCTTCATTGGAAGAGATTATGTATTCGTATCGTTAACTGGTTACCCAGAATCCTCACGTCTCTGCAGCAACCAAACGAGCATCTATACCTCTATCTGTCTTCCTCTTAAGCTTAAAGTGAAAAACTTAAAACAAAAACAATCCTACCAGCCTACATTTAATAAGTCTAACCTCACCCGTCCCGACAGTCAGTGAAAGGAAATGATTTAAAAAAAAGATGACCTCCTAACAATTATCTTATACCGTGGACAGTGATGGGGCGTGTGGAGAAGCTGGAGGTTCCGAGGGAGTGCCTGAGCCTATGGGGCTTCATGACTCTGCGGAGAATGGGAACGAGGACCGGCTGGCCGGTGCCCGCCCGGTTCCCAGCGCCCGTTCAAACGAGGCATTTGTTAGCAGCGCGGTGCTGTGCAGCGACTCTGTGTGTGTGTATTAAGTGGCGAGTTGCCACTGGTCCAACTGGCAGGGAGCGCCTCGCAATGCGCAGCGCGCGCTAGGGCCACGAGGTGCCGGTGGAAATTCGGCCGGCATCAAATAAGAAGGATGAGTGGAGCAGCACGCTGCATTATGAACCCAGCTGCCCAGTTTTTTTTCTCAGCCATAGATAGCATCAGTGAATTCCAAACCAGTCCTGGCCCTGTTACCCCATTAAGCAGCCTGCACTGACCAGCATGGTGAAGTGGCTCACACAACGACAATGGGCTGTTCACCAACCCACATGCTTTTTCTGACTTTTCCTTTTATTTTTCCTCCATATTTTCCCATTTATTTTTCTGTTTTCTTCAGCTCTGTGCTGCACCTTCTGACCTCTGGGCTAAGGGCGCTACGAATAAAAATGTCACCTTCTTGTGAACAGGCTCTGCGAGCGGAAGCCTTCGCGCTGCAGTGACTGAACGCGCTCAACGTAAACCAAGGAACATTGCCGCCGTTACGGAGGTGGATGGTCCGCGCAGCAGTCGGCGGCGGAGCGGCGAGCGAGCTTTGCCCGCGGTCGCCGGGTTTGTACATGTACGGCGTTTGTTTGGCGACGCGGTCGCTCGCATGACCGCGGCTCTTGCCGCCGCGGCCCCGTGCCGACGGCGCTTGTCCATTTTTGGCGAGAAAAGGAGAGAACAAACCAGAAGGGACAACCACCCGCCGGGCGAGAGGGAAGCAGAGCTTGCTCTGCGCTTAACGCACGGGGGAATGTAAAGCGCGCACACCTGAAGTGGCGCCGCGCCGGGACGCGCGGCCCGGACACGATTCCCCGCGAGCGCCCGTGAGTGCCTGCGTGCGTGCGTGCGTGCGTACGCGCGCACCGTGTTGTGAGCGCTCGGGTGCCCCGGTAAAGGGAAAGAGAGGAGCGTTCGGTGGCACGGTGACGTGACTTGGCGGGCTGTGTATTTATAGCCTGAGCCCTGACGAGGAGCTCTTCCCAATCATGGGCTGGTGCGCGCCGGGCGCGCGGCGGCGTCGTCTCCTTGGCGGCGGCGGCTTCGGTGTAGCCAAGGAGTGGTTGCCGTGCGAGGGATGGCTTGGATGCCTTCGTTGACTTGTCAGAGTTCACGTTCGTTCACAGCTGTGAGGTCTGGGTCATTTTTACACAATGGGAAAACCTGGGCTTTCGTCTTCATTTGGATGGGTGAGGACCTGATCTGCCCGGGGTTCGATTTAATTGTGGATCATTTTTTGCTAAGTTTAAGTTAAATCCCCGAGTTTCTCTAGTGAGATAATGTTGTTTGCCTGAATCTTGCGTCAAGGTGTCTGTGGCATGAATTTACAACTTAACAGCAGTGTATTCATGGAGGGTGATAACTCACTGTCTGGGAGGATTGGCCGTGTTTGTGGATGGTTCTTGTCTGTCGTGTCTGGGTACCAACTATCATTGTTTAATAGGTACTTCCGGACCTAATATTGAAACCTCTCTAGGGTTGACTTTGCTTAAACAAACGCTGCTGAAAAAGGCTTGGTGCAGAAGGCCCATTGGTAAATTGACATCAATGTTATTTTGTTGTCGTGGTGAAACACACACCTTGCCCAACCAGTAATTGGCCACCTGTAATCCCACATTGATGTTGTGTTTGCAGTGAGCTCCGATTTTAACGTGCCTATATTCAACACGGATCACCCTTTTTAACTGCCTTGATTGTTTTGACATTTCAGAATTATTGGAAACCTTTAAGATGTCAATTTAATGGTTATCCCCCGTGTAGCTCAGTTGGTTCGAATGGTGTTTTTTAAATAAAATCTCAATTTGTTATTGGAACTGTCCCAGACCGTGGTAAAATCTCTTACGAGAGTTTAAGTTTTAAAACATGTTACTGGAATTCTTCTGAACAGATATATTTCTTTTCTTCTATCTTTTTAAATAAATGTTTAAAGTAAAAAAAACCAATGTGTCTCTGTTTACCAGGTGCTTGGGCGAAAACTGATATCACCTTTCCACAATCCTGGCCAACTGGCCCAACATTTAACACACAACTTAAACAAAAGCATTCACGCGTATCTGCGTTGTTAAATAACTGATATAAAACACACGTGGCTATAGCAGGTGCATGAATACAATAAATAGTTTACGTGACTGAAATAAAGTCCTCCATCAGTTTTAATTTCCGTCTCCGGTGATGCCTCGGTAAATTCTCGCCGAGTCTCCGGACTTTATAATGTCGGAGGGTCCTACGTGCGATGTTTGGCTGATGCCTTGTTGAGTACTTTTCATTACTCGTGAACCTTCTGAACCAGAGGAGTCCCGCACACAACGGTACGTCACCCGAGAATCCACACAGATGCATCAGCAGATGACTGCTGGCTGCACGAGGGTTGTTGTCGGAGTGTTTAAACGTCGGGCAAAACATATCCCAGTACGGGAGTAGCAGAGAGCTACGTGTACGTGCATCGCCTTCAGTGCCGTTATTACCTTGTATTATTGAACAACTGAGAGAACACCGCGATCGAGACAGACTTCCTGGGGCAGCCAGCCTGCAAAGAAGGATGATCTTGGGACGCCCGTGAGCGTGTGCGCGCGCGGGGGTAATGGTCTCCGATGAGTTCACCAACTCCACCATCGTTCTGCCGGGGGTGACGTGGGCTTTGACGAGGAAGACTTGGGACGAGTGGCTCGATGGTGATGCACAATCTCATCAGCGGCCACCTGTCGTGACGCCAGCAAACCTGACGGTTTGAAAATAGATGTGGAAACTTGGCCCGAGTGCCAGGGCACGTCAGCTAAATGTGTTCACATTAGCCTTGTCTTAAACTGCTGCATTAATGTGGGTGCTTTAACCAGCTGTCTAGGGCTTTTTATAACGCCGTATGCCAGCATAAATACGTTTTGTGATTTTATTTATATAAAAAACCATTATGCGAGCACTAACGTAGTGTCGTGCAAGGGAAACAATTCAGTAGCATGTTGAAATATAAGCATATTTTGTAAACATCACATAAATACACGCTTGCACTGCAGAGATCTATAACAGCTGAAGCAATTTGAGCCTGATAAATGTGAAAGGCACAACATCAAGAAAGAGAGAGGAGGAACGTGAGACACTTATAGAGCAGCTGTTAAGCACAATTATACATCGAACCATGACAATCAACACATAAAGTTCAGCAGTTTTGCATTCAGTAAATGCTTTATATGTTTAGAATCATGTTCTTTAAGAGTTTATTACGATTGCTCCTTGCTCAATGACAAATGAACACACTGACAGCAGTCAACTCGGCCTATCATCCTTCCTGTGGGCAATGAAAGGGCGTACCACTTTGACTGGTGATTCGACAGTGATCATCCTGTACAGACTGGTCCTTCTCAGGGTAATGTGGAATTTCCACTGATGGCTTGGAGCATCCAACTTGGATCAGCATGTCACATTCACTCGAGTACAAAGCACCGCAGTGTTTAATCCAGATGAAGTAGAGCTTGCAGCTTTGCAATCAGGCGCGGCAGTTGTTGAATTTGCATTTGTTACAAAACGTATCCTTACAAGTCGACTGGAAAATCTCGCCTTAATAATTATCTTTGCAACGGCCGATTGCTGGGAGGATTTAGCCGTTTCCTGCAAAATGCAATTGACCCTGAACTATTGTAAATGTGTGAAGCAAAGCCCTGTTGATTATGATGTCACTGAAACGCGAGCCTCAAACAACATGTGCATGAGACTTTAATTGTCAATGTCAGTGCTGTTGATTTAATTATCCCTGATGGCAGCCAGGTGCCCCATGGAGATAATACTTGGTGTGGGTTAGAGCACACGGAGCCACCTCCCTGTGAAAATTAATTTGAGTCTCACGCTCGCACTTTTGATTTGAGACTTTTGTTTATAGTTACCGTTCACCTCGCACCCCGATGATTCGATACACTTTGACAAGTCCACGAGTGCTCTTTTTGAATCGTCTTTTCCATCTTAGTTGTACCGTTTTGAGCGGGGTTTTTTGTTTGTTTATGTTAACGTTTTGTAGTTTAACTATATAAAGTACAAGAAGAGTGAAGTTGATCTTGAGCTGTGTGTTGTGCAATAAGCGTGTGCTGGAAGGTGGAAACACGATCGTAATCCGTGCGGATGGAGTCTTTATTCACAATAAACCTGGCAGGCCAGCCATTCCTAGGCCTGGGCACGCTCCACACCCAAAGCAGTCAGTGGTCAATAACAATCGGATCAGCATTTTTTCAATTAAAGCGGAGAGGCGCGTATACACAGCCAGTCGTTTTAGCCCATTTCCAGCCACTCGCGCAGTGCTCGCTATGTTCGGGTGAATCTTGGGAGGATGCAAACGCTCCGCTTGGTCCGCGCTTCGCCCAGCGCTCGCACAATGGGCGCTCCCATGTGTTTCCCGGGTCACGGCGCGTGCCATTCAGCGTGGCAAGCGACGTTGCGCTCGGCGTGCCGGAAGCTTGTTGGCAGCTGCCAGCGGAGGGTTACACGGTGGAGCCGTGAGACCGTACGCAGTGATTTACGTGTGGGGGGATTTCGCCCCAAGCTCACGTTGAGAAGTGACCGGATTGCGCGTGGACGCACGTTCTACTGCAGCAGTTGACATGGCCCAGGTGGTTTAACTCAAGGATTCTCAACCTTTTGCACCTCAAGGTCCATTTGGCCCACTTTCCCACAGACTACTATGTGGCTCTCGTGGCCCACTGATGGGTCGTGACCCACCGGTTAACAATTGCGGGTTTAATTCATCTTGCTGCTTGTCCGGTTACAGCGCAAATTTTCAAAGCGGAGAAAGTCATGGAACATCTTGTGCCATGACTGAACTCTTTGTAGTCCACTTGTGCTTAATTTAAAACTATCAACACGTCGAGTGTTGTGTCCTTTTGAGCAGGCGAGCACACGTTCACATTTGAATATCTTACTTTAATTTGCCTAAGCGTAGTCAAGCGTGGCGGCCGCCCAGCCGGCGGCGCGCCGCATTTCTTGATCCGATATTTCAAGCGAGGCAAGGCCACGTGCGCGAAGTCCGTCGAATCTTCGCGTGCGCGTCACCGCGTGGCGACTCAGCGTCCACCTCCCGGCACTGCTGGCAGCTCCACGTGCGCACGCCATTCGCTTTGAACGGACCTTTAAGAGAGCATTAAACTCAAAGCCCGCACGACCCTTGCGTAATCGTATTGCCCAACAGCCTTTGAGCAGCAGAGGTTATATACCTGCTTTTCATGGCCAGAGAGAGGAATAAAATGCACGTGTCAGCACTAAAGAGAGTTATCCCCCCCCCCCCATTTGGCCTTATGGGGTGTAACGGGCAAGTGGTGTTTGTGAGCGCCTGTTGATGCCTGCGTGAAACAACACGAGGACAGGGTGGCGAGCAGTCACCTCCCAGACTGGTGTCGGTGTGCACAGCACAGCACACCCAGTACACAATTTACCGCTGGGTCGACATCGAGAATGGGTGCTGGAGGCGTAGGTGCCACATGCCAGTGATGTGCGTGGTCTTGATTGGATCCCGGGTCTCGAGCATTGTGGTACTGCAGGGAAACTCTTATGACTGCCCCCCTAGCATGGGTACGCACGCACAGGCGTACACACGGAGGGGCATCTTGTTGCCTGCTTTACCTGCGCGGACAAGCTGTCTGCGAGCATTGGTTGGGATCGTCTTCGATTTAAAATAATGGTGATGTTTAGTCCCATCCCAAGCTACCTTTGGTCTCTCCACTGCCGATGATCAGTCATAGCAGATGCTCTGTTTTAGCCAGAGTTCATGTATGGGGGCTCCAATTGTATCGTTACATACAATTTGTAATTATTACTCGTGCATTGTGACGGTAGTATTGCCTGGTTATGCTTATGACTGGTTTTGAGGTGTTTGTACAATAATACTAGAGAGACATTGTCATGGGGTTGATACACATGCTGGGTGCCCATACAATATTCATCGTGGCATCCAGGTCTTGCGTATCAAAATAACACCACGGATGTCTGCGTGTGTGTGTGTGTGAGAGTGGCCCACGCACGTACACCTGCGCAGCGTCCGTCAACCCACAAATACATTCTAGGCAGCGTCGCTGCCTAGAATGTATTGTGAACGAGTGGGGGGTCGGGGGCGGTTGAGGTCACGGTCGTGTGGACAGCAACGGAGGGGGGGCGGTTGAGGTCACGGTCGTGTGGACAGCAATGGAGGGGGGGCAGTTGAGGTCACGGTCGTGCGGACATCGCACAGGGCCGTCGCCAGGGTGGTGCCGTTGAGAAAGACCTCGCCTGATCGGCGTTTATCGTTATTAAAGCAGAAAGTACCCGGCGAGCTCGCAAGCTCTGGATGCAGGATTCCTACGACGCAACAAACGTCCGAACTGACCAACGTAGCGACGCATAAACCCAAACGGCAGAGACTTAGAGCAATAATAATTGCATAAATTAAACACTAATCGTAAGCACAAAACTAACAAACACGCAAGATCGCACAATCAGACAAACTCATGACACCGACTTGTACAAGGATGAAACCCCAAACACAATCATGAAGTGAACGGCAGAACTCAAGATTGCACAGCACAATTAAACAATAAGACAAGACAGAGGAGTAACAGCGGCATGGGAAAATGTAAAGTTATATTTTTTATCACTACGAAAAGGAGCATGGGGAACCCTTTAAAAAGATCAAACAAACTATGCAAACACAGCTGGGTCTAAATTTTGTTACAAATTGGAATCAAAGGTAACTCAAAAATGGTAATGACTAGCTTCCCCTGAAGGGTCTGACTGGCAACGTGAACCTGGGGTTTCACGTGGCTCATGGTAGAGTCAGGATTCGAGAGCTCACTGTCGGTGACCACGAGTGCGTTGCCCTGCTGAGAAACTCGATTGGTGAACGTGGCAAGCGTGATCCATTCTCGATTGTGTCGCTGTGCGGCTGGGGACGCTCTTTGATTGTGGCTCTCGTTTGATCGGCCGTTATCAAC
>JAZEWT010000008.1:21345329-21367551 GCA_036362905.1 Mordacia mordax | reverse complement strand
GAAAGCCCTAAGCCTAACCAAGGTCTGAAAGCCCTAAGTCTAACCCAGGTATGAAAAGCCCTAAGCCTGACCCAGGTCTGAAAGCCCTAAGCCTAACCAAGGTCTGAAAGCCCTAAGTCTAACCCAGGTATGAAAAGCCCTAAGCCTAACACAGGCTTGTAAGCCCTAAGCCTAACCCAGGTCTGAAAGCCCTAAGCCTAACCCAGGTATGAAAAGCCCTAAGTCTAACCCAGGTATGAAAAGCCCTAAGTCTAACCCAGGTCTGTAAACCCTAAGCCTAACCGAGGCTTGTAAGCTCTAAGCCCTATCCTAGATGGGGGGTCCCAGCTAGCAGCTCACTGCGTGCAGTTCTCGAGCGGAACGTCGGGCCCTTCCTCCATGGAGGCCATGGTGGCCATGTTGAGGAAGTCGGGGGGCACGGTGTCCCACTCGTCAAAGAGAACGCCGTCGCCCAGCGAGTAGGAGCCGGCGCGGCACTCCTCGCACACCTGCTGCAGCATCTGCAGGTACTTGCCCGGCTCGCAGGAGAACGCTAGGTTTGGGGGCGGGCGTGAGAATCGCTTTGGTCAAGTGGTCAGAAGAGAGAAAAACGCACGCGGCAAGAGTGGACGGAAGATGTGCGGGAGAAAGTGGAAGGAGGCGAAAGAAGAGGTGTTTAATCGGTGGGTGAGGAGGCGAGGCGAGGGAGATGAGAAAGCTTGAGAATGAGTGGTGGTGATAAACAGGAGATTATTAAAGAGAGAAAGTTGAGGAGCAAGAGGAAAACAAGATGAGGAACTTGTGAAAGGAAGATGACATCAAGGCAAGTGGGGGATTGAGAGAATGAAGGAGGTGACAGGAAGAAAATGACAAAAAAAATACTGAAGAGCAAGGGGAGGTGAATGGGAAAGAACAGGATTAAAATCGCGGGGTAAGGAGATTGAGCAGGAGGCAAAGTAGATTAAAGTAGAAGAGAGGATGAGAGAAAGAGAGGGTGTGGAGAAGTAAGAGGCAGAGGATAAATATCACACAGTAAGCAAGGTAAATTAACTCGTGACTTCCATTGCAGGCCTGGTAAACAAGCCGCGTGCACACTCAATATATGCAGGATCAATGGTGATTCACGTGAGCGTCGGCGCAGAAACTCACAGCACTCGGTCCCCTTGACGGGATCTGGCAGCCCCGTGCAGAGGCCGGGGGAGTGCGGCACGGCGACGCGCCACCGGCCACCCGTCACATCGCACTCCGTGTACTGGTATCGGTAATCAGACTGCAGTCGCACACACACACACACATTCCCATTAGGCCACAGACACACCACGGCGGCAGGCGCCGCCTACAGCTACACAAGGCCCCCACAACATTCTGGAAGATACCAAGCCAGGGATTGTCAACCTTTTGAAACCTCAAAGCCCATTTGGCTTCCTTGGGTCTGGTCTCCATGGTTGAGGCCCACTGATGGGTCGTGACCCACCAGTTGAGCATGCCAGCACTAAGCAAACACTGATTTTAAAGACCTTCCATTAGGCTTTTAAATTAGGTTCATTGCAAAATGGGTTTTCATTATTTTTAACACCAATCTATATACGCTGAAAAAAATCACGTAGGCTACGCTTGAGCTCATCAGAAGTCAGAAGCGAAGTACATTTGTGCTCCGACAGGCAACCACCAAGCGCATCGCACATTGTTTACTTGGTCCGCGGGCTGCTTCACGTTCGATGGCTCGCGAGCCATCGCCATGAAATGCGGAGGAGCACCGAAGCGCAGAGCGCACCGAGAGGCTGCGCGCGGTGATCGGTCTCGTACCGCCACCGAGCCGTCGGCCGCGCCAATCGAGCTGTGCGCGGTGATCGGTCCCGTACCGCCACCGAGCCGTCCGCCGTGCCAATCGAGCTGCGCGCGGTGATCGGTCTCGTACCGCCACCGAGTTGTGGGCCGCGCCAATCGAGCTGCGCGCGGTGATCGGTCCCGTACCGCCACCGAGCCGTCCGCCGTGCCAATCGAGCTGTGCGCGGTGATCGGTCTCGTACCGCCACCGAGTCGTGTGCGGTGATCGGTCTCGTACCGCCACCGAGCCGTCCGCCGTGCCAATCGAGCTGCGCGCGGTGATCGGTCTCGTACCGCCACCGAGCCGTGGGCCGCGCCAATCGAGCTGCGCGCGGTGATCGGTCTCGTACCGCCACCGAGCCGTGTGCGGTGATCGGTCTCGTACCGCCACCGAGTCGTGTGCGGTGATCGGTCTCGTACCGCCACCGAGTCGTGTGCGGTGATCGGTCTCGTACCGCCACCGAGCCGTGGGCCGTGCCAATCGAGCTGCGCGCGGTGATCGGTCTCGTACCGCCACCGAGCCGTGGGCCGTGCCAATCGATCTGTGCGCGCTGATCGGTCTCGTACCGCCACCGAGTCGTTGGCCGCGCCAATCGATCGCGCACGTGCGGCCGGGCTCGGTGCCACGGCGCCCCGAGGCCACGACGTTTCGACGGCACGGGAGAGAGAATCGCCGGCGTCATTACCCCACGTCATTACCGCACACGTCTAGGTCTTCAGCCTCCTACAGTGGACAAAATGACGGCCGTATTCTCCACATTTAATAAAAATAATAATTTCATTTTTATAGCGCCTTTTACCCGAGGGTCACAAAGCACAATTAAAAATGGAGGTTTTTTTTTTAACCACAAGCTGGGGCTGCACCATATTATTCGGTATGTGTGTGCGATGCGTTTGCATAATGTTATTGACGCCAGGAACAAATTATGGGTGGCTCTTGTATCAAAGTTATCACAAGCTAGACAACTGCGTGGTCAATTTGACTTTAAAACCAGACTGTGTTTTTTTTCTCTCCCCCATTTCAGGGCATACAATTAGAGGGTAAACAGCTTGGCTCAATAATACGAGACTTGTTGCCCCCTAAGCACAGATAACAAGGCAGCTTTACGCCTCGCTGTTCATACAGATAACCAGACAACAAAGAAAGCCTGCACTACGTCTCCGTGAGGCTTTTGCCTTTGTCTAGAGAGCAGCAGGTGTATTTAGCCACAAGCAGGCGAGCATTTAAGGCTGACCTGGCACGCGTCCGAGATCACAATGTAAAGTTCCACCTGCATGTGTTGCAGTTACACAGTAAGACCACGTTGTGACAACGCACCTCCATTCAAAACGCACTTTGGAAACAACGGACACTGCCCGACTAATTTGGAGACAGAAATATGCATTGGAAAGAATGGAAATATATGGGGGATTTTTTTATTGTAGTGTTTTTAGATTAGATAGCACGTATTACCCTACTCATTGGTGATAACAGTACATAGCCTGTTATAAGATACCGTCATTACTGTGTATATAAACACAGTCAGATAAAGACACTGTGTACGACAAACGTTTAGGAAACAATGTAAATGACGTGCCGCTGTCTCCGCAGCTCCGTGCAGCGCTTTGTGACCCTCGGGTGACAAGCGCTCTATAAATGCAAGTATTATTATAATACAGCGCATCTCTTTGCGTGCAGGATAACGTGGTGCTGTGATTTACACAACTGGACGCCCGGGTTCGATACCTGGCCACACACATCGATGGAAAGAGACCAAAATATTTGGGTCCTCCCTGGAAGTGGCTTGGTATAATTTTGCCCAAACCACCACATTGTGTGCCCGTGCCAGCACCTGCCCCTATTATTATTATTATTATTCTCATCTCATTGTCAGAAACCGCTTAGTCCTGTAGAGGGTCGCAGTGATCCGGAGCCTATCTCGGTAGACACAGGGCGCAAGGCAGGGATATACCCACGATGGAACGCCAGTCCATCACCGAGCATTGCGGGCAATTGAGTCTAAAAGCCAATTGGCCTATGCAGCAGCATGTTTTTTGGACTGTGGGAGGAAACCGGAGTACCCAGCGAAAACCCCCGCGGACACGGGGAGAACATGCAAACTCCACATAGAAAGGCATCCGAGCCGAGATTCGAACCCGGGACCTTCTTGCTGAGGCAACAGCGCTACTCACTGGGCCACCGTGCCGCCCTATTATTATTATTTAATATAATTTGCTTGACCAACCCGTCCTTGTGTAATGCGTGTACGCGCTGGTGCGAACCTGCAGAAACTGCACGCGTGTTGTGCGGCAGTGCAGGAGGGACCACGTGTCACTCTCTTACAGGGGGTATCATTTGTTTAATATTGGAATTTGGAGAAGTTAATTAACAACAGCACGACTAACACTAAAACTGAGCACAGTTCGTATTGGCGCAAGGCTGTCATGAAGGCACTATGTGTCACGATATGAGAACTGTATCTTCTGACAGAAAGGGGACAGGTTTGTTTTTATTATTTGTTCATTTGAGACAAAGTATGCATTTATTTATTTCATTACCCCCAATACTCCACAACTCACAGTTATGTATTTGACATTATTACCCTGTAGGTGAGCAATGCCAGACTCAATCACAACAGAAGCCGCCAAATCCACAGCTCAAATCACTGGATTCAAGGCAATTATCATCACATGTGAACATTCATTTACATATTTAAAAAAAACCCTATTACCCGTACCTCTTACGGCTTAATGAGACATGAATTATGCATGCACAGCTTAGGGTTCTGTTGAGCGTTTGGCCGGAATGCCAGCTAACAGACGGGATAAGTTGGCCAGGCATTGCTGCTTGCCGCTGTAACATCTGTGGTGGCGCGCGTCCACAGACAGCCGTGCCACGCGTCATAAGTGTATGGGCAAACTACCCCGCGACAGTCAGGCCTGCAGGCAAACGGCCACAGATTACCATCAGCCAGCCAACAATCCAATGGACTCCGCGTCTGACTTTGGCTCTTGAGACTACATCGCATTACATATGTCCACAATTGTGCTCCCGCACCTCGTGCTGCGACACAGTCGGAAGTACTGCGGTACAGATTACCGTGCTTGCGCTGTGGTCCTCGGATTGTTCCGCTGGATGCTCGGCACTGCGTCGGAATTAAGAGAGCTGTGATTTGAAATCTCGCTCAAGAGTCACTGGGTCTATCTTCACGCTCGCTTGACACGTTAACGGACAGTGCAAATCCTTCGGTGCTTGTGGGATGGTGGACTCGACGGCTCAGAACTTTACCCTGTGGTGTCTGCTTTCTCCTTGGACTTGTTGCCTGGATGTTCACGACCAGCACATTAGCGGAAACACAGACCACTGTAATATCCGTCATCCTAACGCTCCCATTAAATGTCATCACGAAGAGAATGAGCACTCTAAAAAAGCCGTCGGCTTAAACACATTCGGTCCGACACACTGGATGCTAGGACACACGCTCGTCCGCAACCTTACTACTAATAATAATTGCATTTATAGAGCGCTTTTCACCCGAGAGTCACAAAGCGCTGTACAGGGCTGCGGAGAGAACGGCGCGTCAACAACAACGGCATGAGAATGGATAATCAGCAAGAGAATCGTACTAGCCTGACCTTTCCTGACCTCTCCTGACCTTTCCGGACCTTTCCATTATCTCCATTCATCAGTGGGGAAGAGGGAGATTAGTTTATCCGGACGTGGTTACAAATGCAAGGAGTGCTTGGAACGCCGTGTGCAGGCAATGAGAGTTACTCGTAAATGATTGCAAAAAAAAAAGTCGCGTGGTATGTATATGCATGCTCTTATAATAATAATAATTGCATTTATAGAGCGCGTTTCACCCGAGGGTCACAAAGCGCTGCACAGAGCTGCGGAGAGAACGGCACGTCAACAACAACGGCAGAGAATGGCAAACAACAACACTGGAACAGTTCAACTGAAAGTCAAACAGCAGCAGCGACAAATCATGGGACATAAAGTCAGCAAAAAATAAATCCGTGTGTATCCGCAGCACTGGTGGATTGCCCCCCTCCAGCAAGCCACACGGCCTAGCATGGTGAAGTATGGCACATATGACGACACTGGGCTGAAAAAGGGTTACATGCGTTGTTATTACACAGTGCCCGTGAGCGTGTAAATGGCAGTCTCATGGAGGAGAGACGAACCGTCTGATTATTATTTGCGTTTCCAAAGCACTTTTCACCCGAGGACCACAAAGCGCCGCATAGCGTTGTGGAGAGAACGGCATGTCAACATCATCGGAATTGATCAATAAAGTAAATTGATGACTATATATTAATGAAGCTCATCAAGTAACAAAACAAAAGAATAAGTGATTTTTGTACGCATTATCGAGATGGACTCTTGCATTGCCAGACTGGTGGCTTGAGATGGCCTGGGGAGGTATTCATCCAGCAGTTGATTGATCACTGCTGAAGATATTGCCTATTAAGTAAATGCCTGACCAAACGCTGCAAGCCAATCCGACACCCAAAACCTCAACATGAATCTGTAGTGATCATGCAGCGCGACTAACCAAATCAAAATACTTACCGATACAAACAACAATTATTCCAGGTTATAAACTGCTGATTAAATCGATGTCGTTCTACCACAATGGGCAATGAAACAACATGCGTCATGCTCTCATGAGATATCGTTATGTAACAATGGGGTGCTCTTTAGGGATAGCCGTGCCGAGCGTTCTTCCCCCCCCCCGCCCTTCGCAACGTCCATCTCCCAACACTGGAGGCTGGACGTCAGGCCTCACTACGCCTCAAACATGGGAGGCGAAATGTCATGAAGGAGAGGGAACACTTGACACGACTACGCCGAAAGAACAGCTATGGAAACCAGTTCTCATTGAGCCGTGAAAACCTTCGTCACACATACACGTGTGTCCCGACAGGAGATTCAAGGGAGGAATCGAGATCACGAACGTCAACGCCACCACGTGGCTTCACTCACTGAACCTGGGACTTGTAGCACGTGGACACACCGTGGTAAAGAACGTGTAAATTTCTCATTTGTTTTCATGCCAGAGCACCTACATAGTGCACCTATCTTAATTCTGCGTGTCATCTTAACAGTGTTGTATACTTAAGCAAAAACCGTTGTTGTACGACTACACTTGTTTTGAATACAAGAGTATAGCCCCCAGGGCTCAGGTGCTTTTGGGCGCGGGGTGAGTTTGGCTCATTAATACGCCTCTATTTACAAAGTGCGTTTCAAACACCTGTGCCGCAGAACCAAACCAGCAGCACGGGGGGCCAGCAGCGAGAAACAGCGGAGCCAGATTGGGCCGGGGCCAAGCGTTCATGTTTGTTCAAAATGTTCATGCAAAAGCAACAGACGTGCAATGGGCTGTGACTGGACCGTGCCATTTTTACAGCTGTGTGCACTCTGAAAGTCCCACGTGAAACATTAATTAGCTGTAGGTGTGGGTTTTTTTATTGCTTGGCTTACACTGATCATCACGCTGGGTAGGACTTGTAAGGGGCAGCCACCATTTATAAAGGGGTTTGAGTAATCAACGGCAAAAACATAGCCCATTAGAATTATTAGGCGATTAATCTACTTAAATGGACAGATTGCCCCAATTCTACACAGCAGCGATAGGCAGAATTGGTAGAGAGTAAGGAATATAGCCCTTTCGTTAATAAGCCAAAAGCCCACTGGGATTTTTTTTTTGCCAGAGACTCGTGTAGCTATAGCAACAGTGGAAACGTTTACATGGCTATTTATCAACGGGGATTTGGGATTTCGACAATGGCAAACAATAGGCTTATCTTTTAAAATTCGCCACAGTGTTGACGCCCACGACCATGATACTGTTGAGATATTACAGAGCGGCTGTGAGAAGCGAGCCATATGGTTTATTGCAAACTGGTAAAGCAGTGAAAACACGGCTGACACTTGTTCACCCAACCAGGCAACTGCCAGCCGGCTCGAAAATGAGGGCTGGGAACGTTGTTATATGCAGTGAACATGTGACATGGCATGCAAGGCATGCCATGTGTGTGTGCAGAATGACACTGTTATTTTAGCTAAAAATAAAAATTTCCACGCAGGATTATTACTCATGTTAGTTTCACACATATGCTTTCATGACCAATACCATAATTCAAAATTGTTTGTTTGCGTTCGAAATCGTGTAAAAATATATCTCGCAAACCCTTCTAGACCCATCACAGCCAATTAATAGAAGTGTCACTTCACGCAAATATGACACATTTATCAATGCTTCAGCAGCACGTTCAAATGGACATCAAGTCGTCTCAATGAAATCCAGTTGTGGGTCAGGTAACGTAAAAAAATTATAAAATAGTGTCGTTTAACCCTCCACCACCTGACACGGCCAATCAGCAAGGGGTTGTCACGTTGAACTGAAAACGCGCCAATTCATTTACTATCTCAGCCCACCGGTGCGTTGAAATGCGACCCCACAATTATTTTGCAAAAGATACACACGACGTTTCGCTGATAACTACGTTCAGCATCATCAGGCACCCGCGCCAAAAACTGGACGGCCCGATCTGCCCGATCTCAACGCACCGGTGGGCTGAGATAGTACAGGAATCGGCGCGTTTTCTGTTCAACGTGACAACCCCTTACTGATTGGCCGTGTCGGGTGGTGGAGGGTTAAACGACACTTAGTTTCTTAATTTTTTACGTGACCTGACCAAAAAATGGACTTCATTAATAATATTGGTCACGAAAGCCTTCGAATTAAAGTATCCAGTAGTCTCTTGTTAACAGAATCTTATTTCGACACGCATTAGACCTCAAGATTAGCGCTGTTCAACGAAAACGAGGCGACATCCACATATGAGGTTCATATGAGAGTATGGTTATCAGAATAATAACCATAAGAATATTGCAACAGTAAAGATCACCGCAGCTGTGATTGCGCAGAAATGTACCGCGAAAGATAAACTATAAAATGACATTTAAAGTGGCCAGGCTTGTGCATAAAAAAGAGGGAATGGCACGATTATCATCGCAATTATAAACAGAATTGCTATGTCAAAGCTGTAAGGTTTAAAATGGGAATTAAAAGGTGCCACAATCAAACCGTTCCATCAGAATAATTGGTACTCACTATTTAAAGCAATACAAAGAAATAATGTGATTAAATAATTTTACAGAAGCACCGTAAAGCACTTTGCAAGGGTCTCAATTCAGCGTCAAAGTGACTTAAAATGTTATAAACACTATTGAATTACTGCTGGTGCTGCAGTAACTGTGTGTTATCAATCTGGCACTGTTAGGACCAAACAATGATACGTGATAAAAGATACCAACAATGTCTTCAGGAAGGCTTTGCGGTGTCTCAAGACTCGTTTTTAGGGGTGGGTCCCGCACTGGGTAATTTGGCCGGTTTCCATTAAAGAGCATTTGGCAAGTGTGACGAAACCGGAGTGCCCAGAGTAAGCCCCCCCCTCCCCGCCCGCAAACAAGGGTGTGGGGGCACTCAATCCTTAACTTAATCCATTGGCCACCTTGCAGCCTAATGCCTGCGACACCTGGCACGCACTGGTGTAATCAACCGTGCACAGACAACACCAACACGGTGACATAATCAGAACCAAATAATAATATGTAGGGCTTTTTTTTCAATGAGCGGTACGGTGGCACAGTGGATAGCGCTGTCGCCTCACAGCAAGAAGGTCCCGGGTTCGAATCTCGGCTCGGGTGTCTTTCTGTGTGCAGTTTGCATGTTCTCCCTGTGTCCGCGTGGGTTTTCGCCGGACACTCCGGTTTCCTCCCCCACAGTCCAAAAAAAACATGCTGCTGCATAGGTTCATTGGCTTGCAGACTAAATTGCCCGCAGTGCCCGGTGATGGTCTGGCGTCCCATCGTGGGAATATCCCTGCCTTGCGCCCTGTGTTTGCCAGGCTAGGCTCCAGCTCCCCGCGACCCTGTACAGGACTAAGCGGTTTCTGACAATGAGATGAGGTTTGTTTTTATTTAATAAGAGAAAAAAACACACAAATGTCTTTAAATAAAAAGACAAGTGCCGTGTGTTTGAAGTGCTCTTTGAAGAATGGCTTTGGCTGATCGTCCCCAGTTACTATTCTAGTCAAACTGGCTTCCAAAACGTTGGGTCTGATCATTCTCCGGGATTGAACAGCTCCCATACAAGCTCAATAAATTGACAGGACTTTCTTTACAGAGTCAGTTAAAATCCCCGAAAATGTTCCCTCGATATGAGACACCACTTACAATGAAGTACTATCTTTATTGATAAACATTTTTTTCCACGCTAAAAAAAAATATATAAAATAAAGGTTTTCAAAGTGTTAAGCAACAAACCAATCCATGTTCCCTGTTGTTTTTAACGCGGAAATACACTACAATAAGGTAAGGCATGCGTCAGGTCACCGATAATTTCGTAGCCTCTCATTGGTTGACGGCATGTGACGTCATAACTAAACCACGAGATGGCGTGTTATATTTCATTATATTTAGTTACCGTATTACGTCAATCAATGTTATTAATTTAGTTTTAATTATTACCCTGATTGAGTTACGTGACGTTTCTGTAGAGTATCTCGCCAATCTTCTGTGGCTGTTCTCTCGGCTCAGAGCTGATCGCATCATCGCCAGAAAAGAAAAAAAACCTCGCCTGGGCAGGCAAAGGCCGCCGCGAAGGCGAATGTTTTTTTTTATGGGTTTTTTACCTTTTTCAGAAATTACACATTCAGAGTATGGGAGCAACTTAAATGTTGCAGAGCAGTGGGGCTGTTATTGTGCAACGCTTCTCGTGTTACTCGGGAAGGGATGGGGGGCGAGCGGGAAGGGCTGGCTGCGTGACCACGTGGCTGGTGCTGCGTGGCAGGTAAAGCAAGATGTTATCAAACTCCCAAGCCGGGCACTCAATCCCGTTTGTCGCTGAGCTTTACGTGGAGCCGGCGAAGAGTTTAACAATGGACCCATTTCGTAATTGCTGGCTGCGGTGGAAGTTTCAAATAAAAGCCGCTATGGTGTAAGCGACTTCTTCCATTTACCAGTTGTACAGTTGACAGACATTCCCACGACTATAAAATGCGCGCATATACTCTGTTTTGAACACGAATCCTAAGACATTGTGTATACCTCCAGAAGTGCACGTGGCACGAACAGCGCACAAACATTAAAAGTCCAATCCCAATACAGTCCCTCCAAGTGCAACGAAACGTCTGACATCACACCGAACGTCAAGCAGCACAGCCGTGGACACCTACACATAGGCGCCCCCATCATTGGCAATTAGACACATTTGTGCAATTTTGCAAAATATCTGAAAAATGCAACATTTGACGGCATGTGACTGTGGCGCTGTGCGCTGTTTTGAATACACACACACATTCTATACAACATCCCATCAATCTCCCTCCATAAGCATATAGCGGAAGGCTCGTTTGATGGAAAGTAACATTTGAGGTGGGAATAGAATCCAACTCAAAGGAAGTCAGCTACACTGGCCATTTGACCTGCGCGCCGCGCCGCATTCACACGTGACGGCGTTATATTGACTGCCATCAGAACACTTACGATGAACAAACTACATTGACTTCCAAACATCGGTATTCCTACCTTCCCCAAAGGCCACATTTTAGCACCGCTATTGAGCACGACTATTAAAGCTGACGGTCCCTTTCATTAATCAATTCACGCCTCCTCCAGCGCACTGGCAACAGGACAAGTTCACCTGCAAACGCTGCCAAATAAACAAATGGAGTTTGACACCGGATCATTAACTAAAGTATAAACATCGCCGAGCCCTGTGACTATAGTAATACTTTAAATACATACCTTTCCAATCCATGTTTCCGCAAATATAACACACATTGTCATCTATTGCCTATCAGCTTTCAAGCAGCAGTCAATCACACAAGCACACTCCGGACTGGTTTTGCTCCCGTGCAAGGGAAGTTCATCCCTGATTTAGAGGAGGATGCCTGCACGTTTTCACATTCCTGGAGACCAGGGGTGCACAGTTTTACTTCACGAGGGGGGTCACTTGCAGATTAAATAACTGTAGGGCAACAAGCTGATCAATTCGCTACCCCAGCTCCCTCTTCAAACCCGCACCTACCCCTGTGTAACTACACAGAACGTTTACAGGAAACTATAGCAGTACAGGCCCATGTCAAAAAAACGTGTGCATTTTAACATAAGCCAAAAATAAAATAGTTTTTTATACAATTTAAATGATTATTGATTATTATTTTGGGCCGGATGAACTGTATTACCGGGCTGGACCTGGCCCGCGGGTGTCAGAGACTACTCACCAATGGTTGTGCACCACTGGTGTGTAGTCTCAGACACAGGAATTCTCGAGGCTGGATTGAAAGATAGAGCGGCTGGAAAGCTGACAGCTAAGCATTCAAATCCTCGTTGAGAGTTTACTCGGCACACCATCTCTCTCTCCAGGGTCGATAAACGCATACCACTCTGAGGGCATCAACAGCGCTCATCTGACGACACACACGCTACCGCCATAGGAACGAGGAATGTCCACCGGTGGCTCGGGGCTGTAGAACAAAACACGAGCGCGCGTCCGTTATCAACGCGCGGCGCGCCGTGCTCGCCAGCAGAAGGCACGCTGTTGACGTCAGGCGGAGTCATTATCGCGGCGGTTGTGACAAAGTGTCACGGCGGAGAGGCGGCGCTGCCACTGCAGCAGCGTCAGCGTGGCGAGCGAAGGAAAACAGCGAAAGCCTCGACCATCGCTGCGCTCGGCATCAAGCCGCTGGGCATCAGTCGAACAAAAGCGAGATCGGGGTAGGAGCGGGAACAATTGCTGGGGTAGTGGGGTGCAGGTTGAGACTGGGCAGAGATGCGGTGGTAAACTGAATCAACGTATCTGCCTGGTCTTTATTAATGACTCGAAGTCAGGGTGAATGGCTGAGTGGATGAAGAAGCCGATGGATGTTTGGATGAGGATATTGGGTTTGTCCCAGGCATCAGCCAGGATGCTGGAAAGGTGGTTGGTCCGGGTGCAATCAAGTGCCTTCTAGTAGCGGTTGAGCTGGTCCTCATAGATTTGAGCTTGGGTGGTGCGACCAAATTCTCTCCGTGCATTCATCTTTCGCTGACCTGTAAGTGTCTCTGCATGCTCTGGCATGGGAATACAAAAATCCATCTCGCAATGGTTCATATGTCGTCGTTGTTGACATGGCATTCTCTCCGCAGCTCTGTGCAGCACTTTGTGACCCTCGGGTGAAAAGCGCTCTAGAAATGCTATTATTATTCTTAAGCCAGCACCTGCAGCCAAATGTTGAAGGTAAGCAAACAGCTGCATTTCAATATATGGGTGTTTTTTTTCTCCTCTCCGGAATGCTAATCTGTTGCAAAATAATATACGAATAAGCTAGAGCGAGGTTTGTTTTTCCTATGACCAAATCAGCTTCCCTGATCTCATCAGATCTCCTAAGTCGAGCACAGTTGAGCCTTAACAGTGATTTAATAGGTCGGCAACCATCGTGCACTGCACGTATTACTGGCTATGCAGTGCCGTCTAAACGCATGGGACACGCTGGGCAGTTGCCCGGGGGTCCCACAAGCATAGGGGGCCCCACGAGCATAGGGGGCTCCATGCTAATCTATGTATGTTGTGACTTTCTGTCAATAAATAATACTATGAGTGGTTGTGTAGGTAGGGGCCCCAGTGCACTGCTTTGATCGGGAGCCTGTAATGCTGTTAATACGGCCCTGTGGCTGTGGGCAACATAAGGAATCGCAGTGAAATACCGTACATAGCCTTACCACGCTTCTTTACTATCACTTGTGCGCTTCCCACCTTTGTCAACCTACCCTGATCAATACGCAGTACCGTTGACAAAGCCCCCATGATTGGCACTGCGTGGGAAGCCCCTCATCCAGCAGTGGATAGCTGTTGTAAATGCACGGTGATATTTTCGTTGCGTAAAAAACAACATTTCTATCCTTTGCCATCACGTCATTTTAAATCTCTCATCTCATTATCTGAAACCGCTTAATCCTATATAGGGTCACGGTGAGCCGGAGCCTATCCCGGAAACACAGGGCGTAAGGCAGGAATACACCCGACGACGGGACGCCAGTCCATCGCCAGTCATTTTAAATGTGCCTGGCAAATTTTGCAAGCGCCTGAAGTTATCGATCTCTTGCTTTATCAGAGGAAAATTGCAAAACCAGTCCTTAAAATGCACCCGGTCATATATTTGTCCGGCTTAGCAACAGTGCTTTGAACCTCGTTTCTACCGTCAATCTTACCACAGCTGGTCGAGTCACGCCTGTTTGTACAGTTAAATGTATAAATTGGGATGTCTAAAAAGAGAAAGGCTCAGTTAAGTTATTTCATCATGGCGTTTAAGTATATAATTATTCGTCTTCCCAGTGATGAGACACGGTGTCTGGATTGGAAGCTGCATTTAAATTCACAAACTGATGCGGAAGTTAATATAGTCCCATTTGTACAGTATTATATCTCAATGTAATTATTATTAATTCTAAGTGTTTGCTCAACTAGACTATATGTAATATTAGAACATGACGTGCACACACAACTCAATGTAATGAATATTTTTAGTAAATTGTATAGTAACACCATAACATGCGTACAAAGTGTTTGGACGTGAGAATAGAATGTCTTGCATCATACTCTGAACTCATCTTGTCACATGGAAAATAAACCATAATCGGATTTGGCTAGCTATGATTGTTAACCAATGACACGACAGGGAGGTGTATAAGATTTAAAAAGTATAATGTAACAAAAAAACCCAAAAATGTTATTGCTGTTGATTTGCCGTTCTTATGTCGTTGTTGTTGTTGCTGACATGCCATTCTCTCTACAGTTCTGTGCAGCACTTTGTGACCCTCGGGTAAAAAGCGTTTTAGAAGTGCAATTACTATATAAGTAATGATTCGAATGGAATTCCTTTTAACAACCACAGTTATCATTCGCGGCAAGTAATATCTGAGCCAGTGTCCTGGCTGGTTAAGTATTCTTATTCAACTCACATGACTTGGAAGCCCGTTACGGTCTTCCAATATTATTGGACTGACACAAACAATTGCAAATCTAAAACAAATATATGTCACTACAGCTATTATTGCAGATGCAATGATACACACACTACACAAAGGTTCTAAAACACAGGTATATGAAGGCAGCCTTGCTGGAAACCCACTAAGAGTTAATATAGCATATGAACTCTGAATACAAGCAGTCCTTCTTGAATTAAACACAAATCTTCCGTGAACATCAATGGAACCACGTTATGCATCCACAGGGAGCAATATATCTTGCTTGTCCTTTCAATGGCATTAAATATATTAGACATTTTAAACGCTAGTGATTTACTGCATATGAATTCCTTAACAAGACAATTAAGACGCAATCATAATTTTCAGGTCAAGATCCCTGGGACTCAATAATGTTAATTTTAAATCATAGGTCAGGACAGCCAACAACTCGACAGACACACAGAGGAGTTGTAGTAGTGTAAAGAAAGGGGTACAAACGGAGGAGAAATTAAATGGATAGATTTAGCAATTTTTTCCCACAGGCATGCATTCTTGAGTCATGAATTAGCAGTGTGGAAACTAACGGACACCCCCACTGGCTTCCAGTCTGTGTGGATTGTTATGGGACTGGGTCATGAGAGATGGTGTAATCTTGGGAGGCCCCTGTGGCTGATGAAAATGATGTGCTTTCATCCACCTGTTTATCAGTCTTCTCAATCAAATTCCAAATACAGTTATACATTTGAAGACTATCAACATGTATGACAAATTGTCTCCATGTTCATATTCATTTGTGGCCTTGAGATATTTTTGAAATTCCACATTAGCATGGTTGGAGGACAATTCATCCATGGCATTACAACATGTCAATTCGAATTTCTCTCAAGACCTGCTCTTTTTGGATAGCCGTGTTGAACATTTCGTCCATCTCCTGCGCTACCTTTTGCCTCACATTATCCTGATGCCTTAAATGTGAGAGGTGAGATTCCACGAATGGGAGAGGAGGAACGCTCGACACGGCTTTAAATCAAAATAAAACAAAATGTTATTGTTGTTGACATGCCATGCTCTCCACAGCCCTGTGCGGCGCTTTGTGACCCTCGGGTGAAAAGTGCCCTGGCAGTGCAATTATTATACCAAAAGAGAGGCGTTTGCGAGAAAATTCTCGTCTACGAAGCAGTGAAACCCTACACCAATACAAACTGAGTTAATGCAACAAGGAAAACATTAGACAATATTATAAAGGCCCTAGTCGGGGCAGATGGAATAGAATCGGGAGATTACCGCATACGGGGCGAGGTAATCTGAGCAGGACAAAACGCAGGCCGCCATTAGCCAACCGGACCTCGTCAGACATGATTGTTTTACATATATTTATCCGCGAGACAATCAATCCCCGACAGATGTACTTGTAATCCCCAGGGTAATGATGAAGGTTCAGTGACTGCAATGCGCTGGGGTCGGCCCTTTCTACAGATTGCATTAACAAGGAGAGGCTAAGCCCTGTCCTGATGCACACTGTATATCCATGACACTCACATGGCCTTTCCGAGGACAGTACGTATGCATGCACCTCTTGCTGAATGAACCAATCGGTGCACGTCACCGTTATCACCACAATTGTTGTTAGCAGTGGTTCAGAGCCTATATTGCACAGTGGCTTAGAGTAAGGACAGCAACATTGGAGTTGAGACGATTCTGGGGTGGCAGGGTGGTGCAATGGTAACATCTACGCCTCACAGAAATAATGCCCCGCCGAGGTGATTCAACCCCTGTCTTGGGTGCCTTTATGTGTGGAATTTGTGTATTTTCCCCCTGTTATGCGTGGGTTTTCTCCGGGTTCCCTGTTTTTTTTTTTTCCCCACAGCATTGGCGGATAGTATCATAACATATAGAACGTAGTGTCTGGCAGATGTTGGCTCCAGCTGACTGCATAGCTGCCTTCCCCCCTCACCTCGCTCTCGTCTCCTCGTGCCTCTGTATCTGTTTCTAGTTCATGGTCAGGCATGGAATTTGCTCAGCAAATAATTACTGAAATTTGAAACAGGCCCTACATGGTCTATGGGTACCTTTATTGCAGTACAACGATGTAAAATATAAAAGATGTTTTATCAATTCTGGCACAAGTACAAGTGTTAAGGTCTTAAAACACCAAATTGACACCTTTAACAAAGTGTCAAGTTTGCAACAAAAACCACACATGCTTGTGGCAAAATATGCAAATAAATACACCTGGAATTGGCCATGCATATGAAACTTGAAAAACTCCATGCAATTACAAAATAATGAATACACACAGCAACATCTCCCATACTGAGAAATTATCAGGACTCTCCCGATGATGAATTGAGACTCGGTGAAGCTGTCATGAGCAAACTAAACAGGTGAGTGTGTAACATATACTTGAGCTCCCTGGCTGAAACCAAGGATCTTGGCTGTGCTAGCCCAGTAATCATAACTTTTGCACCATCCAGACACCTTTACTACAGGGTCTTATCTCATGGTAGTCTGACACAGCGTTTTATCATGAATAGGCTTTGTGCGACTTAGCAGTGCTTCTCTATTCAAACAGCTCAAATGACAAGCATTGTAAACACATGTATTATATTTCATTAGCAGGGCAGTGCGGCGAGTTTACTCACGAATGTATGAATATTTTCCAATCATAACAGCAATCATCATGACCCATGTCCTGGGTCGTTCATCAGCAATGCAGCTGTGCTTTGCTGAAACGGGAGGTTTCCAAATTAAAACAGAATGTCAGATATGTGAATATTGGTATTAAAGTCTAAATGTCACTTCTCCACTTTTCTTTGGATGCTCCACATTGCGGTTCCATACGATGTCTGACATTTAGCCCCAAGGGTTGGGGGCATCTTCAGGAAATTAATTATTCCATGTGAATGCCTTGCAATATTGTCACAGTACTCGGTACGGAAAACAGACTAACAGTACATGCCAGTGAAATAAATAAAAACTCACACACAACTGTAAACGCTATAATCCCAAAACATATCCCAGCGCTATTATGCAGCACAGCCGTGAAAACCTATGCAGAACGAAAATCAACTTGAATTGCAAGGCATTCATCTTCTTTAGGGGCCCCTAAGCCAGTACTGGAAACTCCACATTCACACGATGGTCACACGATGGGGATAGAAGATCAGCGCTTACTTCACTGCTCTTAGTGAGCCGATTGAAGGATAGGATGAAGCAGGTTTGAGTGCTTTAAAAACTAAAACTTGAGCGTGGAAACATAACAACAACACGGCAATGTCCTGTACAAAGAAACATTTTAAAAGCAGTGTCTGTGATCCGCTACGACTTGTGGATTGGAAAGGACACGGACCAAATGTTATGGAATACAACCCAAACGGCGGGCAGAGAAGCGTGGAGAGCAGCGTGGCTGGAATGCCACTGAGAAACATACGGATCAGAGAAAAAGTGCAAATGCTAGACATTCTGTTGACGGTTTTGGGGCTGTCGTGCAGCTATACGTCTTTCGTGCTGGGTATACAGCCGATTAGGCAACCAGTTTTGATCGCGGATATTTGTCCTTAATATTCCACGGACAAATGTGCACTATTACTACTTTAAAGCGAATTTTATTTCCATTATTAACGGTAGTTTTCAGATTTTCTTAAGTATTTTTGTTTGTCAATGTACACGCTTTCAATCCGTTTGTTAAAGCTGCCACTCTCAACCAACAGTGGGCCGCGAATGCCGCCTCGTGGTCCGCGGAGACCATACAGAAGTGGCCCCCACGCAGGGCTTCAGAAGCAAATGGTTGAGAACCGAAGTACTGTAGCAGGTAAATGTAACGAAGTTCGCCCTCTTTGCAAAAGAAGCGATGTTCCATGCATCTCCCGGTTACATTAAGGCTACAATACAACCAACAGTAACATACACGGACCCAAACAACGACGATTCAGTGTAAATCATCTCATCTCATTGTCTGAAACCGCTTAGTCCTATACAGGGTCACCGTGAGCAGTGTAAATCATCTGCCATTATTTCATTTTCCCAACGATTCCAGTTTGTTTCATTTTCAACGAGATAATAAGCTCCCTTTATAAAGGACTCTTAGCAGGCCATATTTAATCGATGTTTATTATTACAGCAGAAAAAAAAACCCAGTAAGCTTACAAGCTCTGGATGCGGGATCCCTACGATAAACAATCGGTTCGATCTGCCCAACGCGACAGGTGACGATTATAAAATTAACCACCAGTCAAGTTTGCCTTCATTATTTATGGCGTAACCACCACTGAAGACAAACACATGATGCATTATGGACACCGCATGACAGGGCAAGCTTCGACGCGTAGCGATGGGCACGGCTCAGCTCATGGCAAGCCGTGAGAACAAACGCACCCCGCTCGCTCGGCGTGGATCATAAAGCTAAAAGTCGCCATTTTAAAACGCTTACGTGGCACAATATCGCTTGCTCAAGAGGACACCTGTGTACCTCCAGAACATCTGCACGGGTGGCAACAGAACATTTTAGTGAAAGGAGATTTTCCATTGGAAATTCCCACTTTACGTGCACCCCCACCCGATAGGTTGGGTAAAAGCCCAGGGAAATAGAGCTATATTTACATATTTGTTTAAAACATGTGTCTATGCGCATACTGTACTTAAGTCATCCTGGTTTTCATCAAGCACGCTCGAGTCACCGATGGATGAAGGTCTTCTCCCCTGCACCCTCCATGCTACCGGCATTCTTTCCCGTTTCACTTCCACAAGAGCCAATCTTATTGCTCCATATTCACGGTGAACGCCTACAAGTGCGTTCCATTATTTTGCTGAAAAGCTGGTTGCCCAGACAAAAACATTACCACATTAACATTGCCTTACAACTGTCAAGGCAATCTGAAAGTCGAATGCCATTGATTTTTTGTGTGGCTTTGCACCATTGCCTACGCATTTTATTAATTTCGTGTTTGTCTTCACCGTTTCAGTAAATTATGATAAAAATATATATTTATATTATGCTGCTATGGATTCTTACAGCATCTTCTTAAAAAAAAGATCTAAATTCGAGAGGAGTAAATGGATGACTGAATATCGATAAAATCTAATACCAACGTCTAGCCTCCCAGCATCAAATTTTAATATCCTCGGTATGAACCCAAGATATCAGAACGAGAAAACCCATGCCCATAAAATTGTCTTCTTGATGTGGAAATGTGTTCTCAGAGTGTGTTTATGAACTCTGCTCGGACGATTGCACGTCTAGAAATCTCCCAAATTACCATTTATCCTTCAATCTCTGCCACACTGCAATGGTGCCATGCATTGCAACAGGAGTCTTGGGCCCATGGAAACAAACGTGGGGAGGGGCACGAAGGTCGAGACAGGATTTAGTGTACAACACACGACACGGGGGGGCGCACAGGACGTGGGGCAGTGTGACATTGTGCCAGAGGTAGTTGTGGCGATATTCGCCTCCAATTCATTGCTTTGCAGGAGGCAGGGCCGGTGGATTTTTGCGCGCACGAAACAGCTGCTAAGCTTGCAGGTGCCCTGTAGAAAACAATATGGCAAATACGCTGCTGAACTATCAATTGACTGTGGATTATTTTAGTATAGTCCCAGCATGAAATCGTTTTCTCTGGCCACTCCAGTGTCCCTCCCAAACAAAAATACAAGTAAAACATGTGCCCAAACATGTCAAGCAGCATAGTCCTAGAAATGTCCTTCGATCGTGAACATTTCTTGGATAAATCGTAGATACCTCTTCTGTCTTATCAACCATTGTGGCTGGTTCTACAACGTAGCTGTGTGCTGTTTAATCCCATATTTCCCAATTTATTTCACTTCATGAACTAAATTCAGTGCCTGAGCAAGGTTCCAAACATCAGGCCGAATACCACAAATTGAAACTATATTGGAGAGCACGTGGCTGTGAAAGAGATTTACCTATTTTTGAACGTGCAGATTTACCGTAAAGTGAAACCTTTGGGTCGTAAACCATAGGAAACGGTTTCACACCCGTGGATATTTGCTCTAAATAACAGAAAACAGCTGATAATGAAGGTGGTGAACAACAAACGTTTAAACATGTACAAAGCAATAACTCTTTAACGTAATGAAGTGTTAAACTGCCGTGATACCTAATCAAGGTTTACAGCAAATGATGTCTGTCAAGGCCAGGAGTAACAAACCCACACTGGCCAGTTGGGTGAAGTATGGTCAAACAACCCACACGATCGGCACTGCGTGGATGATGTATAATTGATTATAGAGTTGAAATGCTCGACACGGCTATCTCGAAAGAGCAGCTCTTGACAGGAAACCTAAAAATGGCTGCTATTCTTTGTTTGCTCAAACAAATATTTATTTTAATTCACATGCGATTTATCTACCAGTTACTGAGAAGTAACTTGGTTATAAAGGTTTCAAAACCAAATTCCATAACTTTAAATCAGAGGTTTTAACAGAGCCCAGCTTTGATAAACTCCGAATTTAAATTGCCATTGATATTTTTCGGTTTCAAATCTCACAGCTAAATGTGCTGCATTTCTGAGTGCAATGCTTATCGTCATAAATACACACTATTGTTGCACAGGTGGAAATATATATTTGCTTGATATTTATATTTGAAGGCTTTCGTGACCAATATTATCAATGAAATCCATTTTTGGGTCATGTCACGTAGAAATAAATTTTTATATTCGTCAGGTCACGCAAAAAAATTATAATTTTTCACGTGACCTGACCCAAAATGGATTTCATTGTTGATATTTAACGTTGTGGAAATGTTATATTTTGATTATATTTCAGGCATCCAGCTGTGTTATAGTTTGGTTTTCACAGCTCAGGTGCGGCAATTGTGTAAAAAATGAATTGTCGAAAATGTGCAATTAACAAGTATTTAAATAATACAATATAAACGCGTATAAGCCATAATATAAGACGCATATGGTACAGTAAATATAGAAATCCCATTGAAAGTGAAATTCAAGTCTAAGTCTATCAGTGCGTATCAAAGCAGCGGGAGCACCAAGCTAGCAGTGGATATTACACAGTGCTTTGGTTGAGTCCAGCACCAAGCTAGCAGTGGAAATTACACAGTGCTTTGGTTGAGTCCAGCACCAAGCTAGCAGTGGAAATTACACAGTGCTTTGGCTTAGTCCAGCACCAAGCTAGCAGTAGAAATTACACAGTGCTTTGGCCGAGTCCAGCTGTAGACATACCATCACCGAAAAAGTAAATCCCTCTATTAACCAAATGCTGGTTTGTTTGACCAATTTCACCAGGCTGGTCATGGCGAGTGGGGGAAGTGGGGGGCCCAGGACCAGTTGGTATCACTCGCCACTATTGGTCGCCATGACCAGCAATCGAACTGTGGTCGTTGGGGTTCTTTGCGCAGTCATCTAAGACCTGCGGCACCCCCCCCCCCCCCCCCCCCCC
>JAZEWT010000008.1:21325641-21336310 GCA_036362905.1 Mordacia mordax | reverse complement strand
GTTGTGGTTGGTGGTGGTGGTGGTGGTTGTTAGTGTTGGTGCTGGTTGTTGTTGCTGGTGGTGGTGGTTGTTTCACTGTGAAGTTGTTGGTGCCGTTAAACGTGAATGCGCGAATGCCGGGTGATGCTGTCCTGTGACACGCAGTTGTGTACAATCGCTCCATCACATAGTTTTGTGTACAACTGATATCCACACCATTACCGCTTAACAGATTTAAGCGATTTTTTATTATCGGTTCCAATGAGACCCTGAAATGTATAAACCCATTTGTTTTGCTCGTATTGAGGCGCTACGCATTAGGCCCGTGTGTCTAATGGAATGTATACACAATATTAAGTTGACAAACATGGGAAATATATGCACCTTATGTCTGCGTATTGTGGTTTACTGTTGTAGCATATGTGGAGTTATTGCATAGGGAAGGAGGAGATGGCAGCGCTATCTGCATTAGCAGCGATGAGCTCTTTGAAATTGCATAACCGCTGACTCGTTACGTTATTACTCTCGCTTATTACAATTGTTTTAATGCGATTACGCGACGGTATAGCCGTGTTTAATTGCCTACCCCACGCCACTGATGACAGCCGTAGAATCCCGCTAGTTCTGATGTTGACATGCCGTTCTCGACAGCTCTGTGCTGCGCTTTGTAATCCTCGGGTGAAAAGCCCTCGAGAAGCGCAATTATTATTTTGGCCTGCTCTGCCTCGCTGCCTATACGTTTTTGAAGAGTAATGTATTGCAATCCACTGCAGTGTAGCCTAATTTGGTAAGTTGCAGTCTTTTAGTTATTGTTATTAAAATATTTGTTAATGTATGTCGTAAGTCGTGTTCATATTAAAAGAGTTTTAGCTTCGGTTAGTCACGTTTATGTTGGCTCGTTTAAAATCGCAAAGGATTGATTGTAAATGCCTTACAAGGTTATACACCACATAAACGTGATTAAATGTCGCCGCAACCGGCATACAGCTTTTCCATTTTTCATGTCAGTCAACAGTACGGGTTGGTGAGAGTGGCGAGCACAGAAGTGAGACCATAGGAGTATGGTACAACATGTACCCTGGCTTGTACTTCCGCTATTCTCAACCGATAGCCAGCACGGTCACCGATCGTCAAGATCTGCTGATTTAAACGGAGTTAATCATAAAAACTCTGGTCAGAAGACTTTGTTGCGTTCCGGGCATGAATATTTATTATCAGCTGGGTCGCCAGAAAATAAAAGTTTGGAAACCGTTGACGGAATGATCAGTAGAGACCATGCCCAAGAGGACTCCGTGAGCCTTGAGGTGCAGGTTGTGACAATCCCTGCTGTACTAATAATATTTGCATTTCTAAAGCCCCTTTTCACCCGAGGGTCACAAAACATTGCTCAACTGTGGAGAGAATTGCATGTCAACAACATCAGAATAGATGACGTGTGTAAAATCATGACTATATGTCATGAAATGAAAAATGATTTTTTAAAACAAATATATGTAGGAAGACGTGTTCTTCAGCAGGCATGAGTGACATTGTCAATACGCTAAAATATATGTACATTGTATGAAACACAGCGGGTCAGATAGCTTTGTAAAAAACTCATCTACACCTAATTTGAGCGTGGAATACAAAAAGAGGTTTAGATAAACACTCCAACATTACAAAGTCAAATAACACAATTACCATATTTCTAGATTATAACGCACACGTCCCTTTGCTACAAAAGAAAACATTGTGGGTGCTATTTTACAGTCCAGTAGGCAGGTCGGACTAGCTCTGTAATAGATTGGGGTACGCATTCATTTCCAATTTGTCTTATAATCCGGAGAATAAAGTATGATTTGCAGACTCTTCACATTGTGCAATATACCTTCAACGGTTTCCACATGAAAGCAGAAAAGTGCTTTCAATTACAATGATGATAAAACCAGGTCAACACACTGCCTACCGCTGCCAAGGCTACTAAAGTCTCCGCTCAAATAATTAAACCACCTTTATGTATATTTTAATGTGCCTGAACGTAAATTCACAATCAACATTTGGACTTTGGAGGATTACGAGGAGGCATTTAATCTCTTTACGTAATTTCAAGTTTAGTTTGTGTTCATTTCAATGACTGAGACAGAATGGATGATGGTTGAAGGTCAAGAATAGTGATGGGATTGCTTCAGAGAAGACGTCCAGATATGTAGCAATGAAATGGGCACTCGCCAATGAATGGACATTGCTCTGGCATGAGATGGGCTATATTGCTATGTGGGCTTCCCAATTTCGAAGCAATTCAAAATGTATCGAAGTTGGCAAAATTTGAATGAAGACTCCACCAAACGTGGCCTACTCCATTTCAAGTGTTACGGCATCTTCAGCGCCCACCACTACATATTTAAGGGTCAAATACACCCACCTTATTAACTAGGGCGGTCGATGGGCTCGAAAATAAACTTTACACGACAGTGCCAGAATGCCAGAGGCGCCTAAGGAGCCAGGCGACGAAGCCGGACACAGGGTAGCCCGGACTGCAGGGTCCAGGTGTTGTTCTCGGAGTCCAGCATCTACAGATTGCCTCGTGGTGGGGCCCTCTGGGCTCACGAGGGCCGCCCGTCACATAGACGACAGGCCCGCGGCACTGCCGAGTATAGTTCAGCGTGGGCCCCCGACTTGATGTTCTCATCTTCAGGATCGTAGATGATGATGCTGGTGGTGGTGCGTGTGAGACGTAAATCACCCCGTTGAAACAACAACAACACCACCGCCGGCGCATATTTGTCGAAGGTGGGTGTGAATATGAAGCGTCAGTCGTTGATGTGCCTCAGGTAGGACTGCGTGACGTTAAGCGATCGGCCCGTATTGTTGTCGCAGCCGAACATGCAGTGGGGCCTGCAGCCGAGTTCACGGCTCTGGAGATCGGCGATAATGCCTCCCACTGGGTTGTCACTGCGTCTCGCCTCGGGCAGTGCGTGCCAGCCACGTACACCGAATACAATACTGGTGATTGCTTTCAAGTTGCTGCTCTTTCGGAACAGCCGTTTCGAGCGTTCTTTCTCCTTTGCGACGTTTCGCCTTCCACGTTGGAGACATCACCAGGCGGTATGTGACCGAGTGGGTGCCTGTGACTGAGTGACTGGTTGTGTTATGTACATTTAGTTGTCTTTATTTGTTTGTGCCAATTTAATTGAATATTGTCGCACCCTTGGTGTAAGACTTCACTTGAAATTGCAATCCTGCGTCGTAGATATCTGGAATATAAACCAACGTAGGAATGCAATTTCAAGGTAGTGTTAAACTTTGAGTGAGGATCAGCTTAACTTAAATTAGCAAAATAAATACGACGGAAGAGAATACAGCACAGACACACAGACTTCAGTCGGTCACAAGCAGCCGGTCATACGTTTGAGGATCACGCAAAGTGGGAGGCGAAACGTCGTGAAGGAGAGGAGGAGCACTCGACATGGCTATCCCGAAAGAAGAGCAATTCTCAGACTTTTGAAAGCAATCATACATCGGGCGATGAAAACTGCATCCAGTACATGTACAGTACTGTATTTACATTTAAATATTCGACTTTCCAGTAATGTGCCTTTCAGCATCTCTTATGTGAACATTTACAATACACCATAGTCTCATATGTAAGTGGTTGGTAACCTTAAAAATTGCGGGTTGTGAGTTTAATGTTGCTAAATGGAGGTAATTTAAAAGTTCTATGCCTGGGTAATTTAAACGGATTACTTGGGGGGTCCTAACTGTGTTGTAGCATTTAACGAGAACATGCATTGGGAAACAATTTTACTGCTTGACGTTTAGACGGGTTATGTTTTGGGAACTATGATCTAAGTTATGGTCCATTTAGCATGTTTATGTATAAACTTAAATGAGGCTTACTTAATGATATTCGAAGGCATTCCAAATAATAATGAGAAGGCTTGGTCATTATACATGATGTCTTGTGTGGTTTATAATTGGAGTGTCATACAGAGTGGTTTAAATGTGTGACTGTATTCCAAGTTTACTTCATGCATATCAACTCTACGAACATAACACCCAATATTACGAAGGAGTATCTGACAAACAGGTCATAAGCTTATCAGTAACATAAGTACCATCATCTGCGTCATCTTTAAAAACCAGTTCGGCATTGTTAATCACCAGAAAATGCTGTTAGGTTCTTTTTAAACTATTGCGTGCATTAACCTGACTAAAAGTAGCAACTATGTTGTCTGAGTGTTGCAGTCCTGTGCCTAGTAGTTACTAACTGAATCTACAGTGCCAAGTTCACAACTGTTGAAGAACTCTGGATGAATGGTTAACTTGGGAGAAACGTGTTCACAGTATTCACGGCTGTAAATTTAACAACTGAGCACGCAGTGTACTAGGATGAGTGCCCAACATGCCATCCGTTTATTAAAGGCGTGGCTGCACTCCCAGCGACGGATAATAACAAACATTATTTAGTGTTACATACATTTCTGCCAGATTATTTCATGTTTTGTAAAGGTTACTGCGATACAGCGGTAGGTATTTTGTCTCCTGATTAATGTTCTGAATGTGGTGTTGAGTTTACTGGTGGCGTTCAGCCTCTACACATCTTGTTCAACCTCTTAAGACATGAGTATGTGGGTCAGGGCCGAATGCGTTGAACAACAGTGCCTGATCGCGCTAATTGCATTTATCAGTGAAACGTCTAATTCCATTGTAAATGTTGTAGGTATGCTCTCCCAACACACTCGTGTGTTGAAATGGTCATTAATTGACACGTTCTGTTCACGTGAAACATTACTGATTGCCTGTGGTGGATGGAGGTGGGTTTAGGACACTTCTTCGTTAAGTGACCAAACCCCAAAGGGTTTAATCATTCATTCATTAACATTACCCGCTTAATCCTGTACAAGGTCGCAGGGAAGGGGGGGGTTGGGAGGGCAGAGCCTCCCTCGGCCGACAGAGGGCACAAGGGAGGGGAATATCCAGGTTGTGACGCCAGTACATCGCAGAGCACTTTTATGAGACAATTTACTCAGCAGGCCAATTAGCCGAGGCAGCAGCGTGTCTTTGGACGGTAGGATGAAACCGGAGTACCCGGTGAAAACCCACGTGGGCACGGGAGGAGAGAACACATAAACTCCACACAGGCAACCGAGCTGGGAATCGAACCTCAGTAATTCTTGCTCTGAAGGTGATATCACTACCCGCTGCACCATTTTGCCACCTGGGGTTTGTACCAAAGGTTTATGTACCTGTTAATCCTATTTTGCAATACAGCTTCGAACATTCATAAGTTGTTGTTTACTAATTGTCATCTCATTGTTAGAAACCGCTTAGTCCTGTACAGGGTCGCTTGAGCCGGAGCCTATCCCGACAGATACAGGACGCAAGGCAGGGATATACCCACGATTAGACGCCAGTCCATCACCGGGCACTGCAGGCAAATTTGTCTGCAAGTCAATGAACCTACGCAGCAGCATGTTTTTTGGACTGTGGGAGGAAACCGGAGTGCCCGGCGAAAACCCACGCGGACACGGGGAGAACATGCAAACTCCACACAGAAAAGCACCTGAGCTGAGATTCGAACCCATGACCTTCTTGCTGTGAGGAGGCGACAGCGCTACCCACTGGGCCACCGTGCAGTATGTTGCTGGTCAGAAAGACCGATGGGGTGGAGGAACGAGACAACAGCAGCAGGGCGTTGAGTAGCTGAAACGCCGCAATGTGGAACGTGGGCAACCCCTGGAGGTGCCCGTGCCAATCATCCATTTCACTCGTGACATCTGGACTTGTCCGTTGCCGTCCTGCCAGCGAGTCTTTTGACGCCGTTTGGCCTCCGTGTACCTCGCCTCGTACGAGCACGTGGAGACTTCGGTGCTTATTAGTGGAGAAGAGTAGTTGCTTGCTCTCGGATGCGTTGCACATTGCTCCACGACTTGTTTGGAATGATGTTTTTGCTTCTCGCGCGGGGAGCGTTTTCTGCGTGTGGAACGAGCTTTTCGGACACCGCGCGTGACACCGTGTGGCTCTGCCTCGATCGCACGCCGGAAGGACCTTGCGCACAAGCGCGAAACACCTTGCATGGTGGCTGTCATTGATGTCCACAGGCAATCGATAAAGTGACCCCGACGGAACGGCGCATCGTTAACCTTGCGGCGCTCTTTCCCGTCGCGCGCAGGACGCTGGCGGGGCGCGCAGGCGCGTAACTCGCGGGCCGCCGGAGCGTGAAGTGTCGCCGCTGTGGTTTTGATGTGCGTGGCGTGGCGCTCGAGGCTGGCAGCGCACCCCGGGGAGGAGGCGTTCATCGTCGTCCCGACGCCGCCGCCATCGCGAGCCGGACCGCGATCCGAAACGCAATCCGGTGCCTCCGCGCCGGGCGCGCCACCGCTGCCAGCGCCGGTCGCCCGGGACACCGGCCCATGCTCCCGGGCGGCGCATGGCGGCGTAGAGCGCGATGTGCCGGGGGGTGGCGGCGCCGGGGGCCATGGAGGGCGCGGGGAGCACGCGCAGGGAAGTCCTGCTGGAGCCCTTCGTGCACCAGGTGGGCGGCCACTCGAGCATGATGAAGTTTGACGACGACACCATTTGCAAGCCGCTGATAACGCGCGAGCAACGCTTCTACGAGTCGCTGCCGCAGGAGATGAAGGAGTTCACGCCGCTCTACAAAGGTAACGGCGCTGCTCGTCGCGTCCGATCTCGGAATCTAAGCCGGGTTTAGCCTGGATTGTTCTTGGATGCTCGATCGCTAAACATCGCAGGTGTTATGGGCCGCGGGGCTACATGGCGAATGGCAGAGGGCAGTGCAGAATAATCCATTGTCGACCTTTTGGTGTAAAACGCTTTAAAAATGTAAGTTATTATTCTTGCAGTGCATTGCTTGGCTATGTTCAATGTACACTACTTTCTGAGTTACACGTTGCACCTAAAGAAATGCTTAGATTTTACAGAACACAATCGTCACATTTTCAGTGCACTATAAAACTTCGGGGAAACGCAATCGTGTACGTTGCTGCAGTGGCTACTCATGCTCTAAACTGTAAAGAGAGCCGGAGAGTGTGATTTTGTGCTACGTACAATGTGCCACTGATCCACCGTTAAATCCACCGTCAAATCCACCGTCAATTCTGCTTGCACGTTAATAAGTGCATTCGTATGTCTCATATTCTACATTATTATCGTATCTGATGCACATAGCCAACGTGTTTTAAAATTTAAAAAGCTCACTTTAGCATGGATTTTAAAAAGATATCGTGTCGTAGAAATAAGCAGTGGCTTTGGTGAAAGTATTGTGTTCAGGTCACAGGCCAACAAATCGGCACAATTCTTAACATGTGTTCATTCAAGAGGATCACAGATTTCGTTTAAAACAGGATTAAGCTATGCTCTGTGTAGTGCAGTTACAGTGTGGCATATTTTTAGAAGCGTTAATGTTTTCAATGGCTAAGGGTCAGCAATTCCAATTTGGTGCTCTAGCACGCAATACAATGGAGCCTCTGCAATCCGAATTAATTGTGGTGCGATACTATTTAAAGCTAAACATTTCTTGGGAACAACTCATATTTACTCCCTATATGGGTGCATGGCATTCATTGCTACACACATTTAATTGTATTTATTATTTTGATTCGTATGAAATATTTTGTAGCTTATAAGACATTACCAGCATTTTACGTGTCTGTTTAATGTGTGCTTTGCTTAATGAACGTTGCATGGAACATGCTAATTGGGGGAAAACTATATTTTATTATTTGTTGTCAGATTTATTATGCATATGAATGTCACTCTGATTAAACTAAAACTTGATGCGGTAAATTCCACTCCAGTTGATGTCTAGCTTTATGCAGAATGGCATTAGGCTGTGACTAAGGTGCCCTATGTGTCTTCTGTAAGTTTGATATTCAAATTAAATGCCACATTTTGGGTAATATTTCCGTGGTAATCTAACCAGCCGTTAGTAAATGTTTGATACAATACTCTTAGAGGATGATATGAATTGCCAACGTGAATCTTTGAAGTTAACATTAAATTATGTTCCCTTGGGATTGTTTTCTCTTAAATTCTGCTTATGATTTCACTGCGACCTCAGGTAGCATTTGTCAACAACATGATAAAATAGGGGGAAAAACAACAATATTTCAACGTTCCACGTTTAGTTTGGTCTCCTGCTTCACCCAGGGGTGCTAGGAGTATGCAATTGATAGGGCTTTGTACAATCACTGCCTGTTCAACAACCCATTTCGTAGTTTAAAAGTTGTTCTGTTTTGATGATTGTTTCGAAAAGCTGCTCTCTCGGGACAGCCGCGTCGATCGCTTCCTCTCTCCATCTCGCGATGTTTCGCCTCATATGTTAGTCTTTTCTATGAACAGCAAACAAGAAATGAAAATAAAGTTCAGCCATACCTGGAGGCCAGTCATTGAAGTCAGTAGTGCATAGATTTAGAGCTCTGAAATGCGGACATCAGAATGGAATCGCCACGTTGTTTAGGAACTTCTTTCATGAGATGCAAACTAGGAGATTAGTCACAGGTGGAACAGGATGGGGTTAATGTGATTCGGGGGTGTGAGCAAGACAATGGAACCGTTTAACGTGACCTCGACGGTCGTACATTGATCCTAGAATGCAGCAACTCAGTGGAGGCGACTCAACACATTCATAGCACCTACATATAAAGAGGAGTCACACACATGACACACGCACACTGCGCCTGAGGATGCCTCTAATGTGTGAGGCGAAACGGGGCGAGGTGCAGAGAGGGAGCGATCGACGCGGCTGTCCCGAGAGAGCATCTTCTCGAAGCAATCATCATGCATCGAGCCGTGAAAACCTACATCGTTACGTCTATTTTGTCCGTAGAGTTAATTAATTCAGGTGTTTGGTATACAAGTAAGTGATCCACTTTTTGTATTATCTACTGTATTGCTGCTGTAGCTTAATTTATCTACGCATGGCAAGTTTTGTTGTCATGAATATTTAAAAAACACCTATTCGTGAAACAGGCTCTGCAAATGTGAACAAAAGTATGTGGATGAGAGCTTAGTATTCATTGATTTTGTCTCTGCTAACTTTGAATTTGTTCTCCATGATATTCTGAACGACGGCAGAATATAAGATTTGTATTTTTCTCAAATGCGGCTGCCAATGTTCAGGTTACAAAGTTGTATTTTACAGACAAAACCAACTGTTCAGAAAAAAAATCTGAGCAGTTGTCAAAACTGTGCAGCGGAACATTATGTACGGAATTGAATTGCACACAAAATTGCTTGTACTGATTAAGAGGAAGTGTGTAATTTACGAGCTCCGCATGGATCATGCTCTGTGCAGAGGGAGATGGACACACTTTGGATGGGAGACATTACAAAAATGAAGGTCGTTCACATTTTTAAGTGATGCCCTCAACGCTTTCCTTAATGTGTTCATAACCTACGGTCCTTTATGTGGCAAATATAAACCAGCACGAATGTGGTTTGTCCTTTTCTGAGGTGTCCTTCTTTGCAGAAGGAACAGCCACTGTACCAATTATATAGAGCTCTTAAATTAAAACCTGGCTTAATATAAATTGTATACTTTGGGGTTACAGTTAAGACTATCATTGACAGTCACCGTGTCAAATTGCATGCATTACTGCTCTTACATTTACATGAATTGGTACACAGTGATTGTCATTGAAATGTTTCTAGCATCAATGCAGTTGCTTCATCAGAGCGATATGGCATTGAAGTTGTTGAAGTGCAAATAAGGATATTCAATGATTGTTTTTTTAGTGAGTGAATACTGATCACTGCCTTGTGTAGCATAGAATACACAATAAAGCATGTAGCAGCACCATTACTGCCCATCAGCTTGGATTGTATGACGGCAGCAGTGTGGCGTGCTGGTAACATATCCGTCTCACAAAAAGAAGATCCTGCCCGAGGTGGCTTGATTCTCGTCTCGGGCACCTTTTCTGTGTGACGTTTGTGTTCTCTCCCCCTGTTCTCTGTATGTTTCCTCCAATTTCTCCTGTTTTCCTCTCACAACCAAAAAAACCATTCATTCATTGGCTGAAACCATCCTAATACAGATGGACGTAGTGTCTGGTGGGTTTGCGCCAGCTGTCAGAGTGGCTGCCTGTCCCCCACCTCCATTTCCTACAGCACTTTGTGGCCTCTGGGTAAAAGGTGCTGCTGTATAAATATATAAAATTATCTATTACTATTACAACTGTTAATATAAACTATTACCATTAACACATCCAACGTGTTCCAATTGAGACCTGTTTGCAATAATTATTATACTTTGGTGATCAAGAGGAGAAGTTGATGAATCATTCGTTTATTTCTTTACATCTTTAAATTTGCGTCCTCATGATGAATGTGAAAGTTAAGTACACGACTGCAGCTCTAACGTGCATTAGACGCTCAAGTCAATGCCATGAATTGTACCATTTTTGTTTTAATGTAGGATTATTAGGTGGAGTAGCGCACTATATTTAACCGTTGTCTTGTTGATATTGGCAGTACGGAGAAAGCAGCAGTGGAGGACACGAAAGGGAGAAAGAAGAGCGTGCATATCACAGCTTTGCGCATTAATACATTTTACTGCACAAGTCATCGTTACAGTTATACAAACTAACAAAAAAATAGAAATTCCAGAACCCATGTCCACGATGGTGAAGCCTTGAAAAATAGCGTACGGTGGAGGTGGGACTCAACTCCAAACCCACGCGATCCACCGACT
>JAZEWT010000008.1:21310059-21322740 GCA_036362905.1 Mordacia mordax | reverse complement strand
GGGGGGGGGGGGTCAGCCAGTGGGTAGCTGCCATACAATGTTTCCTGTATATTAGTATGTAATAGCACAGTTAATTAGTGAATCATTTAGCCGGGGGAAAAAACTGGAGAACCTGGAGGAAACCCATGCAGAATAGTGTGAAGACACAAACGTGGCACATAAATCACCCAAATAAAAGTATAGGATTCCAATTGATGCCATGCTTTTACACACATCATGTACGTGCAGAACACAAGACCTCAAGAGCCCCAAGGTTGAGCTGCACATCCAGTCGGAGGCTCCCTTCCAGATGCTGGACGGCGGGTGCGGTTCCTCGTCCGAGAAGATCAGCTTCAACCCGTGGAGCCTGCGCTGCCACAAGAAGCAGCTGAACCGCATGCGCTCCGAGTCAAAGGACCGCAAGGTGTTCAGTATCCTCCCCGAGTGCAACCGCGTGGACTGCTGTCGGTGATTGTTATTTATTTGGTAAATTCCAAATGCTATCCCCTTTGTGGTTCCATGAGACGTGGCATCGATTGGGATGTCTCGCGGAATAGGCCAAACCAGTGTTTAAAAATAGCTCATTGAAGCGGATATCACATAGTTTAGCTCTGTTCCCATCAAGCGACCTTTGATCCACATGCTAGGGACAGCAATTTCTGCCCCACTCGAGATCATATTGCATGACCGTCAAACTGATATTTCACTTATCAAACTGGAATGTAGCTGAATAAGTTTGGAAAAACATTTCAATGTGATGGTTTTCCTGTCCAAATCTAAGTTTAATCCAGAGCAGCTGTATAGATTAAAACCGAGGATCCTTGTAACCTCGATTCAAACATCACATCTTACCAATGCCAGCTTGGTAGTCTGACTTCTTAGCCAACACCCTGTTGTTTTTACGTTGTCCAAACAACCCATTAGCAACTCATTCTGTTGGGATGATGTTTTAAGCTTATTTTTTACTGAGTTGCAGCCAGGAGCCTGCTTCTAACCAGTGACCTTTTGATGGCTGCTCACAGGAGGAGTGAATATGAGTGCAGATATCGACCGCTTTATTTTCAGACATTTTTACGGTGTGAGCTATTGGTTTCCACAACAGGGATGACTGAGAGAGGTGCGCTGCTCATTAAGGTCAGTTTCATCGAGTGGACGTAATTGTTTCAGGTTTAACAACTACTGAAATAAACAAACATTTGCTTGATATGCACTTCGTGTTTGAATCAAAATTATGAAAGGAAACAGTTGTGTTTAAATTACCCACGAAGACAATGTATAAATGATGGGACCAATAAACGTTCGTACCTTGCCAAGTTTTGCCAATACTTTGAGTAAATCTACCTAAATTGCCATAATTACCCACATACGGCCAATTTCCTACGGAAAATTAATTGCACGCGTTTTTTTCTCTGACGTACGAATCTGGGCAACATTTTGGCAAAAAAAACGGGCCACGTGACCCGCGCCGGAGACGTTTTCCTTAACCACGGCACTCGCAGAGTTCCTGCTGCTCGAGAATGTCGTGTCGCAGTTCAAGCTGCCGTGCATCCTGGACCTGAAGATGGGCACGCGGCAGCACGGCGACGACGCGTCCGAGGAGAAGGCGGCTCGGCAAACGCGCAAGTGCCAGCAGAGCACGTCCGCCCAGCTGGGCGTGCGTGTGTGCGGCATGCAGGCAGGTGGCCTCGCCTTAACCCCCGTCGCGGAGTCACACTGGGCGTCGGCGCCGATGCTGTGGCGTGAGGCCCAGCGCTGCTGCGTCGGGCGGCGGTCGGTTGTGTTGCCGTCGTTGTGTTGCCGTCGTTGTGTTGCCGTCGTTGTCGCTGGTTTTAAACAGCTGCTGCGCAGGTTGAATAATGTTGGCCGGTTGACAAGCAATGGTCGGGGGTCGTGAACCAAAGTTTTACGGCCGAATACCAGCTTCACTTTTATAATGAGATCACTCAGTCACTCGTCCTCTGTTCTGTGTTAAGCTCCGCAGCATCCCTGGACACCCTGAAGGAGTCGAGCTTACTGACTGCGTGCAGATTGGCTTGGTTGCGAATGCAGCACCGGTTTGCGACGTGCCCTTCTCTCCGCAGCTCTGTGCAACGCTTTAGACCCTCGGGTGAAAAGCGCTCTAGGTGCAATAATTATTATTATTAGATAGCTTTCCGTTAATCCCCTTTTGCTGTGTCCTCCGCAGGTGTACCACACAGACACGGGGCACTTCCTGTGCCGCAACAAGTACTACGGGCGGGGGCTGTCCGAGGAGGGCTTCCGCGAAACTCTCTTCCAGTTCCTCTATAATGGGCGCCACCTCCGCCGAGAGCTCTTAGACCCCATAATAGCCAAGCTGCACACGCTCAAGGCCATGCTGGAGCGGCAGGTATCCTACCGCTTCTACTCCAGCTCACTGCTCATCATCTACGATGGCAAGGAGCGCAAGGTGGAGACCCGGCGCCAGCTGTCGGAAGCGACGGGGCAGGGCAACCAGCAGGACGTCACGACCGCCACCCCAGGGGGCGGGAACGGAGGTAGCCCCAACGTCAAGGTGGACGTCCGCATGATTGACTTTGCGCACTCCACCTTCAAGGGCTTCCGCGACGACCAGACCATCCACGACGGGCACGACCGCGGCTACGTGTTTGGCCTGGAGAGCCTGCTCAAGATCCTGACGGAGATCAGGGATGAGAACGCTTGACGGGCCGGGCCCTCGAGAGCTGCTGTCGGTTGAAACAGGGGGGACCATGCTTCGTTCGTCGCGTCGGCAGAGAACAGCGGGAGTCGTCTTTTGTACGCGAAGGAATTGTTTAATTGCGTCGGTCTGCGTGACGGCCCCGTCTGACGCTGTCTTTCCCAAGTGGTCGCACGCGTACAGTTATTTAATTGTCATCATTTACCCCGAGTGTATATGCACGATGAGCACTTGTGTGACGGCAGCATGAGGACTCCCCCCGAGGAGGATAATTATTTTTTCTTTGCTCAAGATGTCTTCTGTTGAAACATTAGCACATTGCTTTTGTCGTTAGGTATCAACAGGGTTTAAATAGTCAAGACAGTTGACAAAAAATAAAAAAATGAAACAAATGTAAAAATGTTTGAAAAGAATTCCAGATGTTAATGTCCTCACACAAAGTTGATTTTTGTTTAACGTTTGTGATGCAAAGCTGATATTATTGTAATGTCCACCCATACTTATTATTTTATGGAATGGCCAGACACTTGAAATACTGACATTTATAAATTCCGAGTTGAATATTTTTTTACTTAGTCTCATTGAAGCATGTGTTTCAGGAAACTTTCACTCAGGAAAATATATAGCCGAATGCATGTGAAAGTATTTTTGACATGTTTGAAAGGCCAGAAGCAGTGTGTCTAAGAAGGCTGCCACAATGCTTCCAGACCACAAAGGAGGGGCTTGAAAACCTGCTTTATTGCCCTATAAATAGTGCAATCGAAATTGGCAAAATTACAATACCAACTTTGTTTTTAGAATGATTTGTTTGGGTATAAAATATTAGTTATCTTTTTTTAACGTGGGTTGATACGTTTTAAAACGTGGGGATGCTCTTGGAATTGTGTTGCTGGATTGTTGGGAAGGTACCATTCGCTTCTTTTTCCAAAAAAAGAAGATAATCACCTTAATTCAGAGGCTTTCGTGACCAATTTTATCGATGAAATACATTAGTCTGGGTCAGGTCACGCAAAAAATCGTGTCATTTAACCCTCCACCACCCGACACGGTTAATTAGTAAGGCTTGTCACGTGAACAGAATGTGTCAATTCTTCACTATGTCAGCACACCTGGTGTGTGGGAGAGCGAACCCACAGCATTTACAATGAAATGCGAAGTTTCACCGATAGTCGCTGGTTGTAATTTTCAGCGAAACGTCGTATTTCATTGCAAATGCTGTGGGTTTGTTCGCCCACACAGCGATGTGCTGAGATCGTGAAGAATTGTCACGTGAGCAGAACGTGCCAAGCCTTACGAATTGGCCGTGTCGGGTGGTGGAAGGCTAAACGACACGATTTTCTTGCGCAACCTGAAGCAGAAGAATGGATTTCATCGAAAAAATAATCACATCACATTGCCCTCTAAATATAGGGGTTATCACTCCCAGCAACGTATTTTGATACGGCAATATTAGGCTGAAGGTCCGTTGCCTGCACAGGACTCCTCTCATCAGAAACCGCTTAGTCCTGTACAGGGTCGTGGTGAGCCGGAGCCTATCCCGGCAGACACAGGGCACAAGGCAGGGATATACCCACGATGGGGTGCCAGTCCATCATCGGACACTGAGGGCAATTAATTTAGTCTGCAAGCCAATAGACGTATGCAGCAGCATATTTTATTGGACTGTGGGAGGAAAGCAGAGTGCCTGGCGAAAACCCACGCGGATACGGGGAGAACGTGTTAACTCAACACAGAAAGGCACCCGAGCTGAGATTCGAACCCGGGACCTTCTTGCTGTGAGGCGACAGCGCTGCCCACCGGGCCACCGTGCCGCCCCTGCACAGGTGTATAGAAAGTCAAATTCAAGAGCATTTGAAAGATTGTTCAAAACTTTAATGAATTAGCTGTGTAGTCACCGAAAACATTTGAAGCATTAAAGCCCGATTGGGGTTTGTGAAAGTAATTGCAAGGCAATATAACTAGAGGATTGCTTACCAAAGTTGTTCTTTCGGAATATGTCGATCGCTCCTCCTTCACGACGTTTCGCCTCCCACGGAGGCGTCTTTAGGTGTGCTGAGACGCAGGCGCACTTGACACGGCTATACCGAAAGAACAGCTTTGGTAAGCAATCATTATCCATAGAGCTGTGAAAACCTACATGAGTATAATATGTAACTAGGTCATAACTAACATTGGAATGCACTCTTTAATTTCTGATAGCAAAGCACTTATAAATTTACTCATTCTGGAATGAAAACACCCCGTTAAATTGTGAAATGGTATTAAAAAGTGTTAAGTGTTTAGACCTGAGCTTTTCTGTAATGAGTCACATTTACAGTACCTTGTATTAACTGTACATGTTTGTGTATTTCATAAAAACGTATAACGTGTGCAGCAATGTCCTCAGTACAGTGTTAAGTATAAACGTCTGCAGTACAAGGCTAACTCTAAACAGAATCGATGCGATTGTGACGACTGAAGACGTAAACATTTTATCTGGAAATTGTGAGCTACAACGTGGTCCTAATTCGATGCAATAAGGCATAGTGGTGATGTTCATCTATTGGTCTTTGCTGTGTTCTCACAAATTTCAGCTTCACATTTTTACTGGCCCAGTGGATCGCGCTGTCTCCTCACAGCAACAAGGTCCCGCGTTCGAGTCTTGGCTCGGGTTTTCGCCGGGCACTCCGGTTTCCTCCCACAGTCCAGAAACATGGTGCTGCATATGTTAATTGGCTTGCAGACTAAATTGCCCGCAGTGCCTGGTGATGGATTGACGCCCCATCGTGGGTATATCCCTGCCTTGCGCCCTGTGTCTGCCAGGATAGGCTCCGGCTTACCGCGACCCTGTACAGGACTAAGCGGTTTCTGACAGTGAGATTTTTACTGCTCTTGCCATTTAATCATGACTATTATTTCCCTTATATTTTTATCACCAACATATTCTAGTGTTATGATGGTATCCTAATGGTATATTAGCATGCAATTTCCGTAATGATTTTACATTCATTATTTTTATCGTTGTGTTGGCAAAACATGCATATTTAATTAATTGTTTCTTAATCGCCAAAAATTCGGCTGATTTCCTGCGCGATACAGGGAAATAGAGATAATTATACATTTCTGTTATTCTTGGCTCTTCCGTGTGATGAAAAAATTCGGACATCCAGACCGTGTGCGTTTGGGATGAGTTTTAAGATTTTAAAGTACGGGTTTTATAAAGAAAATTTCTGATATCTTTTTTTGAAAAATGCCAAATCGAGTACATTACGTTATATATTTGTATCTTCAGGCTCGCTGATTTCACGTAACGCTGGTAGTAATTGGCAGAAGTGGCTTGATGTTCGTGTCATCATACGTCGTCATTATCAGTACACGCTTGATCCTGTACAGGATCGCAGAGGGGTTAGAGCTTGTCCCAGCAGGCAGAGAGGGCAATGTGGGGGTTTACCCGGGATGTGATGCCAGTACATTGCAGGGTACTTGGAGCAATTTACTCAGAAGGTCAAGTAACCTAGGCAGTAGCGGTGGGAGGAAACTGGAGTACCCAGCAAAAAATCACGTGGACAAGGGGAGAACAAGCAAATTCCACACAGAAAGGCACCCGAGCCGGGAATCGAAACGAGGACATTCTTGCTGTGAGGAAGCAACAGCGCTACCCACTGCGCCGCCACGCCCCACCCCACCCCCCATCATTTTTAAGAATTATCAAGAACTATGTATTTTATTGCTCTGTTTCCTGTCTAGGCTTGATTTTATTTTGAGTCTGAAATCACAAACACAATATAGTATGCATATCCATAAATGCCATGTACAATCCTTGCAAATTACTGTAGTTTTGCTTAATGTGTTTGTGAATGAACACTTTCCTACTTGACATTAAAACAAGATTTGTTTGCATGTCCCCTAGTTTGAATGACCTTCAAAGTCGTGGTTGGCTTATTTATCCAAGCAGTTTAAATTAATAAACCTTAATCTCAAATCAACGGAGACGTTTAGGTCACCTTGTACTAAAAAGGGTATATTTAGGTTTGTAGGCATGGCAACTTTTTTTGCAGGGAAAATATTCTTTAGCTGCAGAAACTGAAGTGTTTTGACCCTGGTCATTTAAATTGTGTTCTAACACATCTGTAAACATTACCTGTGTTATCTATCAAAGTACCAGGAGTTATTGGATGTTGAAACATGTTGACCGCTAGCACAGGTAAGATTTACCAAACATTGTCTTCTGTTGCTTAGTCTTGCACTGCATGGATGGCTTGAAAACAAAAAAAATATTCATGGACCTTACCGAATTTATAACGCATTGTGAATGACCGGCTTTGTCCACTGGTTGTGACATTGTGAAGACAAACTCTATGGCCCAAATGACCTTGTGTAAATATGGCTCCCAAAGGAATATCAGCTTCGGCAATGCTGGACTTTTGCGAGTATTTTTTTGCATTTGTCAACCGTAACCCAAGCGATAGGCTCTGGCATATTGTTTCAAACTGTAGTTTTGCTCTACAGATTGTAATGCCAACACACGATGAAAATAATTAATCACTGCTGTCATTAACACTGCCTTATAACGGCAACGTTCCTGGCATTGTTACTTCAGACTTGTCGCCCGAATCATTAGCTATGTATTTTTACTTTCATTCGCAACGCAGTGTGAATTGTTCGTGTGCTCTGCTTTGCACTCATTTGCCACTGCCTTTAGAGTAAAGCTTAATTTGACATACGTATTGACACGTTCTAAATGTGTGCAGACAACGCCCATGAACTCTTTGGCACATATTGTTTTATGCAACAAGAGAAGTCATCTGATGATATGGAAGTCTCGAACAGAGTCCACGAGAAATGCGTTGAGCATCTTCACAAAGCAGTCCATTCCCATTAACATTTATACCTTTTCTATGCCTGTGTTGTACTTGACAAGTATTTGAGTATGCACCAGTGTGGATAATGTGTTTATTGTAAGCAATATCACATTTGTTTGTGCTTGTGAACTCGCAGTGTAACAATTATTATGCTCAGGAATAACAAGTCATAAGTGTATCTGAATGACAGCTTTAAGCACCTGCTCATTGATGGTAGATATAGGTTCAGGTATTCATATACTTATGATATTGCTGGACATAAGTTCATGTATGAAGGTAATTAACTGTCCAGCTTGACCATTGTAACTTAACAATGGCACACGAGATGACATCGTTTGTATAACAAAGAGGCATCTATATAAAAACAGATTGTTGTCCTATGGCCATATGTAAATGTCCTGGTTCATGTGCACTTTTTCACCGAACTGCTAATATGAAGATGAGTGGCTTTACAATGTGTGGGGTAGTTCTTATTGAAGTGGTTTATTTTCATGTAGGAATGATGCAAGCATTAGAGCACCCAGTATTGTAAGTGGGATGTGTGTTTTAAGAGTACTGTACTGCAATACTTAATGGTATTAGCAAGGCTCTCTGGGCGTGCTAATGCAGAGGCTCTTGTTCACCTGCACCAGTGCAGTGTTTCTCAGTGTATTGTTCAAAAATTGTCTTTGTGCACCTCCTGAAAGAGCCTTTTCGACAATCGGAACACAAATAAGAATGTCTGTTTGCATGACAATTTTAATGCTTTAAATGTACGGTGTCTGTGGGGGAAAAAAAAGCAAGTGCATAGCTGCTCTTTTCTACGTCAAGCTGATCTGTAGGGAGGGTAGTTTGTGCTAACGTTATGGATTTAGTATGCAGAACCGTTTAGGAAGCATCAAGTTAGTTTCCCAGTACATTCACTTGTTGGTGGTTGCAGTGGCGCACGGTTTGTGTCCGAGGGTTAACCCAGAGACTGGCACAGCAACCGGACCCTTGTTCAGGTGCCTTCAATAAAATGACACACATTCTTTGACATTAATAGTAAATAGTGGCATTGAAAATAATGTCTTGGTCAAGGCGTTCTGCTTCCCTTTTAACATATATATATCAACATTGTGTGTGTGTCAGTCAGCCCTGAGTGTGAAAGTTCAATAGTTGGGTGGTAAGCAACTCACACTTTGCAACCTAGCACTGAATGTTCCCAATGTACTTATAGATGAAATATAAGACACTTTTTCTGTAACGAATTAACACCCCTCGTGTTTTGACTCCCACTCCTAGCCAAAACTAACCAGTAACTTTCTGTAAATAATAGTTTTCAGCAGTTCGCTGATGATTGAACGTTTCCCGGTTAAAATGTCTGCCCATGCACACGTTCTCGGTGGCTGTTTATCCATCCGCACGATTATACACGTTTCCCTGTACTCACAACAACGCAGTCAGTTGAACTATAACACAGGAACTCCCTCCACTTCAATGATTACAATATGTATTGCAGCATTTACATAGGGGATGTGTTAGCCGATATGGCCATGAAGATAATACTGTTGATGTTGTTTATTTGGATATTTGTACAGAGGGCCTGACAAACCCAAAACTCATACAAGTTTGTTTCAACTCCCATTCTGTTCTTTAGTGACAGTCTGTGGATGGTTGACACACATGTGCCCTGGTAATTTGATTGGCAACATGATAAGAGGTGCCCCATGTATATGGAACCATAGGAAATGCTTACTTCTGGTGGCACCTAATGTTCCTATGTGATGGTTTGGCAAACCACCGGTTAAGAATGTCGGAGTTAGGCCATGCACCCTTTGCGAGCTTATTAATTGATTAACTAGCTGTGTTAACGTTCAGCACTGGATGTTCTTATAACATTGCACCGTGTTTGGGTGCTGCTTTGGCTAAGTGTGACATCACTTGTAAGTGTATGAAGCGTTGTGTCAATTAAGCTGAACTTTAAGCTCAAAAACTCCCTATTTGCAAGGGATTTTTATTACGGTCCAAAGTATGGAAGTTAATTGTGCGTGACATTTCCTGGCAAAGCAATCGTTTTTATATCATTGTTCAAAAGGCAAAACGTGCAGTGGATTAAATATCAACTATTATCGCGTTATCTTTTTTTTCTTCCGGACTTGTTGATGTAGTTTTATGATCTTATTTTCAGGGCCTTAATATGTGTATTGTTGAGCTTAACGTTTAAATTGTATGCACTATGAAATGCTCGCTCTTGAGTTTTAATGTATTCAAGAACATTGTAGAAGGAATATTTTTGCCTTTTGATGGGTGTTTTTTTTTCTCTTTAAAATCATAATTCAAAGGGCATTTTAAAATCCTTATACCTGTACCTGCCAGACATCGTTAAGTTGATTTGATTATAAAACACGTGGGAACGAAGAGTGCAACGCATGCGATATTCTTGTTTTTGAAGCTTTATTTCGTCACGTCTTCAATTGAAGTGACAAGTATGCAGTGTGTTGCAACTTAGAAATGTGTGTAGTCGCTGATGAGTGTCTGGTGGTAATGAATGTTACAGCCGCGGCTTCCTGGCACCGTCTAAGAGCATACTCTCGCAAGGCACGCGAAACTTTCTATTGCTCGGAGGACAAGTTGAGGCGGGGACATTTAATGAACCAAGAACACACCATCCGCATATCACGTGCTCGACATTGGTGCAGCTTTCTTCGCGAACTCGAGGAAATGCTCAGGTCTGGCGAATACTGACAAATAGGTTTTATTTAATGGCTTGACAATGCTGGCAAGTGAGGGTCTCTCTGATCGGCTTTTCAACGTGGAGGCACAACATGAATTTAACAACACACAAGTCCTATTAATATAGAGTCTCGGCATTATAACTCTTACGTTCGTAATTGATTTTTGTGTGATTTAGTCACCCTGCATTCCTTTTATAAATTGACGCGTTCACTTGAATTAGTGACTTCATTGGAAACTTGAATCTCCATAAATATCCTGAAACTGATTTGTAGCATTCATCGTTATAAACAGACTTGTATGTTGTATGTCACAGCTGCTGGGATGTACTGTAAAAAAGCAATTAATTCCAACAGTCGTTTCGTGGTTATTGAAAGGCGGAAAATGTAAAAAAGTACTTTTTAAAGGTCTTTGGTAAAACCAGTTTATATATTTATTTCACAAATAGCGTTTCTTTGACATATTACACCGATATGTATTGGTTATAGGAATTAATTGTCAATTTGCTGTTGGGGCGTTGGTAAATAGGAGTCTTTAACGGCTCGAGATCACATCGCGTAATAAGCAGCCCCTGTCCGCGCCTCCGTGTTGAAGTCGGCTTATCGGTGTTTGTACAGTGTCTCGGATTTATGTAAGAGCCCTAACAGGACCACGCAAGGACCAATCTCGAATATCAATATGGATTGCTATGATTTTCTTCCCTGTTGACTGTTGTGATTTATACACCTGACCATTGTACATCCGTGTTACGAAACGAGTGTTGCCTACTATATTACCATCTGCAGACGTTAAGTGCATTGTTACACATTGTTACACCTCCTCAAAGACAAAAGGCTAATTATCAGCATTTCAACTCTTGAAAGGTTTACCGCATTAGTAAGGTTAACCTCTCTGTTCATTTAAAACATAAGTTTAGTACAGCATCTGTATAATCTAAAGCATCAGTAGGTATGTTCACTTCCCTTCGCCACAAACCCTTATTTTTGCAAGCATAGAATAACAATGATAATACATCTTCCTACATTTCTTTGGTGTACATTCACACGCTGATGGTAACCCCCAGAATATATTATTGCACATTTTGGCCTATACAGGTGTGCTGTTTATGCAAAACATATCTTGTGTGTTTTCAGTGTGCTGGTATTGATTTAAGAAAATATATATAATTCATGTAATCAAGTGCTGTGTGCGTGTTTGTGTTTTATATGTATATGTGTGTATATACATATAAATATATTTGCAGTAATGTATTTTTATCCCACTGGACCGTTGCTGGTTTATGGATATGTGCTCAGATATCAGACATGCCACTGAAAACAAAAATGCACAGTTTCTTTGAATTTTGCACTGCAAACAGCTGGAGTGGCATTGTTTCATTCAGCCACTAAATCCAGGATTTTAAAGTTAAGATCCACTAGTCCTAGCTTTGTGCACTTAAAACACACACACACACAAGCGGTGGCTTTTGTTATTTATTGAATACAATTTCGCAAGTGGTTGCTTAGTTGGCGTAGTGAGCACTGAACACCGTTTAAAAGCTTACACAATCACAAGTCTTGTGTTGTAATTTAACAATGTTTAAGCAATTAGTTCTCTAGTTAAAAAGAGTTTGCAAACGTCAAGCCACCGGAAAATGGATTCTGCGGTGGGATTGCAGGATTGACGAAGAACGAGGCGATGGAGTATAGCTTCAGATCTGAATAATGCACACATGCTTGCCCGTTTTCTTCCTGCCTTGTGAGTAGAGATTGTGAATGTGGGAAACTGACGCTGGCTCATTTTCCAGTGAAAACAGCACTTACGTAAATAATATATACCATAGTGTTGTCTTACACTGGAATTCAAATTCGTATGTGCCACAATTTATCAACATTCAGCAAACGTACACAATTTCAATGTGTTCTGAATACAATGGCCCCATTGACAGTTCAAAATATCCATCACCATTGTACATTTTGAAAAAAGTAAATAGCCATTGTGATGGCACTGCGGTTAAATTCCAAAAGGCACTGACCTGATTTGCATAACATGTATAATTGGCAAGTCTGATCACATTGTATAATATGTTAAAAATGCAGATGCTCATGTATACTTTTAACATCTATATCGAAAAAGAAAACGTGGTATTTAATTAATTTCATCAGTAGCCTTTGCAATGCATTCGATGGGACAGCGTTCGAAACTAATGCAATGTATTGTCTTGCAGTATCATTAACGCAATGTTTTGTTTTTATTGCCATTTTATTTTACATGTACGTTGCTGTGTTTTGCTACAGCCGTTAATGTTTGCCTATTACCTAACACATTTAGCACTCGCGCTGGTGATATGTAAGCATATCCAAAACCCATTAATAAATGCATTGAATTCAGACCGCTTATCTGGTGGTTTTTAAACAATGTAACGTATAGCACAAGGGGCCTTTTAATGTGCACTTTGTTCATTATCTCATCTCATCTCATTATCTGAAACCGCTTAATCCTATATAGGGT
>JAZEWT010000008.1:21291864-21301960 GCA_036362905.1 Mordacia mordax | reverse complement strand
ACACTGCTGTGTTGTTGCGTGATAGTAGTTATATAGACTGTATACATCGAGTACACTCTTGTGTTATTGCGTGAGAGTAGTTGTAAAGACTGTATACATCGAGTACACTCTTGTGTTATTGTGTGAGAGTAGTTATATAGACTGTATACATCGAGTACACTCTTGTGTTATTGCGTGACAGTAGTTATATAGACTGTATACATTGAATACATTGCTGTGTTGTTGCGTGACAGTAGTTATATAGACTGTATACTTCGAGTACGGCGTTGTGTTATTGCGTGACAGTAGTTATATAGACTGTATACATCGAATACACTCTTGTGTTATTGCGTGAGAGTAGTTATATAGACTGTATACATTGAATACACTGCTGTGTTGTTGCGTGACAGTAGTTATATAGACTGTATACATCGAGTACACTCTTGTGTTATTGCGTGACAGTAGTTATATAGACTGTATACATCGAGTACACTCTTGTGTTGTTGCGTGACAGTAGTTATATAGACTGTATACATCGAGTACAGCGTTGTGTTATTGCGTGACAGTAGTCTTGTCTTGTTCGTGTGTGCACAGGCATGGCTGCCGCTGCAAAGCAGGAAGGATGGTTGCTCTACTACTGGCCCAATCTGGCGGGCCGTGCCGAGTTTGTTCGCCTGATACTCGAGGAGGCTGGCGAACCCTACTCGGAGGTCAACGATGGCATTGAGGCCATGTTTTTTCAGGGCAAGCACCAAGGATACCCATCGTTTGCACCCCCGCTTATCCGCAAAGGTGTGGCTGCTGACACCACGGAAAACTTCAAAGAGCAGGCCTCTCCTCCCCACAACACTCGAAATTATTATAGAAACTTGTCCGTAACAATTCCCTTGTCGGATAACACACCGAGCCCGGTCTCTAACGTCGTGCCCGTCGATCCCGGCGACGTGCTGGCGCTTCTCCTCCACCGGCTACGCCACCGGTGACGAGGATGGGAAGCCTCTTCTTACTTTGCGCTAACGTTATTAAACCCAACTCACAACAGTCCACGCTGCGCACGCCAACCAAACTCACTGCAACACGCCGGTGCGTGGGCGATGAGCCGCGCGCTCCCCGTTGTTCCCTCTCTACGTCCGTCAAACCGTCAGCGTGCCGAGCTCCCATTCACCAACTCCAAGCCAATGCGAGTGGCGTTGTTCCCTCTCTACGTCGCCAAACCGTGAGCGTGCCGAGCTCCCTTTCACCGACTCCAAGCCAATGCTAGTGGCGTTGTTTCCTCTCTACGTCGCCAAACCGTCAGCGTGCCGAGCTCCCTTTCACCGACTCCAAGCCAATGCTAGTGGCGCCTTATATTCCCTGATGAACCCCCCACCTGATGAACCGGCTCAAACCGCTCGAAACCCGCCTGCTCAAGCACTTGTTACCGTGCCTTGAACTCTCGACGCGGCCCCCTTCCACCTCCTCCTGGTTGACCATCCCATAGCAACAGCGGCCGTGACCCACCATCACACCAGTCACACTCGCACCCGCGCTCGGCCCAATCACAACGCAGCTAAAAACCTTGGGCATGCCAAGGTGCACCCAGCCCGGCACCGTGCAGAACCCGGCACCGCTCATCACGCACGGCACCCCCTCTCACCCCATGACATCGCTACCCTCCCCTCCCCTTCTCGGCCCGATCACTGGGTGTGGGTGTCCGTGTGCACCGAGCCTGGCACGGCGCGGGGCTTGGCACCACACTGATAACCCACTGATAAATGAAAGAGGGCCACCCTTTGCCATGGCCGGCTGTGGAGGTTGTTTGGCCTTATTTCACCTCGCTGGTCAGGGAGGGTTTGTGAGGTGGGGGTGGGCGAGGGGGAGTGTTGGAGGAGTGGATGAAGACCAGATCAGATTTCAGTTGCCACTAATATTAGCTGTGGCTAAGAATTGAAAATGGGAAACCCGATAGTCATGCCAGTGTGCCAAGTATTGCGACATTTCTATCTTAAAACTCTGTGCCTGTCACATTTGTTGTCACCAATTTATCACAATTATAGTCAAGTTGTGCAATTAGGTTCACATTGTTATAATTTTTTAAAAATCAATGCGGAACTCTTTCGTGACCAGACCTGGGATAAATTACAATTTGTGATAGAGTGTAATTTGTAATGGAACACAATAACGACGTATTTGCAATTTAAGCTGTTCTTTGATTTTGACTATAAATGCCCATGTGCCATTAACATATATTAAGATTTGAAAATGATTCTTTTAAATATCACAGAACCACTTCTGCAATCACATCAAAACATCTCTCTTTTAATGCTTTGTTCTGGAAAAGTGTTCATGCCAAGTACCGTTTGTATAGCAGAGTTAAGGCCTTATTCCTACAGCGTGGGAGGTGAAACGTCGCGGCGGCGAGAGATGGAACATTCGACCCGGCTCTCTCAAAAGAACACATGCAGAAAGCTCATTCTCAATTCTTTCGGTGTCTCTGACCTGGATGAAAGGTCATAGGTCAAATCTGCCTCATCATCAATACCATACATCACTGGTTCCTTCTGGTCAGAATGAGTCCTTAACTCTACTATAAATACATCTCAGGTGTGGTGGCTAATTGACTGACACACTCGAATAAGGTTAAGGTGCGGCCCTGCAATATCCGACTCTTTGCACTGCTGGCAGAAGGATATCCGCGAGACAGAGCTCTTCAGAAAGCCTGTAGAAGTTGTTTTGCCTTGCTATTTTCCGCTGGTCAAAGGTAATGCAAGAGGTGGTAGTACCCACACTCGACCCCACTGCATGACACCTGTCAATTGAGAATGGTGAATGCATTTATTCCGGTGGATGGGCGAAACTGGAGGGATTCGATAAACTTGCGTTATTGTTTTCCGCTGCAGTGCCAGGAGGACGAACTGTTAAGTCTCTGGATTGCACGCCTAGCGGCAAGTGTGTCATCGCGTGGCAATTAACGCAGTTTTTGATTAATGGGCGCACCAACCGCCGCACAGGATCCTTCACCCTGTCACAGACGCCCGTCATCTGCCGCTACCTGGGCCACCGCCTGGGCCTTTGGCCTCACAGCGAGGAGGACCAATGGCACGCCGATCAGGTCAATGCCACGATCCACGACTTCATCTCCGAGGGTGAGCCCTTCCCCACCACGACCACCACAGGTGGCCCCGACCGTTCCTACGTCGAGCGTCAGAGCCACCCCTAACACCATCGTCACGATCATCAGTTCTTGATTCAAGAGTAACCGCGCCATGCTGGCGCGGTGGCATTGTGTGACGTGAGAGTAGTTTAACTTAACGTGCAGTTGGGAAGTCAAATATTATCTCATCTCATTGTCAGGAACCGCTTAGTCCTGTACAGGGTTGCGGTGAGCCGGAGCCTATCCCGGCAGATACAAGGCGCAAGGCAGGAATATACCCACGATTGGACGCCAGTCAATCACAGGGCACTGCTGGCAATTTAGTCTGCAAGCCAATTAACCTATGCAGCAGCATGTTTTTTTTAGACTGTGGGAGGAAACCGGAGCGCCCGGTACACATCATGATCTGGCCAAATTGGTGTCGTACGACCCAGCCCTATCCAAGTCAGCTATGAAGTGCTTCAGCTCACGTTAAGGTTGAAAATGAATTCTCACGCTGATTTAGCGATTGATTTTGGCTGACAGGTGAACCGAAACGATAATATTAGGCACGTTACTCGCATGTACACGTGGCAGTTTCAGCCGTTGGTGAAAAATGATTGCGAATCGGAGTTGTTTCAGATCGGTTGTTGAATCGAAGTGAAATTAAAAGCAGCTGCTGAGTGGTGCAAACAGAAGCAGACGGAAGAATCTTGGACATCTCGTCTCATCTCCGTGTCTCAGACATTTCGAAAGTGCCTACTTTAGGCATTTAGCAGAAAGCACACTTCTGAAAAAAACACACATTGTCGGATGACATTGAACGCGGCCTTGGTCCCAAGAGCGTCTGCTCACACTCTTATGTTCAGTTTCTATGGCGCTACTAATGCCCCACAAGCGTACCGTTCATATATTTTAACAGACGATAGAATTGTCAGAAATTGCCCCATTACCGGTGATTTTCAGTTAAAATTGCACCCTAACCTGACGCAGTTTAACAAATGTAAAAAAAAACCCCGAGTGATGAGCAAGCTTAGAAACTGCATGGCTCGTTAGAATCAAACAGCCAGGCGGTAACTGATTAATTGCTCTGGAGCATGCCCCATTAATTACAGCAGCTAACAATGTGTCCAAACATGTGCTGCACACAGTGCAGTTATTTTTCAAGGTTAACTCGTAATTTTCGAATGATGTTTGAGAGTTTTTTTTTATTTTCCGCTGCTCTCCCCCCCGTGCCTCGCGCAGGGCGTCTGGCTTTCCATGGCAAGGACTTCCAGGCATCCTACTTCACCCAGCAGGAGGAGACCAAGCCGTACATCAAGAAGTTCGTGACGGAGCGATTGCCTCGCTGCCTCAAGCACTTTGAGGCCGTCCTCAAGGCCAACGGCGGAGGTCACGGGTACGCACCTCGATCTCGTCCGTCGACGCGCGCGAGCGCACACGCACGCACGCACGCGGTCCCGTTTTGGAAAAACAAAAAAATGTTGAAGCCCGCGCGTCTTTGGGCAGCGCCTCCGACGTGGGAGCCGATGCGTCGCGAAGGGGAGAGGAGGAATAGAGAAGTTCTCACGCGTCGAGCCGTGTGCACATACATTTGTGAGTCCACACTTGACCCTGGAAAGGGTCTTGGGAGACTTGAACCTGATGGATATACGGCGCAAGGCATGGATGAGACATCAGTGCATCGCCAGTCCCATCGCAGGTCTAGGTTAATTGGCCGGCAGGCCAATTAACCTCGGCAGCCGCAGTCGCATGCCTTAGATGGCGGACTGGGAGCCTGAGCGCTCAACCATACCCGACGCTGATACGAGCAGAACACGCAGACTCCGCACGCAGGGATCGAACCCGCCGAGGCTTCATTCCGCGACGCATCGATGCCGCCCTCGAACCCCGCGTGCGCCGACCCCCCGTCTTCATCGATTAATTAAAAAAAACTCTGCCGCCGACGGCGGGCGCAGGTTCGTGGTGGGCGACGCACTGACGTACGTGGACCTGGCGCTGCTGCACGCGCTGCGCGCCACCGAGGCGCAGTTCCCGGAGGAGTGGGCCGCCGCCGAGGGGCTCGATCTGCTCCGCGCGTTCAAGGCACGCGTGTCGGCACGACCCCGCCTCGCCGCCTACTTCCGCTCGGAGCGCTGCAAGCCTTTCGCGGGGGACAGCATGATGTAGCCGTGATGTGGATGCCTGATGTGCGCTTTGCCGGTTTTTTTTACTTTGACAACAGGCGCACTGACGCCCACCGCCCGGCGTGATTCTCCATGCGGCGTATTTTTTTTTTTAGTGGGCGAATCGATTTTTTGAATTTAAACATTTCACACGGGGAATAATAACTTTTGGGAGCAAAAAAATGTATCACGTATATATTTTCATCGCGCGATCTAAAGTTACTCTACTCTGACACGAACTTGACTGATTGTGTTGCGTCTTTGCAATGTGACACATTTCTGAACGATCGTTTATGAAAAATTGGATATTTTAGCAAATCGCTTCGCAAAGCTGCCGCGGAGAGAGGAAGCGATCGACGCGGCTGTCCCGAGAGAGCAGCTTTTCGAAGCGATCATCATGCATCGAGCCGTGAAAACCTACAGCATTTCATTGTAACAAATCGTTTTATAAATTGGGGCGGAATCCCTAACACATATATCTCTTATAGATACCCGCGCTGCGTGTCCCTTGCAGTCTGACGATGCATTCGAGCTCCGCTAATGAATGACAAGAACTTTGAACTGAGAGTGTGGGCCACCGCCACAGCGCTGTTGTGATATTCCATCGGCACGTGTTGGTGACAGGACCAGCGTGCCACCACGCTTGGCTTGCTCCCCAATGCTGCAACGCCAGTCCCTTGTCACCGTATCAGTCAGTGGAATGCTGCCTCCAACGGCCTGCGCTATGGCTTCCAGAAACTCGGCCTAGAAGCAGGGTCGCTTCTTTGGACAGGCGGCTGATCTTACGTCGGGTCTCGTTATTGCCAGAAGGATGAATCTAATACCGTGCCCTGTTTCGAACTTCCAGATGATCGTCGTGTCTTTGATCGTTTTGAGACGTTTCATTGATGTCTAATTGTGAAACATATTAAGCGCTGCACATTTATAAACCTTTGATATGGAAAGTAAAACAAATCTATGCAATCGATTTTGTTTCCTGAAACGGATATAGCAATCTGGCTTCACTAATTATTGTGTGCATTGAGGGGAGAGAGAGGCGGGGAGAGAGAGAGAGAGAGAGGGTACTTGCTCCGGCAGTACATCTACTAACATTGGAACGATACAGAGAAGATTACCATGGCCCCTGCGCAAGGATGACACGCAAATTCGTGAGAGAGGGGGAGAGAGGGGAGAGAGGTGAGAGAGAGAGGGTGGTTGGCGTCAAGATCAAAAGTCAGCATTGCTGAACTCAAGCTCTGTAATTCTGCACGCTTGACTTGTTGTGAAATCGATAGCTCACGTGAAAAGTTCCTGTTATCCGATGTGATTTGGGGCGCACTGTGGGTCGAGCCTTTATCCGTGTTTGTCAGCGCATAAACGCCTTTTATCCGCCACGGTCAAGCCGAAGATGAAACGTCATAGGAAGGTGTCATTACGTCCGTGAGTCCAGTGTGCGCGATGGTTCGGATAATAGCAACGTGGTGTACGGATAATAGGAACGCGTGGGGGTTTGCTTTTTGTGCGCGAATAACAGTGTCTCATGTCATCTCATTGTCAGAGACCGCTTAGTCCTGTACAGGGTCGTGGTGAGCCGGAGCCTATCCCGGCAGAAACAGGGTGCAAGGCAGGGATATACCTACGACGAGACGCCAGTCCATCACCGGGCACTGCGGGCGATTTAGTCTGCGAGCCAATTAACCTGTGCAGCAGCATGTTTTTTTTGACTCTGGGAGGAAACCGGAGTGCCCGGCGAAAACCCACGCGTGTGTATTATAAAGCGGGGAGCGGTAGCGGAGTCTGCAGCGCGCCACGCTACGAACCCGGCGACACGAGTTCGATTCCCGCTTCGCGCACAATAGCGGTGACGATTTTCTGCACCGGTTCTGGGCCTCCTGCAGGTCGACTCAAACTCAAACGAATACCCAGTGCGTCGTGGAAACATCGCCACTGGGGAGACAAAGGCTGCCGCGCGTAGCACTTGCCACCTAACTCCTTGTGTGCCGTGCGGGCTTTAATAGGTGCTCACTAACAGCACTTAACCCCGCAGGCTATACGGGAGAAACGTGTCTTTGTAAGCTAAGGTACGGATTACAATGACAGAATGATCTGCGGCTGGGCACCTGATGGATTCATCCCCACGCTTCGTGAATCAATGGGTTGTCACGATTTGGCATCACAGCACCGTTTCAGAAATCGAGCATTATTTTGTTACCGTCTCCGTTGTGTGGCTTGTCTCCGCTTCTACCTTGTTTTGTAACACGTGGGTTCCTCTGTTTTAACCCTCAACTCTTTTGTTGTACGCAATTTATTTACTCTCAGATGTTCGCGTGCACGCCTCAATCAATGCATCTCGAGCGAAATTGGTGCGAATTGATCGACGCGTTAACACCCGGCCACGGAACAACCCTGTGAGGCTGGGAGGCAGTGATTTTTTCCTACGTTCGACCAGACGAATTCTTGTAATCAGAGAGCATTGTGCCACAAATTATCTTTGCAAAACTCATCAGACACGGGGGCATATAAATTGTATCTGCATATAATGATTTGTATCAACATGTAATGTATTGTATCGACATGTAATGCATTGTATCTGCATATAAAACAATATACCACTCATTTAGAATGATGCGGTGGTGCAGTGGTTATCGAATTGTGCCATAAATCCGTGACCTGAGCTCGATTCCCGTCCACAGCCAACATTGGTGGCTAGTGATATAATAATCATAGCACTTGCAGAGCGCTTTTCACCTGAGGGTCACAAAGCGCTGCACAGAGCTGTGGAGAGAACGGCGAGTCAAGGACGTATGAACGGCAAATCAACAACAATAACTTTTATTTAAAAAATCGCAGATCTACATAAAATGGGCAGGTGCGTGCAGCTGCTGGTGGCACAAATCTAAGCCTGGTCGCTCCATTTCACCCAACGCCCCACTGACCAGAGAGCGTGGTCAACAGTGAACCGGACCGTACGTATGCCTATGGCTGACACGAGTCAAACTTACTTCAGCGGGTGTTAAAGCGCAGCTGTTTCTTAAAGTTTAGAAATGTTATTGATTGTTTTATTTTTATATATATTGTTGACATTACGGTCCACCTGGTTGGGTAACCGCTGGGTTAAAGCACGCCCATAATTTATTTTAATATTTCATACGTTTTATAAATTACAGCGCTTTACCTCTACGTGTATATATTTCCCCTGGGTCTATTTTGACAGAAATAGTCGTTATCGAAGTATGTGTCTACCCAGACAGATAGATGTTTATTATTAGAACAGAAAATGCTCAGTGAGCTTGCAAGCTCTGGATGCGGGATTCTTGCCATGCAACACACGTTCGAACTAACCAACGTAAACCACACAGTCAAGCGCGAGGTAATGCAAAGCAACAGACAGCAGCATCGTGCAAGGATGAAACTCTAACCACAATCGTAAATTAAACAGCAACACACACAATTACACAGGACATAAATGACCAATAATTCCATTAGGTTAACACGAGATAACGAAGTGTGACAGCGATGTGAGTAAATTGAAGCAGCTTATTGCTTATTTTTATGACCCAGTATTGAGCAGAAGCCTTAACGCGGGGCGACTAACATTATTATAATATTAAGGAAAGAGCAAACGCAGCCCTTTAAAACCGCCTCTCAGTGTTTGCAATTGCAACTGGGTGAGAATGTTAATTCCAACAGGGATCTAAGGCGGCTCATCGACGGCAGGCAGTGTAACCTGGTTACGAGGCAGCTCCGTGTGTGCGTCGCAGTGACTGGGGGGGTGGCTCCACTGCGAGTGACTATTCACCCCGAGTGACATTTTTCAACGTGAGCCCGCTTGTGGTTCTGCTGCCCACCCGCCAGGTGGCGGTAGGGAGCCGCTGTCGGTCCCCGCTCCGAGGTCGCTGCTTTCCGCTTCGCTTGACTCGTGCCGCCGATTCCACGTGCATAGCCAACGTCTGCTTTGTACAGATATAACGATAATAATTACAATACAAACTAGCGATTCGTGATAATGCACTTGGTTCTCAGCTTTCGCTATTAGCTTCACAACGTCCATCATAGCCGCTTGCGTTGGGAGATTCTATCGGCGTGGGAGGTTAAAGTTCATCTTCGCTTTTGTTATGGTCTGGATCGCCGTGTCGAGCGCCCCTCCTGTCTCCTTCGTGATCGTCATGCATCGAGCCGTGGAAGCCTCTTATCAGTGCAGTGTTCATCTTCGTCTGTCCGCTGCTGGATGAAGGGCTCCTTACGCCGCGTCAGTCGTGGGAGTTGTTTGACTATACTTCACCGTGCTGGCCAGGGCGGATTGGTGAAGGGACCCAGGTTCGGATATCACCACTGTGACCGAGCTGGTTTCACTGCTCCATCTCGGCGAGAGGTGCCCTCCCTGGCGCGATCCCCTCATGGCTTGCTCGTCCGGCCAGCCGAATGAACGTCTCCACTGCTGGATGGCGCGCTGCGGAACAAACAACTTTGCACACGCCGCGAAGTGTGGTAAGTGATCAAAGAGAAAGGTGCAGCCCTGTAATTGCTGCCCCGTTCCACGGTTGGAGGAAGGGTCTCCATTACATGCAGCTCTAGAGAGGACCTCAAAAGCTTAGAGTTTCCACAGTCTGTCGATTGATTAAAATACAGTATTAGAACACGGAGGAGAATGAAATACGAATCGACAATGTGCGAGAAAGTCCCACGCTAGATTTGTTGTATTCACTCGAGAGGCGAGGATGATGCATTGACTTGAGAGATTTGTCTCTTTTCTCATCTCCTCCTCATCTCATTGTCTGAAACCGCTTAGTCCTATACAGGGTCACGGTGAGCCGGAGCCTATCCCGGCAGACACAGGGCGCAAGGCAAGGATATACCGACG
>JAZEWT010000008.1:21233931-21247770 GCA_036362905.1 Mordacia mordax | reverse complement strand
TAGACTGGCGCTCTCTCCCGGCTATAGCCCTGCCTTGCACCTTCTGCTGACCGGGATGGCCTCCGTCTCACCGCGACCGTTGACCAAGGACTGACAATGAATGGCCGCGTTACAAGGCCACGTCGTGTCATTTATAGCCACGCAATCCTTAAATGCTGTCTCCATTCAGTTGCCGCAGAATGAGGAACAGCATAGAAATAGGCTGTTGTTGCGCTAATGTCGGTTTTCAAGGCTCGATGTACGAGCATTTGCCCTCTGACGATGTTCTTTCGGGCGAGCGGTGTCAAGCGCTCCTCCCTCTCGCGCGCGCTGGGCGCACGCTCACGTTGCGCCTCCCACGTTAGAATTACTTTGGAGGGCTGAGGGTGCCTTCAACGTGGGAGGCCGAAACGTCGAGAAGGATAGAGGAGGAGCGCTCGACGCGGCTATCCCGAAAGAACGCAGTCATTAATAGGAATGGCACCGATGTCAAGTGTTTGTCACGGATAAGAAGCTGTTCTCCATAATAACAATGGGACACCACTGCTCCGCCAGCCCACAAACGAGAAATGCAACCAATACATGGGCAAGGCTATGATGCCATTGCGTGGAAGCCACGTGGTATCGATCAATCCTCTAATGGAACGATGGCATATACACATACTATGGATAATACGTTGAGAAACAAAGTAATTTTGATATTCGACGGCAGGAGTATCTTTCATTGTCTCTTCATCGATTATTTTTTGGTCCGAAACTTTGTCCAGTGCACCTGCAGCCATTCTCTCTCCGCTGCTGGACGGGAGGGGGATCTTGTCGCGCGGAATTCAATGGGTGCGCACGTCTGGAGAGCCGGTGGCTCTCGATGTGTCTCGGTTCCTGGTCACGCTTGAGCAAACGCACAGACGTTTCCGCAACGTGTGCGATTCTAGACAATAGCGACAATAATGAGGATGGGATTTGTAACGCGACGCCACCATGCAGGGTCCACGCCTGGTCTAGGAACCAGACACGGGTAGGTAGGCGTAGCGTAGAGGTAGTGGGAGGGCAAATACGCAGTCAGCCGGCGCCAACATTTGCCAGACACTGCGTCCTACGTGTTGTGATGTTATTGGCCAATCCTTTTTAATGAGTGTATTCTTGTGGGAGGAAAACGGAGAGGCCGGAAGAAGTCCACGCAGAAGCGAGAGAGAGAATACTCCAGAAATGAGCCCGCAGTGGGAACCAAATCGCCGGAGCTTATCTCTACGAGGCACAGGTATTTCCTTCGTCAGTTTTGGAGAACTGCCAGGGGTCAATTGGCTATTGGAAAGTCAATTACATGGGCGGCTGGGGGGGGGTCACAAGACATCTGGACCACCTTGTAGACCAGGAAGGGACCGCTGCGGTCAGCAGATCCCGACCCCGTGACCCCACCGCGCCCCCGCGTCGTGGGTCGCATCGCCACCATCAAGGAACATCGATATGAGCGCTGCTCTTTCGGGAGAGCCGTGTCGAGCGCTCCCACGGGGAGGCAGCTCGATGATAGGTCCAGCGCGGGCGACGAAACGTTACGAATGAGAGAGGGAGAGGAGAGTTGAACGCGGATGTCGTGAGAGAGAGAGAGGAGCAGCTCTCGAGAGCAATGCTCACCACGCACCGAGCAGTGACAACCGTCCCCGTTCACACGGCGGGGATGGGGTTTGTGAGCGCGGCGACCTTGGCAGTGATTTGTAAACTGCGGAGCATACCTGGCGCGCTTTGATAATGCGGCGTTAATCGCGCGGGCTGTGCGAGGGGAGGGGGCCGGTCGCTCGTGATGGGCCCGTGATGGGCTCGTGATGGGCCGTTGAAGGGCCTGTGAAGGGCCTGGGAAGACCGGGCGAGACGCAGTTCGCAAGTGAGTCACGATGGTCCCACTACAGCGCTCGCGTACCGGGAAGTTTACACGGTGGCGTGGCGGTGAGTGGCGCCGCTGCCTCACAGCAACAATCACCTGGGTTCGATTCCTAGTTTGAGTGCCGCCTTTGTGTGGAATTTGGATGTTTTTTCCCGTGTTCGCGTGGGGTTTTATTGGGTACTCCGGTTTTCTCCCACAGTCTATAATCACACTGTCCAGGTGAATGTCCTCACTAAATTACCCCCAGTGCCCTGAGATGTTGTAACTTGCTTACCCCTGCCCGCTGGATCACTGTTAAAAAGAGGCACATTGCTCAACGTTTCCTTCCAGCTAAAAATTAAAGCTGACTGACATTTTTGATAAATATTTCTTAACGCTATTGTTTCGGGGCACCCGTGTCGAGCGCTCCCTCCCTCTCCTTCGCTACTTTTCGCCTCCCTCATTGGCGGCATCCTCATAGCAGGCTCACGAACATCACAACGTGCAGGGGGGCGGGGCCGACACGTCACGAAGCAGAGAGATGGAACGCTCGTCGCCGCGGCTCTCCCGAAAGAGCAGCACTGGAAAGCAATTCTCTTACATCTCATCTCATCTCATTGTCTGAAACCGCTTAGTCCTATACAGGGTCACGGTGAAGCCGGAGCCTATCCCGGCAGACACACAGCAAGGATATACCGACGATGGGACGCCAGTCCATCGCCGGGCACTGCGGGGCAATTTAGCCTGCGAGCCAATCAACCTATGCCGCAGCATGCTTTTTGGAATGTGGGAGGAAACCGGAGTGCCCGGCGAAAACCCACGCGGACACGGGGAGAGCATGCAAACTCCACACAGAAAGGCACCCGAGCCGAGAGATTCGAACCCGGGACCTTCTTGCTGTGAGGCGACAGCGCTAACCACTGGGCCACCGCGCTGCGCTCTCTTACATCGAGCCGTGAAAACCCACATCAGCATAAAACCATGACTATTATTTTCTCTCCCACAAACGATAGAGAATGTGAACCCCCTCGCAGAGGTAGAGTGAAGAAGTGTTTGGCTAATGTAGTAACTTCATATATGAAATACATCGATGCGAGATCCAGCATTGACAGGGCGATATAATACTTTAATGTGTTACCGTGGAATTTTATGTTCTGTCGCATACCGCTGTGCTTGTGAAACATTTTAATAACGGACTCAGTGAAGAGATCACCGCGGCAGGAAAATGTTGAGCTATGGTGAAAATGTACGAGTTATTAATATTGAGATGCCCAGTGTGGGGCACCCATCCAAGGGATTAATGAATTATCATGTTGGTCGCACAAGCCTCTATGAGCCGAGATTTCTGAAGTAGCGTTGTGACGATCGGTATTCGTGAGCCCTTCCCGAGCACAGATTGACACCGATGAGGATGATCATTACCGTGAGTTGATTTTGTTGAAGAGATAGATCTCCATAGCTGCTGCAGCAGAAAAAAAAAAACCCCGTTGAGTTCGCGAATTCCTGATAACCCCACGTCTCAGAGCACTCGATAAGTGACTTGCATCATGCATAGGGCACTTGATAAAAACTCTCGTTTATTTGTGTTGTTATTAATGGTGACGCAACATGTGTATTTAAATGGAAAGTTAGGACCGTGACACCAGCTCAAAGTGCCCCACTCTTGCAGAGGATGTCAACGGATTCTAAACGTCTTCTGTGAAGGAGACGGCACGTACAATGATGCGATCAGCCCGCTCGTGGCATTGACCAGGGCGGCCTGTGGGGTCGGAACCGCGACCCTTAGCGGTTCCTTCATCCTCAACGCGCAGGCCAAGCCCCGCACTGTACGGAGAGCGGGACGGTGGCGCAGTTGGTCGCGTTGCCTCCTCACAGCAAGAAGGACCCGGGTTCGATTCCCAGTTCGGGTGTCATCTTCACTGTGTGAAGTTTGAATGTTCTCCCCGTGTCAGCGTGAGGTTTGCGCTGAGTACTCCGGTTTCTTTACACAGTCCAAAGACACGCTGCCTAGGTTAATTGTTCGGACTAAATTGCCCCCCCCCGCTACCCTTCGATGGACTAGCGTCCAATCCCGGTTATAGCCTAAGTTATCGACCAACTTCCATATCCCTCACTGCTGGACAACTGTTAAAGAAGCTACATAGTTTTAACACTTCCAGCATGAATAAAAAATAACTGACTGATACAGGTCTTCTTAGCTCAGTGTATCAGAATTTCTCTCCACAGCTCATATTTCGGGATATCCTTTCATTTAACTGGCCGGTAACATCACAATGTATCGCACGCAGTGTCTGGAGATGTTGGCGCTGGTCTACCGCGTGGCAACCTTCGCTCCTCCCCCGCCTCGCTGCGACTTCCCCGCGCTTCTCGATGCGTGTCGCGTCCGTGACCGCGCGTGTTATTCGAAATTCACGTGAGATGGAGAAGGAACACCGGACACGGCCATCGCGAGAGCACAGCCGTGGGGGAGCAATTTTCACCCATGAGCACGCGGAGAACGGACGAAGGAACGAAGCCGCCCTCTCTACCCCCCCCTCCCCTCCCCCGGATCGCGGAGGAGAAGCCGGGCAGTCTGGGCTTCAGAGACCGCGCGTGCTTTGCGCGATGCCCCGGCCACCACGTTCTGATGAAACATCAATAAAAAATAGCCCGAGCTGAGCTTGCGGCGCTGTTTGGTGAAAGCGCGGGGAGCCAACGTCTGGTCGCCTGAATGGCCGGCCGGCCGTGCGTGCGTGCGTGCGGGGGAGCAGCGGAGGGAGGGAGGGAGGGAGGGGGGGGTCGGGGTCGGGGTCGGGGTCGGGTGGGGGTCGGTGCCTCGTGGCGCCTCGCGATCATCGCTCATGGCCCCATGAAAGTTCTGACGTTTCGCTCCACGCAGCTGCGTCAGCGAGGCGGGAGATTGGTGCGCGACGCGACGATGGGAGGCGAGATGGGACCGTGAGTCGAAGTGGCTGTAACGACTCGAGTGGACCGCCGCAGATAGTCCATTGGCAGGTGGGGTATAGAGTTGGTAAATATTATTATTGCTGCCAGCTCTTTGGATATGTATAGCCAGCGTGGAAGAGTAGGGCAATACCCTCTTGAGGTGGCTGTCTCACGAGTTTCAGATCGAGACAACCGTCTTGGCGAATAATTAAATTCGTCACTCGTGTTATATGTTGTTTAATTTTGTTCTGTGGTGTTGCCCTAGCGTGACTTTTCTTAACGCTGACTCGGGTCAACCTGCTGTCAATCGGCGATTCAAAGCGACCGTTTGTCTCTAATGTGTAAGAAGAATTATGTTTTCCGTTCTCAATCACGGCCCTGAAATAATGAACGTAGCTCCTAATTCAGGTGCCCTCTACGTAATCCCAGATTTTTAACCAACAAATAATATCTGATATTTTACAACCACCCAGCATTTTTTTTCCGCCTAAGATCACGGAGAGACACGAGCTTGAAAATGACTGCAAGGAACACAAACTGGGACACACGTTCATTGTTACAGGACATGCACGTGACGGCAATTGACATTGTAGTCGGGCGAATAAATAAAATCCCTACACATTTCCCGCCTGAGCAAAGCAACACGAGGAGCAACACTCGTTTAATAATTGACTCTGTTTACCCGGGACTGCTCGCTTGTTCTCTGATGCTCGCCGTCTCCGAGAGGCGCGAGACACGCGGTGTCTCTGAGCCCACGAGTTCTGTTGTCACCCGTTCCGATTTTTCTTTCCGAGCTTGTTCTCTTGTAGAGGCGATTTGTCCCAATACAGGGGGGTGGTTCCCGTTTTACGTCTGCCCACCTTACATAGTTTCGCGTACACATCGAGGACCCTATGTACTACGTTCATCATTCATCTCAACATAACGTCCGTAGATGTTGTGCTCTGCTCTTCGTGGAATGCGAGCTATTCGGATAATCATAGCACAGCATGAGAATTAACAAAAAAACAGCTATGATGTCTCGTTCTGTTTGTGGAAGTCGGCGCTGGTAATCTCACCCACGGGCCAACGAGGGAGGGGGAGGCATGACCAGCCCTGCGCTGCCGCGTGGATGAATATAGTCGAGACGGCGGTGACAACGCTTGGCCGGTATTTCCACCAGGATTAAACTTTATTTTATTAATCATTCGACAACATTTTTTTTTGGCTTAAAAAGAAAATCCAGCCGGGTGGCAAATGTGGCAGAGCAGATGGCCCATACGCAAAAGGCCGTAAGTTCAAATCAATGTCCACTCTTGCCTCTGCCTTCACACAGCCGGTGTAATTAATGATGCAATGGTGTGTTGTTTATATCAGAAGGTTGCTACGACCTATGTGTTGCTGGCCATTGATACGTTGGGTTACCTGGGCGTGTGCTCAGCAACTGCGCAAACAGTGCATCGTATGTAATAATAATCATACTAATAATTGCATTTGTAGAGCGCTTTTCACCCGAGGGTCACAAAGCGCTGTACAGAGCTGCGGCGAGAACGGCACGTCAACGTGTACGTGTGTATGTAATGTAAGTTGGGGAGTCACCCACCCCTTGTGTGCCGCGCTGGGCTTCAGAGATACTCGCAAACAGCCCTGATCTGGTGAGGTTCTACGCTGTTTTTGCTCTTTGTTCCGCAGTATATGTACCGTGTGCGTATATCGAGCCTGTTCGACTGTATTTATACAAGGAGTAGCGATCTAATGCAGGGGTTCTCATCCTTTCTGTACATTGAGGTCCTGTCTCCACGGTCACCAGGTGGCGCCCGTGGCCAACTGATGGGTCGCGTCTCACCGGCTGTGGACTCCTGCTTTCAGAGCGGAGTCCGCGATGCAGGAGCGCTCGGAGAGACAGGGAGGCAGATGCGGGCTTGGAGTTGGTGTTTGACGTGAACCAGATTCAACACTTAGTGGACTCAGCATTTCCATTATGATGTTGTTGTCGACACCGCGCTCTCTCCATAGCTCCGTGCAGCGCTTTGTAGCAGTCGGGTGAAAGGCGATTTTAGACGTGCAAATATTTATTAGTGTATTAAACCTTTATAAATGCCAATTAAATTATTGCGAGATTTTTCCAAGGCGTGGATTATTAACTCTCACTGCAAGCGATCCACAGCGGGCAGGGTTGACGGGATCGCGTGTGATGCGATCACGAAGGTCACGGAATTTGTCACCGAGGTGAGAGAAACTGCGCATTTGAATCAAGTCGAAGGCGATAGCTTGGGAATCCGGTGACAACACCGTCGCCCGAACAGTTCGGTGCTTTGAGTCCCGGTGACGAACACACGGTGCGTAATTACCGCTCGGTTTCGCTGCTCGCTGCAAGATGATGGCCCTGCTGTAGGTGTCTCCGCTAAGCTAGAGCTCCGGAAAAGGTCACGGCGTCGGCAAAGGTCACGGCGGTGGAGAGTGGGATTCAGGCGTCGCTTCTTTTCTGCCTTCCAGAGCCAGTATGTTGTAAAGTCGAAGTACTTTTGGTTGAAGTCGCAGCCCTGCAGGAGCTCGCTCACGCCACCGCTGGCAGAAGGGCCTCCCGCTAGAGGGGGGCTCCAGACAACCCCCTCCAGAGCGTACATTGGCCTACTTCTCCACGCTGGCCAGACTTCCTAGAAGAGGTGTGAATACTCAGGTCCAGTGTGCTGACCATCGCACCACAGCAGCATCAGCCCTTCGTGATAACATCAACGCCTTTTATTTCTTTACACACTGCTCATCATCTGGTCGGGGTTTCGTTTTCCGTCATCCTCCGCCGCCCCCAGTCAAGGAAGCGAAGCACCCGTGCAGATCTCCCACGGGGCAGCGCCAGCCTTGCTGTTTGGAGGAGAGCCCCGCGGCAGTGGCCATCACAGGGCTATAGCCGAGGTGTCACGGCGGTCTCGTCCGTGCCAGCGCTTCAGAGTGGAAATCTCGCAGCTGGCAACCCGCGCGGATTGAAAACTCGCTGCTGGTTCTTCTTAGTCTTTACAAAGTCGCGTCCTGGTATTTTGCTTTGCCTTGTCAAGCTCTGGCTTTGCGCCGCTGTCCTGCGGCAGGATGGCGATACAGCGGTCACGCGTGACAGGGACAAGGAACTCCACGCGGGGGGTTCTGTTTCCTCAGCACGCCCGAGGTACGGCTGAGAATGCCTCCAGTAGGCGGGGGGAGACATCGTGAAGGAGAGTGGAGGAGCGCTCGACACGGCTTATCCCGCAAGAGCAGCTTTTGAAGCAACCATCATTGATTGAATATGTGCGCATTAGAATTTGGATATATTTACGAATCTCCCGCAGTTTACGTACTGTACCTGCCATAGTTTCCCGTGTGACCTCTCCATCAGACAATATTTTATGAAGGAAACCTTGTTACATTGGGACAAACAATAAAATACCGATGGAATATGTTTTTTTTTCATGTGAATCACAATTAACAGAATTTTGCTTTCCCGCAATGACCTAATGAATAACCTTGGGAAACTCATCTCATCTCATTATCTGAAACCGCTTAATCCTATATAGGGTCACGGTGAAGCCGGAGCCTATCCCGGAAACACAGGGCGTAAGGCAGGAATACACCCGACGACGGGACGCCGGTCCATCGCCGGGCATTGCGGGACAATTTTAGTCTGCGAGCCAATCAACCTATCCAGGAGCATGTTTTTGGACCTTGGGAAACGTTGATTGAATCTATCCGCCTGGTGCTGATCGGATGCGTGCTGTCTCGTGCCTCTCTTGAACGCTGCGAAAAAAGCTCACGCCACATGGGGGGTTTTTGGGACTGGTTGGGGTTGATTTGTAAACTTTCCCAGAGACCTACTGCCCATGCAGACGGAAGGCGTGCATTGCATGCCGTACAGCAATTGTGTGTAAAGCAGCGTTCTTCGGGCGAGCAGGCAGAACGAGAGCCACGGGGAAGAGAGAACACGAGGCTGCGGTGCGTTTGCTGTACACCGAGAAATCGACGATGGCAGCCCACACTGTAGATGGACAACACACAATCAATGTTGACAAGACGCGTAAACTGACTGCTACCCGCTATAAAGGCCCGGGGATTAATCCGTGAAGCAACAGTGAAAACCACAAAATGCAAACATAGAAATAAGAACAAAACTCAGCCTAAAGTGCAGTCAATTTTAAAATCAACAGCCCTGAACAGTAACCTCAGATAATATTAGAAATAAGACTTTTTAAACCCAACAATACTGTGTGGTAATGATTGCGGGGAGCAGTAGTGTAGTGGTTAGCGCGTTGCTCTACGAACCCAGTGACCGATGTTTGTCCCCTCTCGCAGTCACTTCCAGTGATGTATTTCTGAACCTTCCCTAGGTAGACTCAACCTCAAATGAGTATGTGACATGGCGTGTAAACATCTTCGCCAGGCGTGGTGCTGGTCACCCACCCCCTCCTGTGCCAAGCTGTCGTGTATAGGTGCTCGCTAACAGCACTTGACCCCACGGTCTGTATGAAGGTTAATTTTTGTTTGTAACAAATAACATGCACTGGAATGTCACTTTGTTTAACGTCACATATTTGTAATGGCCAATCAACCGCCCACACCAACTGCAGTATTCGTGAGCTTATTGTTCTGTGACCGTTCCAATATTTACCTACTAAGCACCCAGTGAATTAGACATGCCAAATTGTACTTTGAGCCCTTGTGAAATTGGCTAATGAATAGTGTTATTGGATGGATGCATGTAATTCAATTTTAATAATGTCCTACAAAATTAAAAGTCTGGACTTTCTGCTCTCTGTCCACATTGCACATCTGATACGGTTTGCTTTGGCACAAGGACTCATGCTCATCTTGTTGCCTTTCATGTTTAGGACCGCATGGAACAAATCCCTTTGAATCCAGCACGGAGGCATTTAACCACTACTTGCTTAAAAATCAAGGCGAGCAATGCGCTGAGAGTGGTGCAAAGTGTCTCCATGAAAGATATCAGACTGGCACATCTTGATGAGATCACCTGATGATTTTGAGTGGTGTTTTATATGCAACAGTTCTGACAAATGTCCCTACAATTTCAAGAAGCATTGGGAAAATCACAACTTAAAAAAAAACGTTATTGTTCCTGATGTTCTGTCCCTATGTTGTTGATGATGTTGACATGCCATTCTCTCCGCAGCTGTGCAGCGTTTTGTGACCCTCGCGTGAAAGGCGCTCTAGAAGTGCTATTATTATTATTAATTTGACGACATTGATGAGAAACTGCATCAAACACACAACTGAGCTTAGGAAAACAACGCCCACCACATATTTGTAAACAGCTTGGCAAGCCTTCATGAAATACAAATTCAAGGTCATTGGTAAAGCAGGGGTGGGGTCGGATGAAGTTAATTTAGCTCCAAATATACGCGAATGACAATAGGAGCCTTTCAAATGGAACCTTTTCCATTGTCCCTAGATTGAGAGAGGGATTTGACGAATATAAGAACACAACCACGCACACGATTAAGACAACGCATTAACAGGTAGCTGGTCCCTTTGTTTTACATGGGGGGGGGGAGGGAAGGACGGGGTTCATCCAGCAGTGTATTGACAACGACGTATTAGTTGCGTTATAACATTAACATGACATTATTCAACAGTCTAGGAATTGCACTGACGCAACCCCCACCCCCTCTCCCTTCCTTGCGACATATCATCGGCAGAGCTGACAAAGCGGACAGCCACGGTGTCTCAAAGCGAGGGTCGCTTTGAAGTGAAGGTTTGCTTTGAAGTCACCTTAACCAGATGTTCGTTGCCCTCGCCTCTGCGAGCCCGCAGCAGCCGCAGCGAGAGAGAGAGAGGCTGTGCGCTGAGCTCATTAATGGACATCGGCTCGTGTCGAGACCGGGGGTCTCGTGACACCGGGGGCAGTGATTCCCGCGCGGGTAGAACCGATCCTCACAGCAAGAAGCGCCCGGGTTCGAGCGTGCACTCGGCTGACTCTCTGTGCGGAGTTTGCGCATTCTCTCCCCGTGTTCGCGTGGGTTTTCACCAGGCACTCCGGTTTCCTCCCACGGTCCAAAGACACGCTGCCTAGGTTTAATTGTCCCGAATAATTTTCCCTCGGTGCCCTGAGATGTTGTCGTCTTCTCCTTTTCCTCCATGTCAACCCCGAGTGGGGTTTTCATGGCTGTGGCCGCCGAGGTGACCTTCTGCACGGTTTGCCAGGCCACTGCCAGGCCCCGCGATACTCCATCGCAGGGCGCTGGGGGACGATGTAACCAGCTGGAGATGTTGTAACTTGCTTACCAGTCCCCATCGGGGACGGTTCCGTCCAAGTTAATTACGAACGTGTTGACAACCTCCATTGGCGAGTCGGTGAAACGAATCTCGATTCATTCAATTGTCGGTCACAACGCCCGGTGGCGGGAGGCGCAAAGGTCGCCAAGAAACGCTCGGCACGGCTATCCCGAGAGAGCAACTGTTGAGGAGGAAATTCTCATTCAGTGAATAGTTTGTGAACCAGGACACCGGATATCTGCGTGGTAATGATTTGTAACGCGCCGGGGTCTGGTCATGGACGAGACACCAATACGAGAGGCGTAGCGAGGGAACGGCAGAGGGGCGGTGTAAGGCAGCCACGCAGTCAGGCGGCGCCAACACTTGCCCAGACACTGCATCGGCTAGCTTACGATCGCATGGGCCAACGAATGAATGAGTGAGCGTTTCCTTCCAAATCCGTTCGTTCTCTCGGGAGAGTCGTGTGGGACGTTCCTTCGAGCTCCTTCGCGGCGGTTCCGCCTCGCGCGTTTGGAGGCATCGCGAGGCGGGCGTCCATTTATCTGCCGAATTAGCTTGAGGGGTGATATCTACAAAATAAATATATATCTCGGGCTTGTTTACCTGTGTTCATTATTTCCCTGTCTAATTTACAAACTTGCATTGGTTCCATTAGCCTCTGCGTACAATTAGAATGTACTTTGCATATAATTACTGTCCGCTCGCTGGAAAACAAATCGGTGTTTTACGTCCTCTAAGCCTTGATAATTGGCATCAATGGATGTATCGATGTGCAGCTGCACTCATAGCGCACAAGCTCATCAGATCTTGGAAGCAAAGCAGGTTTGAGCCTGGCCAGTGCTTGGAGCGTCTGGGAACACCAGGTGTGAGAGACGTGGGGAGATCAGTGGCAAGGAGATGATCCTGCAGGAGTGGATTCTTTAATCCGTCTGTGCAGAGCTTAAAGGGTTCACCCTTCAGACGCAGGGTGAGATCACTGCGGGGGCTTCAGCCCCCTCCTCTCTTCCACCCCTCCCCTTCTAAATATAAATCTTTTCAAGGAAGCTCAGCTGACCCCTCACCCGCCCAAATGGAGGGCACGGCGGTGCGGTGAGTTGTGCTGCTGCCTCACACTGAGAAACCTCCGGGTTTGAATCCCGCCTCGGGTGCGTTTCTGTGTGGAGTTTGCGTTGTTTTCTCCGACTCGCGTGGGTTTTCGCCCAATACTCCGGTTTCCTGCCGCCGTCCATAGACACGCTGACTAAGATAATTGTCCCGACCAAATGACCCCGGATGCCCTGAGATGTTGTAACTCGTTTACCCTTCCCCGCTGGACAACTGTAAAAAATAGCAAAGAGCTCAATGACTCCTTCGAGCTTCAAAACAAGCGGACTGACTGCACCCTCCTCCTCGCATCCCGCCAACATCTCCTTTGCGGTTCCTCCGATCCCACAATTCCCGTGGGCTCGGGACCGTGACCCCACGTGAGCCCACGTGACACCTTCTTACCCCCTTCACGTACGGTCACGTGCTCCGCACCCCGTGACGGCACCTTGAGACCGATACAGATGCGCTGCTGGACACGTGGGCATTGCTCGAGGCGCCATAATGGGGCGTCTGTGACCACACCGCAAGTTAATTCTCTGACATTTACCCAATAATTGCCCCGCGCAATTAGCGCGCGCGCGCCTTCGTTTCCCGTAATCAAAACCAACGACACACTCGCTGAGCTGCCAATTAGGACTCGGTTCAGTTGCATGCGCTCACACGTTGGTTGCGAGGCGCCCGTGTGCGATTCGTGAACTTACACCGACTGTCCTATTCCCTCTCCTGACGATCGCGAGACACGACCGCTCGCGTTGACGTCGGCGGGCGTTGAATCTCAATGACGATCGGTCTCGTATTTACGAGCCCGTGTTGCTGTCGCGCCGTCCTCTGCGCAACTCTGTGAAGCGCTTTGTGACCATCGGGTGCAAAGCGCTCTGTAGATGCAATTATACGTTGTTGTTATTATTATTATTATCCATTACCCGACTCAAGCCGGAGCGCTATGTATGTGGCCGCACTCTTAATTGGGACATCTGCTGCGTTGTAGTTTGTACAGTACTGACGAGACAATAAGATTGAAATACAGTCGGTTTGATCTCCCTTTGCGGCAGTTGAAATAAACTGGGCGAGTTTCTTAAATCCTCCTCGCTCACTCTACCCAGTGGAGTTAATACTCGTGCTAGAGTTAGTCATTCGCTAGGGTATTACGGTGGGGTCCAGCGTGTGTGCTGCCACCTCTTATAAGACGATTGACCAGCGTGGAAGAGTAGACCAATGTACGGTCGAGAGCCACCTATCTCGAGCGGCGCGTCTCGACCCATCAGTGGGCAGCAAGCGCCACCCAGGTGTGCGTGGAGACCGAACCCAAGTGAGCCTTGAGCTGCGGAATGTTCCAAATGTAGAGAATCCCTCTGCTGATGATTGATTCGAGAAGCTGCTCTCTCTCGGGACAGCCGCGTCGACCGCTCCCTCGGCCCCTCTGCTCTTGAGCAGCTGTCGGAGAGCGCGCTCTGGCGTCGGCCGTTCCAGCAGCAGCGGCGCGAGCCAGCGGTTGCAGGGCCGCACCTTTGCCCGTGCCGCGTCTCACTCGAACCCGACGCCGGTGTCACTCGGCCTTGCTCTGCAGTGCCTTTGCGGGGGACAATGAAGCGGTAGTCCAGGGTGGCTGCGTTCAAGTTGCCTCCCCAGATACCGGCGCGGTGTGAGCGCCGTTCACCAAAGCGAGACGCTTCCCCAGCGCAGCACCACGGGGGTGGAGGTCGTTCCAATATTTACCTACTAAGCACCCAGTGAATTAGACATGCCAAATTGTA
>JAZEWT010000008.1:21152286-21171143 GCA_036362905.1 Mordacia mordax | reverse complement strand
GATGAATTCCAAAAAATCCTTTGAATATATGGAGACAAATATAAGACAACGGCGGTATGGTGGCGCAGTGAGTAGTGCTGTCGCCGTACAGCAAGAAGAACCCGCGTTCGATTCCAGGTTCTGGTGCCTTTCTGTGTGGAGTTTGCGAGTTCTGCCCCCGTGCCCGAGTGGGTTTTTTTGCCAGATAAACCAGTTTACTTACAGCGTCCACAGAGACGTTGCTGCAGAGGTTAATTGGCCTGCTGAGTAAATTACCCCCCAAAAAATGTGCCTTGCGATGTACTGGCGTCACATCCTGGGTATCCCCCCACATTGCGCCGTCTGTCGGCCCGGTTAGGCTGTCTCTAGCCCCCAGTAACTCTGTACAGGATTAAGTGGGTATTGACAATGAATGAATGAAAAAATCTTGGGAATCGCTTGATCTCTAAAACAATGGCTATAGTCTCTTTCCGATTAAGCTTACAGATGGGTTTAGTGTGCTTGCGTACTATATTAAAATGGAAATGAGGAATTGTAAATAAAAAAACTTTGCTTGTCCGATCACTGAATATCTTAGCGTCACTTAGTACATATTTATGATAGCTGGATGGCATAAATTCCGCTCGACACATTCAGCGAATAATTTACGTTACGTCTGTAATTCTGAGTCTGTGGCACTTTTATAGAATGCCATTGAAGAGTTGACAGTGTGAAAATAGTGAACGTTCCCATTTAACCGATGTAAGCAAATACACCATTCTTAGAACGACTGCGTCACACTTTCAGGATGTATAAATATTATATATTTTTTTACGTTTTGCTTTTAAAACAGCAAGTGGTGCACGCACAATGTATCATAGGTTATGTGAAGGAGCCAGATTAATGTGGGCTGCGTCTACTGCCCGTAGTGACATCATAGAGAAGTGTGGAGGAGGTTTCAGTCTCTATCGAAACATCCACTCAAGACATTTGTCAACATCACTGCCATCTTAAAACGAAAAATACATATATAATAGGACGACGTTTTGGAGATAGTCCTTCATTGCATTTGCAGTGATGGATTGATCAGTGGCAGGATTTAAAAAAAAAACACATTTTAAGAAAAAAGTGGAAAAAAAAGTAAAGTATTCATGGGCTGTTTCAAGATAAATGAAAAAAAATACGCGACTCGGGCAGTCAAACCGTTTGCTGAGATTTATGAGTATGGACAGAAACAGCGAAAGGGTGTTCCAGAGTATGCACAAACACAACTTAAGAGAAAGAGAGACATTTCCCAAACGTGTCAAGAATTGTAGAGGATTCAGATTGTGTTTGCTGCAGCAGAGAGAGAATAGCGTAAGATCTGAGTGTTTAAGTGCTCTGCATATTGACCAGGTGAAGCCAGCCGATTAAGTGGCCAGAACTCTTCCTCTCAGGTGAACCGCTTGTTTAGTGGAGATCTCCCACAAGATGTTATTCGTAAGCTACAAGGTGACTTCAATATCCTGAAAAACCAGATTCTGTCACTCAAGCTAATCCTAAATGTCAATAAAACTAAATTTGTATTTTTCTCGACAAAAACAAACATCGGCATTCCAGTTCCCATTACCTACACTAGATAACCAACAAATTGAACAAGTGGAGAAATACAAATTGCTTGGCTTCATATTAAATAAAAAATTCAGACCACACATTGGCTATATTGCCAAGAAGATTAAAATTAAAATAGGCTTTGTCGTTAGACATAAATATTTTTTTCCCAAAGAAGTTCCACCTACAGTTCATGAAGGTGAGTATTATGCCATTGCTGGATTATTGTAACAATATCAATTGACATCTAGTACTATTTTACATAAACTTAACCCATTATGTCATTCTATTCTTAGATTGTCTTTTGATGCCCTCTTGAAAACCCACAATACATTTGCTCAGGATTAACTTCTCTTAATCGTATAAATATACACTGGGCCTGATTCATACTTAAGGTTCTACTTAACAAAATATTTAATGGATTTGTTGTCCCTACAGACAAACAAATTTAATTTTAAAAGATTAACCTACTGTCTATTCAATGTTCCCAAAAGCACATCGAAGCAAGTATTAGAGATAGGAGCCAGTATTCGATATAGGAGCCAGTGTTAGATACAGGAGCCAGTATAAGAGATAGGAGCCAGTATTAGAGATAGAAGCCAGTGTTAGATACACGAGACAGTGTTAGAGATAGGAGCCAGTGTTAGATATAGGAGCCAGTGTTAGATACAGGAGCCAGTATAAGAGATAGGAGCCAGTATTAGAGATAGAAGCCAGTGTTAGATGCACGAGACAGTGTTAGAGATAGGAGCCAGTGTTAGATACAGGAGACAGTGTTAGAGATATGATCTAGTGTTAGATACAAGATCCAGTGTTGTGTCGCAGGAATTCTGCATCTAGAGCTTGCATTCTCACTGGATACTTCCTGCTGTAATAATAGACATATATTTATATATATATTGGAAGCCTTGCGCCGATCTCCTGAATGCCGCGTGGGCTCAGGGGTTGTCCGGGTGATGGTCAATGAGACCTGGGAGTCGCCCTACCATCGCTGCTTCAATTCCACTGCGGCTCGGCAACAACCCGTCCTCTGGTCACATGCGGCCGCCAGCGATTCTCTTGCTACCAATTTGCTGTTTGGGTGTCGACTCTTGCCACTCATTTGCCCTGAAGCTTGACCGACCTCGTTTAAAGAGGGGGGGGGGGGCCTAAGAGCTTGGGATGGGGGTCTGGCCGCTGTGGGGGGTGCACGAAACAATCAACGTTAAACTTGTTGGCAAACTCACTGGAGCCGTGCTACCAATGCATTGACATCTGCGTTGTCCTGAGCTGACTACCTCTTGGTGACACTTGGCTGACATTGGTGAGACGAGGCACTGAACAGAGCCATCTCTGGTGTGGGCAAAAAACCTGCGCCAGGGTGCTGGGAAGGAGGATCCGGCAATTTGTCGAAGTAGGAACAATGTGGATTCTGTCTTGTCCATGGAACAATGGATCCGCTTTCTTCACTCTCACAGATTCTTGAGGGATCATGGGAATTTGCCAAAGGAGTCTACGTTGTGTTTTGTGGACTTGGAAAATGCTTGTGACCGTGTGCTCCCAGGCTTTCTGTGGGAGGTACTGCGGTAGTACGGGGTACAGGGGACGTTACTGCACACAATTCGGTCCTTGTACAACCGGAGGGAGAGCTGCAGTCGCATCCTTGGCATTAAGTCAAGCCCGTTTGCAGTGGGCGTTAGTCTCCACCAAGGGTGTTCACGATTTTCATGGACGGGATATCAAGGTGTAGCCAAGGACCGAAGGACCGGAGTGTATCCAGTTTGGCGGTATGAAGGTGGCATCTCTGCTCATGGCAGGCGATGTTGTCCTCTTTGCTTCATCAGACTGTGATATCCAGTGGGTACTGGAATGGTTTGTGGCCGAGTTTTTTCGCGGTGGGGATGAGAGCCGGCACCTCCAAAACCTAGGCCATGTTTCTCGCCCGGTAAAATGTGGCAGCTGACCCAAGTGGAGGAGTTCGAGTATCTCGGGGTTTTATTCACGAGTGGGGGCAAAAGGGAGCGTGAGATTGACAGACGGATGGGGACTGCGTTTACAGCAACGCAGGCGTTGTACCGGACCGTCGTGGTGAAGAGGGAGCTGAGTCAGGAGGCAAAGCTCTCAATTCACCGGTCAATCTTTTTTCCAACCCTTAGCTATGATCATCAGCTTTGGGAAATTACCAAAAGAGTAAAGTTACGGATACGGGCGGCTGAAATGAGGTTCCTCCGTAGGGTTTGCTGGGCTCAGCCTTCGAGATCGGGTGAGCTCGGTGATCTGGGAGGGTGTCAGTGTAGAGCCCCTGCTCGTTCTTATTGAGAGGGGCCAGTTGAGGCCGCTCGGGTATCTGATAAGGATGCCTCCTGGGTGCCTTTCTCTGGAGGCGTTCCGGGCACGGCCAATTTGGAGGAATCCACGAGGCAGACCCAGGACTCGTTGGTGGGATTCCATCTCTCAATTGGCCTGGGAACGCCTTGGAATCCCCGAGCAAGAGTTGGAGGAAGTTGCTGGAGGAAAGAACGTCTGCGCTGCTTTGCTCAGCCTGTTTGCCTCCGTGACCCAGACCCGGCTAAGCAGCTTGACAATGGATGAATGGATAATAGGCTCTTTAGGTCGATTTGGTCTCGAAAAATTGGTTGAAGACTTTTTTGGAATGCGCGCCAATTGTGCATGACAGATCTCTTTAGCGATTTGAGTTTAAGAATCGCATTGATTCTTGGAAGCAGGGCAAGCACTCGGATTACATGAACATAGGCTGCACATTCCACGTTATATCTCTCCTGGTAATGATGGTTTACACTCGGGGCTTTATCCCCGTATAATGTAGTAAATGCAATTCTTTACTTTTCATTTATAGTGAGTTATTTATAATCGTTGCCACGCTTTCTTGCAACTGGACTGGTGAAGTGGTCAAGCAGGCGAGTGGATTATAAATGAAAAGTATGGATTTCACATCCCAAGTGGAGGTATGTTCAACCCATCATTCCACTGGGGTAGATAAAATAAATACCACTATGTTGGATGTGAATAGAGGCTTTCATATGAAAAGACATTGATCCACGTGGTGAGTGGTCGACGATTGAGCCACTCTGCTACCCATTGAGCCACTCTGTGGCCAATTGATCCACTGTATAGGCCACTGAGCCACTCTGTGGCATTTTGAGTCACTCTGTGGCTCATTGAGCCACTGTATAGGCCACTGAGCCACTCTGTGGCATTTTGAGCCACTCTGTGGCTCATTGAGCCACTGTATAGGCCACTGAGCCACTCTGTGGCATTTTGAGCTACTCTGTGGCCCATTGAGCCACTGTATAGGCCACTGAGCCACTCTGTGGCATTTTGAGCCACTCTGTGGCTCATTGAGCCGGTCAGTTACTCATTGAGCTACCCTTTGGCCCATTCAGCCACTCTGAGGCCTATTAAGCCACTCTGTACCCTACTGAATCAATCTGTGGTACATTGAGCTTCTCAGTGGCCCATTAAATCACTCTATGGGCCATTGAGCTTCTCAGTGGCCCATTAAATCACTCTATGGGCCATTGAGCTTCTCAGTGGCCCGTTGAGCCATTCTGTGACCCATTGAGCTGCTCTATGGCCCATTCATCCACTCAATGGCTTACTGAACCCGCTATGGTGCCTACTGAGCCACTTTGTAGCCCATTGAACAGCTCTGTGGCCCAGTTCGCCACTCAGTGGCCCATGGAGCCACTCTGTAACCCATTAAGCGGTGTGTGGCCCATTTAGTCGCTCAGTGGCCCATTGCATCGTTCATTGGCCCATTGAGCCAATTTGTAGACCAATGAGCCACCCAGTGGTCCATTTAGCCACTCTGTAACCCATTAAGCGGTGTGTGGCCCATTTAGTCGCTCAGTGGCCCATTGCACCGCTCATTGGCTCATTGAGCCAATTTGCAGACCAATGAGCCACTCAGTGGCCCATTAAGCCACTCTGTAGCCCATTGAGACGCTCTGTGGCCCATTGAGACACTTTGTGGCCCATTTAGTCATTATGTGGCCCATTTAGCTATTATGTGGCCCATTGAGCCACTCAGTGGCCTATTGAGCAATTGTCCAAGGCTGAACCTATCCAATTACGACTAGACCATTGAAGTTACTAAGGCAGTCCGGAGTCGAGGTGTGACTCTTGATTCCTCACTCACCTTCGAGCCACACATCAACAAGGTGACCAAGGTAGCCTATATCTCAGACAAATAGCCAGCCTGCGCAACATCCTGTCACCCTCTGATGCTGAGGAGCTAATACACACCTTCAGCTCCTCACAAATCGATTGCTGCAATGCACTGCTCCCTGGAACCACCTGCCTACCTGATCAATCGTCTCCAACATGTGCAGAATGCGGCTGCTGGAGTCCGCACTCGCACACGCATAGACGAGCACATATTCCCAGTACTGGTGCCTGTCCACTGGCTACCAGTTAAATATAGGATCGAATTCAAGGCGTCCGGGTAGCAGTTTGTTGGCCGAGAACTGGTAACTGGTATTAAACATAACTTAACTTAGCATCTGAGAAAAATAACAAGGACTCAAATCGGCAAGACACAGAAATCGAGTTCAAATGAACTATCGGACCAATGACATATTTTGGTTAAGCAGGCAGCAAATAGCACTTTCGGAGTGTTTCATTTCAGAGCATTGGTATGATTGATGGAGCCGTAAAAGGTTACATAACAGTATTTATGGACTTTGTCCGTTGACACAGTCACAGTTGCAAGTGCGCCTGTATTTGTCGTTAGTCAATTGATAAAACGAATGTTTCGATGGAAGATCGACTCTCTGCGCGACAGACAGTATGTGCAGCTTTAGAACAGGTTTTATCGCCTAACCTAGCTCTGCACTTTGTTATGGTTAGTATCCAGTATAATGGACGTGCCAGACGTCTAGGGTTAGTCAAAGTTGATATCAATGAAATACACTGCAGATTTACTGGACGGGATTTTAAAGTGGAACAACGCTCAGTGGGAATTTCTTCTATCGGTCCAGGGATGAGAGACTGGGATTCAAGTAGAGATCGCTCTGATGGGTCCTGTGTGGTGCAACCAGTATAAGACACAGGGCAAAATGGGAAAGAGGATTATGAAACAATTAATACTTTGTTAGCTGCTCTTCTGTAAGCAACATCACAATAGTCGAATCATGAAAGGATAATGGTTTTGAAATTTTGCAAACGTGAACACACAGGTAAGCACTGTTTGCTTGTGTATAGGAATCCAATTTTTTTATATTAAATTTGTTTTAAATGTAGTCGATACGTGGTTGAAATGTGACTTTTGAGTCAACAAACGATCCCAGGTATTGATGGTAATCTGTTTTCTCAATTACACAAATTTACAGTGGACGAGGGGAATGAAGCAAGGATTTAATTAGGCAAAAAACAATAATCTGACTTTCATAAAAATTAAGTTCAGTTTCAAGGGAGCTAATTGAGCTTAAATGAAATATAAATTACGTTAGAGTTTCATGTGGATTTCATTTAGGGATTTAGCTACTACTAAAAAAGCATAATCATCCTTAAATAGATGAAAATCAGAACGATTAAAATTCAGGCCAAGATCCTTAATGAGAGACACGCCACGCAGACGCCTGTACATGGCAGATGAACGCTGATGAATGATGGCGAACGCTTGTGGGAAGCAGAAATGAAAATTCTTGGGAAGGATCCTCGCAGCCTTTTTGGCCACTGTTCAACTCCGCGAGAAGCCATGTGCGGGTGACTCGCACAACACAAACCTATCTCAGACCACGCAAACCATTCTGCGACGGCTGCCCCAAAATGCGGTTTCTTTTTGCGCGCGTGTTCCGACAGATACAACCCACATTTTTATCGCCGCTTATAACGAGAGGGCTCTTTTAAACGTGGCTTCTCAACCATGCAGAGGCAGTTTTAGGAACGGGGCCACACGGGGCTTCGTTGTGATGGAGGCTGGGACCCTAAGCTCCTCGTTTAGGGTCAGAAGGGGTCAGGGCTGACGATGTGTATTTACAGCAGGCAGTGTGGCCTCTTGGCTAGGGTGCGGGAGGGCGGGGGAGAGGAGGTATTGCTTTGTACACTCTAGAGCAGTGAGCCAGAAAAACTACTGGGACTTGATGGAAATCCCAGCAAGCCTTTCGAGATTGTTGTTGATGACGTGCCGTTCTCTCCGCAGCTCTGTGAGGCGCTTTGTGACCCTCGGGTGCAAAGCGCTCCATAAATGCAATTATTATTATTATTAAATCAGGTGCCCTGTGCGGATACTGGGGTGGCTGGTGCAGTGGTCAGTACACCGCGCTATGAACCTCGGCCACCTGGGTTCGGTTCCTAGCCAAGTTAGCATTGATCGGTGATGAGTGATATTTGAAGCAGTCTCCCCAACTCTCGCCTCCTTCTTTCACTTCCACCAAATCCCTCCAGCCAGTGCGGTGAAGTATGGTCAAACGTCCCCGATGGGATAGGGAGGCTTTCATCCATTCAATCAGGGCATTATGTTAGAGTAATTGTAATATTGTATTACGATTATTACTGAAGGCAAGGTGCTGGTCAGTCGGATTTGCTCGGCTATTGCCAACCGGTGGGACGCGACCCATCAGTGGGCCGCGAGCGCCACCTAGTGGTCCGTGGAGATCAGACCCAAGTGGGGCCTTGAGATGCAAATATTGAGAACCCCTGGCTTAGGGGACTAATGCTGTGTACGTGTGAGATCAACTGAGCCACCAATACCGCTGAGATGGGATTAAAATCGCAGCAAGCGCCGTGAGCTCGAGCTGGGTTCTTAAGATAAGTATGGAGAGTTGATGATCAAAGGCCGGTCAGCTGTATATACAAAGATAAATATCCCCCGTATAGCCTTAACGGACTGTCGGGTTAAGGGCCGTAAGCGGTATCTATGAAGGTTTAGGCGGTACATGGGGAGGTGGGTGACCAGCAACACGCCGGGCCGCCTTTGTATACACACACACACATAGACACGCTAAACCACAACTGTGGAATCCATTTGGTATTTGACTTGCTAGCTGTGCTGACCTGTCGGGGTGAAACTTTGAAATGTATTTGATGTAATAGACAGGAGGTCAACCACCCCACAGACATTGGAAGGGGCGCTGGCTCACAGCGGGATAGGCTTATTAGGTCTTGGAATAAGTGGGCGCTACCCACAATTTACCCCACCGCACGCGAGATTCTGCTTCACTCTTGCATGCCGTGCTTGTCCTGCACGTGGAGAGAGGCCAGGTGGGTTTGCGAGTGTCGCAGATTAATTGCGCTGATGTTGTTGTTCTTGTTAACGTGCCGCTTTCTCCGCAGCTCAGATTTGTAACAACAACAACAAAAACCCCGTTATTATCGTGAACTGTGATGATGCAGGTTTTCACGAGCAAGACAATGGAGGCCTTTCAAATGGACCCCGACCTTCGTCCATTATAATGCAACGCTATAGAAGACACTGAACACACATTGTACCTGCATATAAATAGGAGTCACACACACGACACACACACACAGCGCCTGAGGATGCCTCCAATGTGTGAGTCGAAACGTCGCGATGGAGGAAGAGGGAGCCATCGACGCGGCTGTTCCGAGAGAGCAGTTCTCTCATCTCTCATCTCATTATCTCTCATCTCATCTCTCTCATTATCTGAAACCGCTTAATCCTATATAGGGTCACGGTGAAGCCGGAGCCTATCCCGGAAACACAGGGCGTAAGGCAGGAATACACCCGACGACGGGACGCCGGTCCATCGCCGGGCATTGCGGGACAATTTTAGTCTCCGAGCCAATCAACCTATCCAGGAGCATGCTTTTGGACTGTGGGAGGAAACCGGAGTACCCGGCGAAAACCCACGCGGACACGGGGAGAGCATGCAAACTCCACACAGAAAGGCATCGGAGCCGAGAGACTCGAACCCGGGACCTTCTTGCTGTGAGGCGTCAGCGCTAACCACTGCGCCACCGCGCCGCCCAGAGAGCAGTTTTTCGAAGCCAATCGTCGTTGTTGTTGATTTGCCGTTCATATGTCGTTGTTGTTTGCTGATATGCCGTTCTCCCCACAGCTCTGTGCAGCGCGTTGTGACCTCCCCGCGGTGAAAAGCGCTCGAGAAGTCCGATTATTATTTTTAAACCAGCTGCCGCGCCGGGAGATCGAAGCGGCGACGTGCGGTTTGCAAGTCCCGCGTGCTAAGCGTCGTACACACACAGCGTTGGAGACAAGCAGCCGTGAAAGTAATTTGTCAACAAGCAGCTAAGCGCCCGCAGAGTTTGTCGCGTTCACACTGAGCGGCGCGAACGCTAAAACGACTCCCAGTCCTGCTGACTCCAGACTGGCGCCGCTGCATCAAAGCACGAAGATCCGCCTGGGTTCGATTCCCGGTTCGGGTGCCTTTCGGTGTGACGTTTCCATATTTCCTCTGTGTCCGCGTGGGTTGTCGTCGGGTACTGCGGTTCCCTACCAAGAGTGCAAAGATTTGCCGCACACGTTAATTGTCCCAACTAAATCGCCTCCGGTGCGCTTAGATGGTGTGACTTGCTTACCCCAAGCCCGCTGGACAACTGTTAAAAAGTGCTGCTTCCAGCTTAGATACAAACGGACTGACACTGAATCGGTCGACGCCTCTCGGCCAGAGGGTCAACATGACTGTGCTTGTTTTAAATCGTTTGCCTGAACACTGGTTGTCAAGGTGCCCTTCAGGGATGAGTAATACTGCACTGTATAGCTCGTGCGTAAGGGTTAAGGTTTAGAAGCGTTTGTGAGACGAGAAAAAAAGGCCATCCTACGTGTCATGGGATGGCAAGAGGCAGGTTCTACATGATGGATGTCCTAGGTTATAGAAATGGCCTCAGCTTCGGCAATTAGAAATTGAAACTGGAACTGAATTGATTTGCAATGAGGACGGGGCTTATACGGACATACGAAGCAAGTGCACAGCAACCTACATTTGTTGAAATGAATTCTTAGGTTCTGATTGCAATGCGGTGGGGAGCTGTTCTTGTCCGTACGGGTTTTTCCACCACGTGACGCGTGACGACTTTATGACGTAGGTCGTGTTGATCGAGCAACAGGAGCTACCGCCGATTTGTGTGAGATCGCTGGGTTCAATTCCCAGGCAGGGCGATAATATTGTTGAGAGTGCGTCGTTTGGTGAGAAAGATAAACTAAATTAAAACAAACCTCTTGACATTCATAAATGACGCTGCCTTATAACACAATTATATATACAACAGGCTGAAAAGTTCGACAATGACCGTTATTAAGAACAAACATAAAGGGTAGATAGATATGACAGTTGAAGATCCCACTCTACATAGCGGAGCATTTCGAGATACATGTCCTGAAAAAGTTATGTTCCCGGGATATTTCACAGGCTTTGCGTCATCAGTTGCCTAATGATACAGCAACTACGATAAAACGCTTGGGCGGCACGGTGGTCCAGTGGGTAGCGCTGTCGCCTCACAGCAAGAAGGTTCTGGGTTCGAATCTCGGCTCGGGTGCCTTTCTGTGTAAAGTTTGCATGTTCTCTCCCCGTGTCTGCGTGGATTTTCGCCGGGCACTCCGGTTTCCTCCCACAGTCAAAAAAACATGCTGCTGCATAGGTTAATTGGCTTGCAGACAAAATTACCCTCAGTGCTCGGTAATGGACTGGCGTCCCATCGAGGATATATCCCTGCCTTGCGCCCTGTGTCTGCCGGGATAGGCTCCGGCTCACCACGACCCTGTACAGGACTGAGCGCTTTCTGACAATGAGATGAGAAATTACGAGGATTGACCGCGGTGTCTATGTGTACTACCATTTACTCAGCTGGCACTCTTCACGCGTGGCACCTGTGGAAACAAATTAATATCGAGAGGCTTAAAGGCTTTCTCGTCGTAAGAGTCTTCGTTGTCTTTGTTCGCTGCATTCACATTGGCACTGGCGCGTACAGTGTGGCGTTCGTTTCAGAGTCCATACGTGCATGCGTCTACACATGCTGCGTGTACATGCGTTATGTTAGCGGTGACTGTCGGGATTTAAAAAAAAAATTCAGGCGTCACATCTTCGGAACCATAAGGACAATTTTTGATCTTTGAATTCCTGAACGATTTTCATTGTGTAACTCATTTAACGTATTGTGTCTTTGTGGCTGACAACTGCACCAATTTTAAGTCGTGCATTCCACATTATTGTATATCTGGTATCAATATATTTAAATTCTGCACGTCTATAACGGATAAAAACAAATTGGAGCATTCCTCTTTATTTGCCGAGCACTTTCATTACATTTTGTTTTGTTTTACATAAGAAAGCCTATTTGGTCAATTCCTAAATATTCAAAAACTCTTGTTTTTAATATTCAAATCTATTTAAAGCCACGCAGAGCGAACATGTAAAGAGACTCATCTCATCTCATTATCTGAAACCGCTTAATCCTATATAGGGTCACGGTGAGCCGGAGCCTATCCCGGAAACACAGGGCGTAAGGCAGGAATACACCCGACGACGGGACGCCAGTCCATCGCCGGGCATTGCGGGACAATTTTAGTCTGCGAGCCAATCAACCTATCCAGGAGCATGCTTTTAGACTGTGGGAGGAAACCGGAGTGCCCGGCGAAAACCCACGCGGACACGGGGAGAGCATGCAAACTCCACACAGAAAGGCACCCGAGCCGAGAGATTCGAACCCGGGACCTTCTTGCTGTGAGGCGTCAGCGCTAACCACTGGGCCACCGCGCCGCCCTGTAAAGAGACTGACCATCGCATACATTATCTGCTCTCCTCCCCACTCTCCCCAGAGCGCCTCTGTTGCAGCTCCTCGCGATTAAATTACGTAAAAAGTTCAAACAACCCAATAAAATCTCAACAATGCGCTCCGTAAATAAGAACGCGCCGGACCCGTAACTCCAGGCAGTATGATTATCGTTGAAATGTATCCTGCGTCGGAAATAGAACCTTTTTTTATGTATCGTGAAGCTCAGGCAACGTGGCCTGGTGATGGGATGGCATCCGAAGAAGAGAGTGTGTCTGAGTGTGAACTAATCCCGTAGAGAGAGAGAGAAAGAGAAATGCTTTAGGACAGCTTATGGTGCGAGATGGATTGTGGCATTGCTGGTTAGTGATGATATATTTCTACAGCGAGGGGCAGCCTTCATCCAGCAGAAAATTGATCACGGTTTCTTATAATGATTGCCATGGATGAGCTTTTATGTGATGTTATGATGCCCATAATGTCACAATTATACCAGAATTACCCACATTTACAGTTTTGAGATATTTTTGTCGCATCAGCAGATACCTTAACAAGATACAAAATTGCAATCCATAGCACATTCTTCCAACGCACATTCTAACATGTTTTTAAGCAATTATTTTGTTTTATGGATATGTGCATAACTATCAATTGTAACATCATCGTACTCCCAATTATTTGCAGCATTCGGCTCAAATTCGTAATGCTGTCTAAGGCGATTGCTTCAAACATTCAATATTGATATTCATGTGGGTTGTATATGCATTATTTACGCCCGAGTCTTTTACGAGAATAATTCTTGTGGGAATACCGGCTTCAATTTCCCAGGGATTTGGTGGAGAATAAAAGCTGTGAGTTTGTATTGACAACAAGTATAAACAATTGTAAAGACTAAACAAGTATAAACAGACATCACTGAGACTCTCAGGGTTTATCGTAGAATCCCATGTTTCTAGTAATAAAAACTAGCCACTGATAAAGAAACATGAGTAGGCAAAACATATATTTGCAGCGATGTTTCAGTATACTGCGTAATGTTGGCAGGGGGAGCATTGGTGCGCTAGTTAGCGTACTGTGCCATGTAGCCGGCTAGCCGAGTTTGACTCCCTGACCAAGTCTAACAACAGTAGCAAGCGATAAATATCGCTGGTCCTCTTCTGTACCAGCGCTCGCTACACAGAGTGGTGAGATTCAATGAAAGCACGTGACTGACACGTTGGAAAGGGGCTTTACATCATCACGAGCTTTGATTTAAAACTGTAATGATGTGGATTTTCACGGATCCGTGCCTGACGGTCGCTTTCCAAAGCTGCTCTTTCGGGATGGCCGTGTCGAGCGCTCCTCCCCTCTCTGCGTCGCGACGTTTCGCCTCCCACGCTGGGGACATCCTCCGATGTACTGAAACGCAGCAGCAGCAGGCGACAGATGTCTCCAACGTTGAGTCTGACGTACACGGCTGAATAGATGGTATTCTTACACTCACACGTCAATGCATCGTGAGCGTTAATAATCTCATCTCATCTCATTATCTGAAACCGCTTAATCCTATATAGGGTCACGGTGAGCCGGAGCCTATCCCGGAAACACAGGGCGTAAGGCAGGAATACACCCGACGACGGGACGCCGGTCCATCGCCGGGCATTGCGGGACAATTTTAGTCTGCGAGCCAATCAACCTATCCAGGAGCATGCTTTTGGACTGTGGGAGGAAACCGGAGTACCCGGCGAAAACCCACGCGGACACGGGGAGAGCATGCAAACTCCACACAGAAAGGCACCCGAGCCGAGAGATTCGAACCCGGGACCTTCTTGCTGTGAGGCGTCAGCGCTAACCACTGGGCCACCGCGCCGCCCACGTTAATAATAGATGTTTGTCAATTAATCGGTGCTTCGCAACACTCTCTTACAACTCTTTGTCAATGTGACGTTTCTGTACAGTGAATTTCCTGCGAATTACTTTTTATTTAAATAATTGATCTGAGCCAACTATCTAAAGCACCTTTGTTGATGCTTGTGCACAGGGCAGCTTTCTCCCATAACAAGATACTCTGTTTTAAGGTAAAGCCACTCCGTTTCATGCGTTTGATTCTGTGTGTTAGTTGACCTTGGTCACGCTTTGTGAATCACATAATCCTCTCGCCCCTCGAGTTCTCAGCCGGATAGAGTAAAACCACATTGGAAAGTCGAAACTTTATTTGAGATGCAAAGAGCAGTCGCTGACATAAGATCTGAAGCGTGCATGAGTGCACGTGATTGCCTGTGACGAGGAATCGCTGGGAGCAAATGCGGAATGAGATGATATAGGACATCATCATTTGTTGCTGCCTCTCAGGCTTCTCCCACGCGATGTTGTGCTCCTGTTGTGGCTATGAGGTTCATTTAACGAAGTGGAGCTTTGCATTGTAAGCGAGATCACCAAACGGAGATATGAAAACGAAAGGGAAATGAGAAGACTCGACGATGAATAATTCCCTATAAAAAAAATTCCATGCCCCAGAAAAGTCCCCGAGGCATTCTGGGTAGGTCTCATAAGGTAGATTATTGATCGCAGTGGAACTATTATTACAATTATCGCAGCGAGGGAAGTTTTCGACCTTTTGCTATATATATATTTTATGACTTTGACCTTGAACACAACTTTTGAAAATGTGACTTTAAATACAATCTATTTAATGCTAATGGTAGGCGGGTAGGTGCTTTAATATTTAGGGCGCATTAATGCATCGATTTATCAATGAATATAAAAAGTAAAGGTGTGGCTCTGCAATCGCTACCTCGTGCCACTGATGACCCCTCAAGGTTACGTTTGGTTTACTCTTCCTTGCTGGGTAGACACCCTTAAAAATAGCTGGAAGCACACACAAATTGCATGAGCGCACACACGACCTGTCAGTCGACCATTTGCCCCGTAGACAGATTAGGGGTGATTAGAGAAACGTGCTCTATTGTTTTAGCAGAATTTAATCCAAGCTCCAAATTGCAAGTCCGGCGTGCTCACCATTACACGCAATGCAATCAAATACACGGGTTTACATTGCAATGTAATTATTACCTGCCAGCTCTGAGTGGATACCTGCTCAAATTGAATGATTTATTAAGTAAATGCTATTCACAGCAATGTTTCCTGTCACGGTCTGACATGCCTTTCCCTCCACAGCTCTGTGCCTAGGGCCGCTCATGAAATCGTGATGCGAGAATTAATTTTCCACATCCGCTCAAATTCCAAGAGGGAGAAAAAAAACTTGAGTTTATTTGCTTGGGATGTCGCTGTGTGTTTGAGACAAAGGGGCCTCCTTGTGAGCCAGCTGACTGCGAGCCAGAAACGTTAGCTATGCCCGCAAGTGCAACAAGCAAAGTTTAATTCCATAGAGGAATACTTAGAAATGTAAGGTGGTTACAACTGTCTGTCGTTCCACTATTGGGCGACAGCCCACCTCTGGCATGCCAACGCTTGTCTGGCCGTGCTTCATTACACTGGTCTGTGTGTGTGTGTGGGTTGGTGAAGGGAGAAGGGCAGGACCGGTTCAGATATTACTCGCAAATGATGGTCGTTGAGTTGAGGTCGCTGAGCCATGAAAACCAACGTTATTACAATAAAGCGTTAATCTCAAGAAACCTAGAGCGGCTGGGACCTCAACCGTTTGCACCCAAATGCCCACTTGTCCCACTTGCGTCTGGTCTCCACAGATCAATAGGTGGCGCCTCCGGTCCACTGATCAGTCGCGACCCACGGGTTGGGAACAGCTGCCCTAGAGAGTATCTGTCGAGGGTGTTTGGTCTATTCCTCCACGCTAGCCAGAGGTCTGGCAAGAGGTGGAAGTACCCACATTTTACCCCACTACACGTGACTTGCTGATCAACCGAGTTGTGGTGTTGAACCTGTGAATGTATTTACGCCGCTGCATGGACACGCGCAGTGGAGAGAGACAAGTTGTATTTAAGCTGAAAGAAACCATTGAAATATATAGCTTTTTAACAGTTGTCCAGCGGGGAGGGGTAAGCAAGTTACATTTGTTGTGTCGCTGGAATCCCGCATCCAGAGCTTACAAGCTCACCGAGTAGTTTCTGCTTGGATACTAAACATCTACCTATCTTAATTTCTCGAATAAACGTCATCTTCAGCGTATGATTCAACCTTCCAGAGAATTCAATTTACTCCACTGGCAGCAGTGTCAGAGCCATAGAATGTAAACCATTGATCACTATTGCGATTTACAATCATTGTCACTCATGACCAATCTAGTCGATTGAAGGCTTCCCTAAGCAGTCAACGCTCTTCACGGCCGTGAGATCTGACAATCTCATGAAGCACTTGCGCACGAGCTGATCATCTCATCTCATTGTCAGAAACCGCTTAGTCCTGTGCAGGGTCGCGGTGAGCCGGAGCCTACCCCGGCAGACACAGGGCGCAAGGCAGGGATATACTCACGATGGGACGCCAGTCCATCACCGCGCATTGCGGGCAATTTAGTCTGCAAGCCAATTAACCTGTGCAGCAGCATGTTTTTTTGGACTGTGGCAGGAAACCAGAGTGCCCGGCGAAAACCCACGCGGACACGGGGAGAACATGTAAACTCCACACACAAAAGCAGCACCCGAGCCGAGATTCGAACCCGGACCTTCTTGCTGCGAAGTGATAGCGCTACTGTCTGGGCCACCGTGCCGCTCTGAGCTGATTATATCTTCCTCAATTTGCAAATACTCCATCGTACCTGAAATACACGCGGAGCAATGGTTGCTTATCATTGTTCTTCAATGAATTTCTTGTCTCACAGCAAGAAGAAGAGCCTGGATTCTATTCCCGACTCGGGTGCCTTTCTGTATGGCGCTTGCATGTTCTTCCCGTGTCCGTGTGGGTTTTCGTTGCGTACCTCGGGTTCCTCCCACAGTCCAAAAACACGCTGCTTCGGTGAGCTGTCCTGACTGAATTGCCCCCCCCCCCCGCCCGGTGCCCTGGGATGTTATAACTTGCTTACCCCTCCCTGCTGGATAACTGTAAAAAAGCTATATATTTCAATGGTGTCTTTCAACTTAAATACAAACTGAGCGAGTGGGTGCAGACAGCCTCCCCCTGCACCTGACGACGAACCACCGCAAGCTCGCCCTTACTCAAACAGCGACTCAAACAAACAGCGACTCAAACAAACAGCGACTCAAACAAACAAACAGCGACTCTAACAAACAGCGACTCAAACAACGCGCGTTCCATCGGCACAGAGGGCGCCTCCATGCGCGCGTCTCGTCCATGATCAGGCGTGGAATTAGTGCAGCGCGTTGTGAATTGTGTTGGTCTTATTATTAGTGCATTGCTGGTAAATCATGACAATAGTTGGAGGCAGCATTATAAGGTCTGCTGTTCACTGAGGCACGATTATGTAAGTTAGCAATTGCTCGGAGGGATGAGCACTGTGCAATGCCTGTTTGAATACAGGGAAATTTTGACTTTTTAGATTTCAAATTAAAATAAGTCTGGTATTTAATATTCTCAGCTCAAACAGTGGTGGAGCGTCCGACCTGTATGTGAATAGTATATATCTGGAGATATGAGATTTGATTATTTAATAATGTTATGATTGTACTCCTAGCCTTGTGAGCATAGAATTGAATGACCTATTGTCATGATTCAAGATTATCGTTTTGGAAACTATAATTCACATGGATAGGTTTGATTGACATATAAGGTGATTTTTGTTCGGAAAAGTTAAGCGTGGAGAAAATGTATTGCGTGTACATCCGTATGAAATGCAGTATTGTAGGTTATGAACATGTGCGTGCTGCAATGGTAGAATAATTAATAACATTGGAAAGGTAAGTACCAAAGTTATGACCTTTCCATCATGAAATATAATTACAGCATGAAGGAAATAATATATAATGGGTTATTTGCCCATACTTCACCATGTTGGTCAGTGTGGAATGCTGAAGCGAGGTAGCATCAATGTGGAAGCTAACCAAACCCTACCCAGATGTAGAGTCTGCTTATTGTCCGTGGTCTGCCGAGATCAGGTGCATTCTTGGCAAGTTTGGCCAAAGTCCACTTAGGCCATCACACCTTGCCATTGCCTTGTGCCCTCTGCCTCGTCATAAGCGTGGCTTATAATAACGTAGGTTTACATCGAACGGGTGCGGCATAAGTCGCTTTACCGAGAGTAATGAATTCACTTTGTGTTCAAAACACGTGGCGCATATTTAGGCCAATGAACAACGCATATCGCGGCGGCGGCACCGCTCTTTGTTGTTCAACGTCTACAAATCTTGGCCTATTAATTAATCATTCTCGGTAAAGCGACTTATGCCGCACCCTCTGTATTCAAGAGAACGTTGGTGTTTTCTCCACTTGTAAAAGTGAGCCCGCAGTTTTTACATTGCATTGGCTAAAATGGTCCGATAATGAGGGCGGCACGGTGGCCCAGTGGGTAGCGCTGTCGCCTCACAGCAAGAAGGTCCCGGGTTCGAATCTCGGCTCGGGTACCTTTCTGTGCGGAGTTTGCATGTTCTCCCTGTTTCCGCGTGGGTTTTCGCCGGGCACTCCGGTTTCCTCCCACATTTCAAAAACATGCTGCTGCATAGGTTAATTGGCTTGCAGACAAATTTGTCCGTAGTGCCCCGGATGGACTGACG
>JAZEWT010000008.1:21134996-21151921 GCA_036362905.1 Mordacia mordax | reverse complement strand
ACCTCAATCCGAAATATAACTTTGACCTTAATCACTTAAAGGACTTAAACGGGCTGCCGTAGCGTGCATCTATTCTTGGCCGGGTGGCTTTATTAATATTAGCTCTCGGGGCGCACTCGTTCTCAAAAGAAAGAGCGTAAACGGAAGATGTGTCGGTTGTAAATGTTTGATTTGTACTTAAGCACGCGGTGTACTTTGCACATCCACACAATGTGATCTAACGTTAGCAGAAATAAAATGTAATGTCGTAAAAGAAGCGTCGTTAATAACCACGCAATAATAGAGTAATTTACAGCCTCATTATAATAATGTATTAAAATATGTTTTATAATATGTACTGATCGTAACAGTCTGGGACAGTTTGCTTATTAAATGTATGTGCTGGTTCATGATTAATTTTCACAGTTACTGCGCTCTTTAGTACATATGTGCAAAAGTGAGACTTAACGAGACTATAGAATGTGAAATGAAGGCCGGCTCATCCCTCTGGTCATACGGGCTGTTTCTTAAAACAGATCGATCTTGAATGGGAGTGACACTTTTAGAAAGGTACAGAGGTAAAGGTGTTGGTAAAGGTGCAGCCCTGCAAAATCTTTTTCGTGCCACTGCTAGCGGAAAGGCCCCCATTAGGGGGGAGTTCTGTAGAGGATCTTGGTGCATGCTGCTGTGCCTTCAGACGTCTTAGAAGAAGTGGGAGCACCCACATTTTGCCTGACTATCCACGACCTGCCGACCGATCAAGTTTTTAAAGTCACTACCCAAACATTCGTTGATTCAAAATTGGCTAAGTGGGCAGCGCTGTCGCCTCACAGCAAGAAAGTCCCGGGTTCGAATCTCGGCTCGGGTGCCTTTCTGTGTGGAGTTTGCATGTTCTCTCCCCGTGTCCGCGTGGGTTTTCGCCGGGCACTCCGGTTTCCTCCCACAGTCCTAAAACATGCTGCTGTATAGGTTAATTGGCTCGCAGATTAAATTGCCCGCAGTGCCCGGGATGGACTAGCGTCCTATCATGGGTGTATCCCTGCCTTGCTCCCTGTATATGCCGGGATAGGCTCCTGCTCACCGCGACCCTGTACAGGATTAACCAGTTTCTGACAATGAGATGAGATGAAAAATTACTTATATTAAACGTGGAGAATTAAAAAAACTTTAGAAATAAACTGCCTCCATGTCGAAATGTTTGGATAATAACACCACCTTGCATACCTGCCGCACAAACACTTGTTTTGCGATGTCTATTTTAATGGTCAGTTGCTCTGGGTTGTCTTTTGTTATTTTGCTCGTAGCATAATCCAGTTTTGACCCAGCCTTATAAAAGCAAAAGGTAATGTTTTAGAAACTCACAGACAAAAGACAACGTCGAGATTTTATGACTTAAAAAGCGCTCGAAATGTAACATCCTCTGAAAAGCCTCATCTCAGGCAAGTGGTGTGCAGTATGGCATGAGTCACCACTCACGCCACCCAGAACACTGTAATCAAAAGTTTAATTCAATTTTCTTTTGTGCAATCATACTTGATTTGTAATTGGCGTTGGCTGTGTCGAAGTGCAACTTCAGTCATACCAGCGTGCGGTCGTTTCCTATATTTAATGATTTTTAGAGCCGAGACATTGCTGATAATCTGAAGCTTGTCTCTCGTAATAAAGTCTCTTTTTCTTTTTAATTTCGCACTCTGGGCTTCTCCACATTAATATCCCAGATTCATTCTCCGTGAAAATGTATTCATTTTTTTTTTGTGCTGGCTGCAGCGCTGTGCGCTGTCTCACAGGCGCACAGCACCTGTGGAACAGCGCCTAAGGATGCCTCGAACGTGTGAGGCGAAACGTCGCGATGGAGAGAGAGGGAGCGATCGATGCGGCTGTCCTGAGAGAGCAGCTATATATCTAATTTTATTTCAGTTAATAAATTGCTACATCTTAAACAATCAGGCTTTCGCAAAAAAATACTGTACAATCTCAACGGTACTAGACTATCTAAAATGTGTTTTCACCAATTTAGAAAAGATACAATGCAGTGTCATTCCGATCCTTGACCTCTCAAAAGCTTTTGATACAGTATACCATACTATTCTTTAAAATTGACTTTCGCCTCCGTTTCTTAAGACATGCAGATGACTGGCTCAAGAGTTACGTCTCTTTATGTAACCTGGCTGTTTCCGTTGATAACCTGATGTCCAACAAAATAGAACTTACGAAGAGTGTACCACAAGGTTCCACTTTTGGTCCATTGGTGCTCTCTTTGTTAGTGACCTGGGCACCTCACTCAGACACTCTGATATATAAAAAAATTGCGGATGACATTGCGTTGTTAGTGATTGAAAATTCCCCACACAATGTCATTCGCAAGCTACAAGATGACTTTAATATTCTACACAATCAGCTTCTCTCCCTTAAACTGGTCCTTAATGCCAATAAAACTAAATTCATGTTTTTTTCTCGTCAAATAAAACATCTCTGCTTCAGTTATACACGCTTGATAACAAACAGATTGAACAAGTAGATAATGCAAATACCTTGGCTTCATAATTGATTTTTAAAGTGAAATTCACCCCCCACATTGATTTTATAGCAAAAAATATTAAGGTTATTTGTTTTCTTTATAAACATAAACATTGTTTCCCAACTATGTTGCATATAGACTTGGTAAAGGCAACTATTCGTCTATGGTTTGATTATTGCGACGTTATCTATCAATCAGCATCCAACATTGCCTTAAATAAACATCACCCACGATTTCATTCTGCTCTTAGATTTGCTTTGGATGCCTCGTATTAAACTCATCATTGTGAATTGTATATTGGTTTTAAATAATATTCACTAAATAATCACAGAATTTTATATTGGGCCCTTTTCATACTTAAGGTCTTACTTAACAAGTCAGCAAAATATTTGAAGGATTTGTTGACCACACAGATTAACAAAGTAAGCCTCAAAGCTCAAAGTACTTTCTTCTAAATGTTCTTAGGTTCACATCAAGATGTGGAGAAAACGCTTTTATGGTGGCTGCCCCACGTTTTTGGACCAATTTTGCCGTGAGCTTGAAGCTACAGCCACGACCTTCAATGAGCAACCATAGATCCCATTTAGAACTAGAATATCTGCCTGGCTGTGATTGCAAATAGTGAATCGTGTTTGAAATGTTGCATTTGTTCCCTCTCTATGTGCAATATCGTACCTATCATTTCCTCCATTGCAATGTTTGACTCTGTTTTTAAATCATTTGGTTAATTATGCCCCAAGCTGTGTGTAAATGTTTTTGTTGTTGTTTTGTTTTGTTTGGTTAATTTGTTATTTTTATATTTATATTTCATTTATTTATTTTTGCAACACACACGTTTGTTGTCGCAGAAATGCCGTAAATAGCTTGCAAACTCACTGGATATTTTTCTGCGGTAATAACAATCATCTATCAATGTATAATTGCCATAAATGGTTAAACATCTTCAATATTTTACATCTTTGCAATTGTAAAGAGGTACCCATAGCTCTAATGCGATTAACATAAAATCTTGATCAGCAGGTATTTGATATTAGGCTGACTCCTCAGTAACAGGTTCAAACTTGCAAAAGAACAAACTCAAGAGACGTATATTACCACTGGCAATATTATATTAACTGACAGCTGGGATAGGCGATAAAGCAAAACGAGAGCCAATTATAAAATCGTGGTTGTGACAAGTCATGGCTGGGTGGCTAGCGAAATTGACAGGATCGTGGCGGTGTGCAGTAATAACGACACTACCGCTGATGGTACAACTTACTCCAAAGCGAGTGTTTTGTTTTGTGGTATTTAGGCAATGTTGCAATACTATATCAGAGAGGTATGCGATTCTCATCTCATCTCATTGTCAGCAACCGCTTAATCATGTACAGGGTCGCGGTGAGCCGGAGCCTAATCCAGCAGACACAGGGTGCAAGGCAGGGATATACCCACGATGGGACGCCAGTCCATCTTCGGGCACTGAGGGCAATTTAGTCTGCAAGCCAGAGGTATGCGATTAAACATTGATACATATTTTAGCGGCAGGTTTTTACATTAACAAACATTGCACGGCACTAAACACGGATACATCATCAAAAAATGCAACGTGTTGTATGATTATTGCATTTCGCACTGATTAAAAGGAAGAAATTAATGAGCAAATGTTGCCCCTCGGTTAAGTAACTCAGTTAAATCCTTCCAAATCTCATCTCATTGTCAGCAACCGCTTAGTCCTGTACAGAGTCGCGGTGAGCCGGAGCCTATCCCGGCAGACACAGGTGGCAAGGCAGGGATATACCCACGATAGGACGCCAGTCCATCACCGGGCACTGCGGGCAATTATAGTCTGCGAGCCAATTAACCTATGCAGCAGCGTGTGTTTTTTGTACTGTGGGAGGCGACAACCCACGCGGACACGGGGAGAGAGAAGCTCGCAAACTCGCCCCACACACAGAGAGAGAGAGAGAACGCAGCGCCCGCGCCGAGATTCGAACCCGGGACTTCTTGCAGTGAGGAGGAGGAGGAGGAGGCGACGGCGCCACCCACTGGGGCCACCACCGCGCCGCCGCGATCCTCTTGCCGATGCCCGCATGGCTGGGTTTCTCTTCTCAGAAGCTGCGTTGCCACCTGGTGGCAGCGTCGGTCGGTTTGTATTCACTCGGGAAGCAACCGGTCAGCTACGTTGCTCTTTGTTTTTAAACAGTTGTCCAGCGCGGAGGGGCAAGCAAGTTACAACATCTCACACCGGGCACCGGGGGAGAGGGGGGGGGAGGATATTGAGTAAGGACATTAACGTAAATGAGGGAAATACGCCTGACAACGTTTGAGCATTCGGACCATCCTGTCGCCCGTATCGCTTCAACCACAAAAAAAAAACGCGTTTTGCTTGGCGCTTCGCCGACCACCGTAGAGGTGGGTGACGTAGCGCGGCCTCTGCCTACCTAGTCGAGGCCCGCTCTCGTCTAAGACTAATTTCCACGATCACTCGAAGCACTGCGAGTCGTGAGCGACCGGCACTCGTAGCGACATCTCTCTGATGCTGCGCATGCTACTGCGGATGCTGCTGCTGCTGCTACTGCGCCAGACGACGGCGGCGGCGGTGTTGTTTTGCTGCTGAGAGTTGAGACGACGGAGGCATCACGTGGGGTGTGAAGAGAGAGAGGTGATTGTGTGTGACTGGGGGGGAGTTCGGGCCTGTGGAGACTGCCGTGAGAACTACTGGGCTGTGGTTCTACTGAGAACTGCTGGGCTGTGGGTCTACTGAGAACTGCTGGGCTGTGGTTCTACTGAGAACTGCTGGGCTGTGGTTCTAGACTCTAGAACCACAGCCCAGCAGCAGTCTGTGGTTCTACTGAGAACTGCTGGTCTGTGGTTCTGCTGAGAACTACTGGTCTGTGGTTCTACTGAGAACTGCTGGTCTGTGGTTCTACTGAGAACTACTGGTCTGTGGTTCTATTGAGTACTGTTGGGCTGTGGTTCTACTGAGTACTGCTGGGCTGTGGTTCTACTCAGTACGGCTGGTCTGTGGTTCTACTGAGTACTGCTGGGCTGTTGTTCTAGACAATACTGCTGGTCTGTGGTTCGAGTGAGAACTGCTGGTCTGTGGTTCTAGTTGGGACTGGTGGTCTGGATCTGTGGTTATAGTGAGGACTGCTGGTCCGGGTCTGTGGCTCTAGTGAGTACTGCTGGCCAGGTCTCTGGTCTTGTGAGAACTGCTGGTCAGGATCTATGGTTCTAGTCAGTACTGCTGGTCCGGGTCTGTGGTTCTAGTGAGTACTGCTGGTCCGGGTCTGTGGTTCTAGTGAGTACTGCTGGTCCGAGTCTGTGGTTCTAGTGAGAACTGCTGGTCCCGGTGGCTGGTTCTAGTGAGAACTGCTGGTCCAGGTCTGTGGTTCTAGTGAGGACTGCTGGTCCACGTCTGTGGTTCTAGTGAGGACTGCTGGGCCGGGTCTGTGGTTCTAGTGAGGACTGCTGGGCCGGGTCTGTGGTTCTAGTGAGGACTGCTGGGCCGTGTCTGTGGTTCTAGTGAGTACTGCTGGCCAGGTCTCTGGTCTCGTGAGGACTGCTGGTCAGGATCCATGGTTCTAGTGAGTACTGTTGCGCCGGGTCGCTGGTTCTAGTGAGGGCTGGTGCCATTTGAGTAGGGGACATGGCGCTGTTTTACCGGTGACAGCAAGGAGTGCTCCGCGTTAGATGCCCGCTGGAGTCTCCGTGTGCGTGGAGTTTGCGTGTTCTCGGTGTTTACCCGTCTGGTAATTGGGAATTAGATCGATATAGTAATGTTACTGGTGATTACCAGCTGGAATTAACAGTGACTCCCGACTGTTTAAGGGGCATCTGGGTTTATACCTAATCATTGTGGAGAGTGGAGTTGTGCGTCTGGTTCCCGATGCGTGGTCACTGGGGCCTTTTGTTTGTTGTAGCGATTATAACAGTGACATTTAAAGGCGATCTGATAGCAGAAAAGTTAAATACCGTCGTGATGATCGCAGCAAATGACATCTGATGTAAATACTGTACTCAATACTGCACAGTGAAGGATACGTGGAAACGAATTGGTGATGGCTAATGTCAGGCAGCGTTGTGGTCTATAATCATAGTGATTTGTTTAGATCGGATGTCAACAAGTAAGTATCTTCAGTAATAATCGTTGACGAGGTGTGAGGAAGACACTCCGATATTATTCGGACTGGGCAGTACCTAGAGTCGTGGAATGTCAACTGACCTGGGAATCCAGTGGGCGGGTGTGGCTGTTATGCCTACGTTAACAAAAACTCAATATATATTTTTAAAGTATGTTTGTTAAATATTTAAAACTATAATGGTGACATTGGACGAAGAGTGAACTCATCAGAAATGTCGAGTTGTTTCACACAGGGGTTGAGAGATCAATAAGGGCCTCTTGTCACGATTGTTGTGCTCGACACCACTAAGTGATTTTAAAGTACAGTTTATTGATTGCGGTTGTAAAATAGTTTAAACGTTAACCCGCACTGTTCACAGCAAGTAACACATTTGCGCGCTCGTGGAAACAGACGAGGGTCCCCTTGTAGTGAAACTGTTAACATTGCAGAGCATTTGTAATGAACAAAACAGGTTTTTACCATTGATGGCAATTATACACGTGTTAAGATCTTCAAACACCATTGCAGAGCATTGCAGAACTTTTATTGCAAACACGGAAGCTGGGCCGTGCAAAGCGTTCGGGTTTTTTTTATTCCAGTAAAGTACTTAGCAATCATTTTGCCCAACACTGCCGTCAATGGACAGACATTACCACGTGTAGTTGACCACGTGTACATTGATATTGTGTACGAGGTTGAGGTTTAATTATAATTTCCCCGCAAAACCCTCTTGTTCGGAAAGCTCCTCAGATGCACGCCTCCCATGTATGCAGAAGTGAAAGTTGGGTGACAAGTTTTTAATATCTGGTAGGTTTTTTTTCTGGGTGCATTACAAACTGTGTGTAACTTGAGAACCGCCACATGTTTGGAGTGAGTCGGGAGCATAGACTTGTTATGGAGCATACAGTAGGAGTGGGCTTGGCCAGTGGAGCCAGTTTGTCCTGCGCGTTTGCTTGCGACAACATTTAGCCGTCATATGCCTAAGCGTGGCGGCTGAGCAGTCCACCCGATCATTATTGACTGCTGCAACCCACGAGTCCTGCACACACAAGGGAGAGCACTTGTGTAATTGTGTTATTACCCACAGTAGGGTAGAGCAGTGGAGTGTTTCACTCATTGGACCGTGAAGCGCCGGTCATTTGAATCCCATAACGTGAATGGCATGTAATGTCTGACCCAAACTTAGCTGACAATCGTGGTGAATTAGTCAAAATACACCCATCTGTACTGGGGTTTTTTGTTACAGAATAGCACCATTTGGTGTCGTGACCCAGGGGAATTTCATAATTCTTCAACTGATATTAAACATCCTATTTTTATGAGTTGCATACTATTAGACCTAATAGACCGTTTCCATGTAGGTCTGTCCTCTGGTGTAATATTTCCTTACCGTGATACGTTTTGAATTTCCTTAGGTGGCAGTCCTAAGGGGGAGGCATCTGGCGGTCGATGGACACAAATCCTGAGAATTACCACGACACTCCATAAGCGCCGACGTTTGTTTCGTCACACGTTTGCATCGTCGGTCGTCTCGGCAAGCGCCCGCACGCACCATGCTCCACCGCTCGCTGCCGGCGGCGCGGCACCGCCTGCTCGCGGCTCTGAGCGGCGCCAGCGTGCCCGTGCGTGCCGCCTGCGCCCTCCTGCTCGCCCTCTACGCGCTGTCGTTCCTGGTGGACACGCCGTTTGCGCTGGGCGTGTCGTCGGGCTACTTGGCGCCTCCCAACTTCTGGGTGTGGACGCTGGCGACGCACCCCTTCGTGGAGGTGCGCGCCGTCGAGCTGGTGGCCAGCCTGGCCACGGTGGCGGTGGCCGGGCGCCTCCTGGAACCGCTGTGGGGCGCGCTCGAGCTGCTGCTCTACTTCGGCGCGTCGACCGCGGCGTCGGGCGTCCTCTGCAGCGTCACCTGCCTGTTCGTCTACATCGCCTCCTCCTTCAACACCTACTACCTGTTCGTGCTGCGAGTGCACGGCATGGCGGGCTTCGCCGGCGCCGTGCTGGTGGCGCTCAAGCAGACGCAGGGCGAGACGGCGCTGGCGCGCTGGCCCGTGCCCGTGCGCGCGCGGCACCTGCCCTCCGCCTCGCTGGCGCTGCTGGTCGCGCTGCACCTGCTGCGCGTGCTGGAGGGCCGCGTGCCGCTGGCGTTTGCGTACGGCGCCGTCGTGGGATGGGTCTACCTGCGTTTCTACCAGCGGCACCCAGGAGGCGTGGGGGGGTCCGCGCCGGTACGGGGAGACCCGTCGGAGCACTTCGCCTTCGCGTCGTTCTTCCCGCCCGTGGCACGAGGAGTCGTGGACGCTGTGGCAGGGGCGTTGCTGCGGGCGCTGGTGCACCTGGGCGTTTGCCAAGGCGCCAGCAAGCGCTATACGGTGGAAGCGCCGTCCTCTGTCACCATCAGCTTGCCCGGAATCGATGCCCAGGATGCCGAGAGGAGGAGGTGACTGCTGTTACACAGAACTCGAATGAGACTCTTACGCAAACACTGCTTCATCCAAGAACTAATATTTCTGCATATTTGAAAATAACAGGCAGATTAGTTCCCGTGCAATGCTTTAAATGATATTTATTTTTCGGTAGTAAAATATATTTGCATGTAGGTCTCTAGTCATAAATTTAAAACCCAAATATTGTTTTTAAAACAATTTTTCTCAGCCCTTTGCAAAACTGCTGTTTTTTTTTATAGTTTCATACCATCTGCTTTGGGCTGATTATCACTCACCATGTACCATTGTTGACCTTTCTTGAGCGGTAATTCACAAAACTTACTCTTAACTTACTCTTACATTACTCGAACCCAATCACTGGAGGGGAGGGGGTTACAGGTAAGTAGGTGGTAACATATGTTTACTGACGGGAACAAATATTTGGTTATTATTAATATTTTTTTACAAGATGTCCTCATACAAGGATATTTATATCATTCACACACATGCACAGACAGAACAGATGCTGCCAGACGTTACTGTTTATACAATGACTTAAAAAAAAATGCGTGCGTTAAATATAGAATCAATTCGTGGCAATACCCTCGTTCTTGATAAAATTCGTAGCTCTGTGTGGGCTGGGGTCATCTCATGGGAATGTCGATTTGTATTTCCCAATGCTCACCCATGGCCACCAACGTAGACGATGCTGAGCAGAGTTACACGTAAACTTTCATGTCTAAATAGGCGGTGATCTCAAAATACTTTGGCACTTCTTTTACAATAGCGCTGTTAGGTTATTATTTGTATTAAATTGCTTATCGTATGAAACAATGATTTGAGGGAGCACGTATTTAGTGATGAAGGTTCGTTTTTTTTTTCAAAGTTTTTATTATAAATGTTTGGTTTCAGAATGTCACTTCGCATGAATGTCAATCGTGGCCAGGCTTTATATTCAACTTGGGGAGCATAGGTGTGGGAATATATTAGTGCAGTACAACTTCCTTGTTGCTGCGCTGACCTTTGCTGTCCACCATGCAGCAAGGTCTTGTAACTGCCTGCTGATCAACTAACAGTGGACACACACCCACAGGATGCAGGAGGGATTTAATGAACTTGATCATGTCAATCGCTGCACTGGTAAACTGAACTGGATTGTCACCCCGTTGTCTTGATATTTACACCACAGCATCATATGTCCCCTGTCTCACGCTTGACAGTAAACACTTAACGTTCACCCGCTTAGTTTTTGCGGTTTTGCAAATTCGCAGTTGTAGTGCTGTTACTGCTGTGGCTGCTACATCGCTGCAGCACTAGTGCGAGCGGCATCACCCCGATTTCCACTTCTATCACCACCTGTCCCGTAGTCTTTGTTCAGCCAGTGGTGTCCTCGAATTCTCGATCATGCATATCGCCGTTGCGTAGCCCCTGATATGCCCCCTAGAATAAAAACAAGTGTCATTGCATGTAGTGAAACGTCAAAACGGTCAGTGACTTTCAGCATTCGTGCCCATTAATGGAACTTGCCGCACGCGAGAGTCGAGGGTTTACTCTGCTCGTTCGAGTCGTGCTGTCGTCGGTGCCGCGGTTGAACTTGCGCTGTGTGCGCTGTGCAGGCAGCTCGCCCTCAAGGCTCTCAACGAGAGGCTGAGGCAGTCGGAGGAGCATACGGCGTGGCCAGCCATGGACGAAGCAGAAGAAGTTCGAGCCGGTGGCCCCAAAGAGGCGGGCAGCGGTAGGGAGGGAACTCCACCGCCGTGCGCCGCAGCCGCGGTGGCCCCGGCGGGCCCGCAGAGCGACACCACGGCGCAGCTCGGCGGCGCCGGCGCAACCGAGCAGGCCGCGAGCCCGACTTGACGCGTTCTCGCCGCAGCCCGGCCGACGCGGTGACCTTACCACAGAGCGAGTTCCAAGATCTGCGAGACAATGAAACAAACACGCGGGTGAATTTTACTTCGGTGTCTGCCAGGTCGTGGAAGGTCGACAGAAGTGCCCACCGTACCATGTGGTGTACCGTGGAGCAAACTGTGGTCTTCGCACACGAAGAAAATCCGTGTTCTGCTTGTCTGCGCTCGCGCAAACGGTGGCTTTTCATTGAGCAATAATAAATATAGAGCATGCTTCTATTTTTGTTTGTGGTTATTTTTCGCTCGGAGGGTTGTACATCTCTCGGCATGACAATATAATGTAGAAAATAATCTGCTCTAAAGGGTTGTCGAGGTAATTCGTTAATGGATATTATGGCGATTGGTGATAACTGGGATTCCATTTTTGCGTGTTTAATTTATTTATCTTGTTTTGTGACAGGTTAATATTTTATTTAATGCCACATGTTGATAATTCGCGCTTGTAATAAATCATGGTTACAAATAAGTTATCTGAACAATAGACATTGCAAAACCTTAAATAAATTTTGAATCCTAGACGTGACGGTTGTAGTATATGGTACGATATGCTGTTAGAAGTAACTTTCTTAGACGGTTTATGCTGTACTTGTATAATCCTCATGTTCAGGTGAATGACATAGAATGACCTATATTATTGTTTTCCTCAAATGAGAAATTTATCCAGATGAGAGTTGGTCTTTGTACAAATTTCTGCAATAACACAGGCGAGTACTCGCACACGTTTTCCGTAGTGTTGGTAGTTAGCACTGACCCACTTGGGTACCGTTGTCTGTGACCTAGCAATTTGTTCCAAATGTGAGCAACCTTTGTCTCCACATTGGTTGTAAGTTAAGCTGCTTGGTCAAACTGACTGTGTATAATACTGGTGACATTTATTTTCAGTTGCCACTGATTTATTTTCATCATCTAGAAAAACAGGCACTAAATAAATGAATGGCATGTAACAACGTGATTTGTGAGGTTTAATTTTAACGTTTGCTTTTGTTGATCGCTAAAAAATATGCTGCACAATTACAAGAACGAAATTAATATCTGAGAAAAATTCCTGAGAAGATCAGTTTTTTTGGACCTGTTCACATGAAACATGTCAATGTGACCTTGGATGGTCACTTCATGTTCGTTTTCTTTTTGTGACACATTAGCGGCTGTCAGCAATAATCGTTATTTCCCATCAATCCGAGACTGAGCGTTTGACATGGTGGCATGCGACAGTGGGGCGGCGCGGTGGCCCAGTGGTTAGCGCTGACGCCTCACAGCAAGAAGGTCCCGGGTTCGAGTCTCTCGGCTCCGGTGCCTTTCTGTGTGGAGTTTGCATGCTCTCCCCGTGTCCGCGTGGGTTTTCGCCGGGTACTCCGGTTTCCTCCCACAGTCCAAAAGCATGCTCCTGGATAGGTTGATTGGCTCGCAGACTAAAATTGTCCCGCAATGCCCGGCGATGGACCGGCGTCCCGTCGTCGGGTGTATTCCTGCCTTACGCCCTATGTTTCCGGGATAGGCTCCGGCTTCACCGTGACCCTATATAGGATTAAGCGGTTTCAGATAATGAGATGAGCATGCGACAGTTTTTACTCTTATCTTACAGGTATATTTAAGGGGAAAACAGTTTAATCTTCTTATGCATAGACTTATTTACGGCCACATGAATTCAGTTAGTCACTGGGTGGAGTGCCTTAACTAAGCAGCTGTGCTATGAGACCAACTTGGTGGATTGGAGTGCATCGTCAAATGTTTGGTTGCATGCGTTGTGTGTTTTTTTTTTACGCAGGGTCAGCGTTAACATTAGTGTTTTTTTTCGAACGAGATTCCAGATCCAGTCATAGTTACGTTTTAAGAAGACACCTGTAGGAATGCATGCAGCAAAGTTACAATGTGCAGCGGTGGCCAGCGTGATTCCAAAGTGACAAAGTTATCAATGGCATGCGTGCCAAGTGTTTGGGTTTTAGAACAACAACAAAAAAAACATTTGGCTAATCCTGCCCAATTAGTCGACTGCATTTTGAGTTGCGCGTGATTATTGCTTCGCGGGAAGCAGTGGCGCGCACGCGTTATGCAGATTGGTGTGATGTAAAGCCATGCTGTTTTGATTGCTCGCCGAGACGCTCGTGTGCGCACGGTAATTCATCAAAAGTGCGAAACCACTGTCTTTAAACCTCGCCGCTCATGTACGGCTAACTTGTTTTTTTTTATCTACTAACTTGCTTACCCCTCCCCGCTAGACTACTGTTACCAAGAGGTACATAGTCCAACGGTTCTCTGCAGCTTAAATCAAACTGATTGTAAATCTCAACTGTGCTGGGGAGCTTTCTTGAGGAAATACGCAAATGCATTTTTTGTAAAAGACCGTTTATTAGTGGGCTGCTAGGAAGCCGCTGTCAATCACGGGAGAGATGGAGCCGCTTTTGGATTTAGATTTTGAATTATGCTTTGTAAATCACATGCCATAAAAGCATTTGACAAAGCTTAATACCATGTAAACCGCGATAAATGTGTACGGTAATTACATTATAGTTGTGGTCATGCAGGGTTTATTTAAAATAAGAGTATTGGAAGTAAATCGATCCAGTGTTCCGATAATGTTTGTACATGCTGTTTCGAGTAAACTACTGGTGTACTTTCCCTTGCGTCGTTGGGTTAAAGCAATGACATCTGCTGATTGTGTCCAATTAAACCTGAAAACCTGAAGCTGCTTGCCTTCCGAGGCTTTGTGCAACCTATACTCAGCGCTGAAATATTCGTAAGCCTTTGGCGATCGACGGTTGTTTAAAATATATCTCGTTTTCAAAACACCATTGTCGGAACCTACACAAATAGGGCAGACGTAGGTTTAATATATATAAGTGGTTGGGTTTTTCTAGATAATAATAAAAGAAGAATTGTCATTTTGTTAAATGAGGTACGAAGATATGAGGTAATGTTTGCCATGCGTTATCAAGTGTGTACAGTGTACTTTGTGCTGCAAGGGTTTCAACCCTGTGACAGTGACATGGAACTAATAAGCAGTGTATTGTTTATATCATTGTGCCATCGTCAGACTGGTTAAAGTCACATTATTGGCCATACCACACAGATCGTGTACATAAATCGCGCAAGACTGCCCACTCTGATGTAGGTAGACAAGATGAGACGGGACCACTGTCTGCACGGATCAGTCATTCACCAGGCGCGGAATTTGACTTGTGACTTTGTAGGGGACGAGTAATATCATCTTGGACTGGACACAAATGCTGGACGGATTTGAAACAAACTCATCTCATTATCTGAAACCGCTTAATCCTATATAGGGTCACGGTGAGCTGGAGCCTATCCGGGAAACACAGGGCGTAAGGCAGGAATACACCCGACGACGGGACGCCAGTCCATCGCCGGGCATTGCGGGACAATTTTAGTCTGCGGGCCAATCAACCTATCCATGAGCATGCTTTTGGACTGTGGGAGGAAACCGGAGTACCCGGCGAAAACCCACGCGGACACGGGGAGAGCATGCAAACTCCACACAGAAAGGCACCCGAGCCGAGAGATTCGAACCCGGGACCTTCTTGCTGTGAGGCGTCAGCGCTAACCACTGGGCCACCGCGCCGCCCATTGAAACAAACTATGTTGTCATATTAACACCATTTCCAAAAAACTCACATTAGTGCTGTTTGACGTTTTAACCCACTTTCAAATGAACGCACACAGAGAAAATAGTGACCAGAGCGACTGTCTATCCGAATCAATAATTCGTCTAGCGCTTACTAAGGACAGAGATAATGTCTATGCTGTGTGCTTGCTGTGTGCTTGCTGTGTGCTTGAATGATGGCACGCTATTGACCTCTGCCTGCCCAGGAACACGTCTTCCTTCCTTTGTGTTAATTATTTTATTTGTTATTTAATGACCATTGATTTATAATCATTGTTACTTTAATTGATCTATTCCGATGTTGTTGACATGACGTTCTCGCCATAGCTCTGTGCAGCGCTTTGTGACCCTTGGGTGAAAGGCGCTGCAGAAATCCAAATATGTATACTTTTAACAGTCTGGCGTGTGACGTCATAGCGTAACTAATTAATAATTGTTTTTATAGAGCGCTTTGCACCCGAGGGTCACAAAGCGCTGCACAGAGCTGCGGAAAGAACGGCGCGTCAGCAACAAATACAGAGAACGGAAAATCAGCAACAACAACGGAGTTTTTTTAGGGTTTTTTTCTTTTTTATGAATCCGAGCTGTGGCGAGAACGCCATGTCAACAACAACATCAGAACAGTTCCACTGAAAAGTCAAACAGCGATAACTTATAGGACATAAAGTCAGCAGAAAAAAAATAATTTTTCAACAAACAAGGATCAAATGTTCCCGAGGAGGTGCAGGTTGGAAGACAGCCATCATGCCAGCACGACAACACTGAGTTACATCATTTGTCCCAGCTGGAGGACTTGAAAGCTTTACGGAACAAGTGAGTCTTAAGACGAGATTTGAAGATGCCCAAGGACACAGCTGAACGACTCTCCAGTGGAAGGGCGTTCCAGAGTCTTGGAGCAGCGCGCGAGAAGGCTCTGTCACTCATCAAATGGAGGTGCAATCTGGGCACATACAGCAAACAGTATGGGAGGATCGAAGTTGTGTTGAGGAGGGTGCCTGAAGTAGGTAACGGATGTATGTCGGAGCTGTGCCAATAAGAGCCTTGTAGATGATAAGGACGATCTTGAATTCAATCCTGTATTTAACAGGTAACCAGTGGAGAGACATCAGTACTGGGGATATGTAATCATGGATGGGTGTGCAAGTGAGGACTCTCGCAGCCGCATTCTGCACACGTTGGAGACGATTGATCAGGTAGGCAGGGGTGCCAGGGAGCAGTGCATTGCAGTAATCGATTCGTGAAGAGATGAAGATGACAAGGGTGTTGTGCAGTCTGGCTATATTTCTGAGATGGAAATCAGCTACCTTCGTCACCTTGTTGATGTGTGTCTCGAAGTTGAGTGAGGAATCAAGAGTCACTCTTAGACTCTGGACTGCGTTATCAACTTCAATGGTCTGGTCGTCAAGCATCAATTGGATAGGTTCAGCCTTGGACAATTGGTGCAGGGTTCCGACAAGCAAAACTTCGGTTTTGTCGCCATTTAGTTTTAGAAAATTTGAATTGAGCCAGGCCTTCACAGTTGACAGTGAGGACGACATGCAAAGACCAGACGCATTGATGGATGACTTAGCGTGGATATAGATTTGGACGTCATCGGCATAGCAGTGGTAGCTGAGATTGAGGCTGCGCGAGATATAGCCAAGAAGTTGTATGTAGATGCTGAAGAGGATTGGGCCGAGGACTGAACCCTGAGGAACTTCAGACAAAACAAGATGAATCTCTTGAGTTGTGTCTTCCGAGGCTGACAAACACTGCTTCCGGTCGGCCAGAGAGGAGCCTCGCCAATGCAGGGCACAGCCAGAGATCCCTATAGCCTCCAGTCGCTCAAGTAAGATCAGATGGTCAACGGTATCAAAGGCAGCGCTCAGGTCCAGGAGGACAAGAATACTTGGCAAGCCTTCATCAGCAGCGACGAGTAGGTCATCAACTACGTTTACCAGAGCAGTTTCAGTGCTAGGGCTGAATCTCAACCCAGATTGGAAAGGATCGAGGAGGTCATTGTTGAGAACGTGTTCCTGGAGTTGTGCGGCTACGGCACGTTCAAGGACCTTAGAGATGAATGGTAGATTTGAGATGGGGCGATAATTTCCAGGGATGTTGCAATCGAGGCGGGGGTTTTTTTATTAAGCAGGGGGGGTAACTGCGGTACATTTGAACAGTGGGAGCACGATACCAGAGTGAAAGTGAACTACCCGCGGCATGACGCTGTGTGACGGTGAACGTCACCACAGGTACACCATGATGTCACCACGGACGTTCCTTGCTCGTTGCTTTGGAGGATCGGGCGTCCAGCGTGATTGCGCCATCACGTGTTAACCCCTAGAGTGAGATCACCGCTCAAGAGACCAGACGACGATGACGGCACTGGACAAT
>JAZEWT010000008.1:21104851-21116104 GCA_036362905.1 Mordacia mordax | reverse complement strand
ACAACATCAGAGCAGATGGTGCGAAGGATTCGTCTCGAGCGCAGGAGACCACAACGGATCGTTTCCCCGCCATCGCGAGACCGCGGCGCAGGTGGCGACGGATTATGGATGTTTTCATCCAGCAGTGGACAGGTCCCGGCTTCCGATGGTTGTTGTGGTGGCAATGGCCCAGGTTCCACAGGGTGGTCCAAATGTCTTGTGACTCCCCATTTGATCAACCCCTAACATGTTTTACCCTCATCAAAAAAATTGGATTTGCAGAATTCTGTAAGAGAATTGCTCTCTAATAACCGCTGTTTCGGGATAGCCGCACCGAGCGTTCCTCCTCTGTCATGCCATACGTTTCGCCTCCCACGTTGGGGGCATCCTCGTATACGTCGATGCGCGGACACCGCAATCAGTGCAGAGTTCTGCTACTTTTATTTGTGCGAAAATTAAAACGATTGTGCCGTTGGCTCTGCAGCTGAATGCACCGCCCTGCATCGTCCGTTGGCCCACATTTCCAGTAAATCTTTATCTAAAACAAATTGCCTCCTCCTGCCGTGGCCTCCCCCCGTGCCACACGCCCCATCGCTTGTGGAACAGCCATTGGCTTATCCATTGCCATGCAAGAACAACAATGGTCGATTCCCTCGCGTGTTCATGAATATTTACTGCAAAACCCATTGGTTTAAAAAAAAAATCTGGCAGGGGCATTGTCAAATCGCACATTCCAAAATCTCCTTACCTACAGTAGCAACACAATGAGGTCGAACCAATTCATTTGACTTGAATAGTAATGCAATAGAGAGCATGGATATGGTTAGGGGATTACTTTGCGGTTTGGAGCTGTCCAAGGATCAGCTGTGGAAATATCTACATTATCTCCTGCTGTTTAATTGCTTTTTACGCTATGGGTACTTTTTGCCAGTGTACATATGTCATAAGTAGAACAGGTCGTAACCATTTCTGGCAATTATGCAGGTGTTAAGATCTTAAAACACTAAAATAGACACATTTCACAATGCAAACAGGAAGCTTTGATAACATATGCATATGTTATCAAAGCTTCCTGCATATGTTATCAAAGCTTCCTGTTTGCATATTTTGGCACAAGTATGTGTGGTTTTTGCGAACTAAACACATTGTGAAATGTGTCTATTTTGGTGTTTTAAGATCTTAACACCTGCATAATTGCCTGAAATGGTAAAAACCTGTTCTACTCATTACTTAATTGCTGTTGTTGCCTTCTTGCTGCACAATGCTGGCAACTGCTGCCCAGTGCTTCTCGCTGCTTCCCAATACTGCCCAATGCTGCCCCACGGATATAATACAGTCGGCCAGGGCAGCGGTTCCCAACAAGCGGTCCGCATACCACTAGTGGTTCGTAAGGGTATTGCAAGTGGGCTGTGACAGGCGCTTTCAATCAAAATAATCGCGATGATCCGGTGATCACTGCTTTCCAAAGATGTTCTTTCGGGATCGCCGTGTCGGGCGCTCCCCCTGCCTCCTTGGCTTTGTTTCGCTTCCCACGTTGGACGCATCCTCAGGCGTTCTGAGAGTGGTGCTCCGCATATAAAGAGAGAGTGTGGGAGCCGCTGATCTCGACCTCGTGCTGTCTCACATTGACCCCACGCTTTAACCTGTGGCATTGCACGTGCTTAGGTGTACTCTACAGGGCTCAAGTGTACCCTGCAGCCCTTTGGTAAATCCGCTGTTTGGTGAGGGCCTACCCATGCACGGGGATCATCTGACCATACTTCATCACACTGGCCAGTGGTGGGCTGCTGAAGACAGTTTCATACAAGCTGCCCCCTTGTATAATCACGACCAGGCCTCGCTGCTGCCTATGGGCGTGTGTGGGAGGAGGGGGCGCGCACGCGTGCATGCTCTGCGGATACCGATCACAGGGCATGCACCTTTTTTTCTCTCTCTCTCTCTCTCTATTTACACGTCGTGCAAGCAATGTAAACACGAAAAGGCATCAGAGTGAATCGCTAACCGCCCATGTCAAGAATTTCCCTGGCGTCGGTTAGCTCCTCAATCTTGCGCTAATCCACTGCAGAGCAAAAGGGGGCAATAGGAACACGGACGTCGAGATATAGAGGTGAGTTCTCTGACGGGGTGTCAGGTGGTGGAACTGCGTTTTGACTGGCGTGACTGCGACCGTCTCGACGCTCGCTGAGAATTCCTCGCGTCGTCAAATCGGTGGTTGAAGTTGTGTGTGGAGCGAAGCGCTTGCAGATCATTCACTGTAAGCCGATGGTACAACGAGAACATGCACGGAGAGCTCTCGGGCACTCGGATAACCCAGGCGTTTGAGATTGTTTGCTGACGAAAAAAAAACGGCACGCAACCAACGTGGGTGGAAAATGTCGAGTTGCCCGAGAGTAACGACGTGGAAAAACACTCGGGAGTGTTGCGTCACAGCGTCGCAGATGCAGTCACGCGAAACGTACGAGCAGTACCCTTCTAAACTCACGAGGCCCGGGGGGGGGGATGGTGGTGGTGTTGGTGTTGGAGGAAACCGCCTCGAGCATTGGTGCAACCAGGGCATCGAGAGGCGGCCACTCTGAGCAGCCTCACAAAGCCACCACGAGTCACCCCCCACCCCACCCCACGCGGGGGTACCCTTTCATTCAAACACCGGCCACAGTGCTGCTGTGATTGTGGAGGCGCTGGGGCGCTCGGCCCCCTTTGTTTTGATGAAACACCGGCAGACGATGACAATTGTGTGCTCACGTAGGTTCGTCACGGCTCGCGGTGTGAAAATTTGCTCTCCACAGCTGTCGAGTGTCACGCGGCTATCTCGAAAGAGCAGCCGTGGAAAGTCTGATTTAGATCGACGTCATAATGTTCGGCATAAATGAGCATTATTGCATTGTCGCATTTCATTGTTTAATTGATGAAGACAGAGACAAGTCTGAGAGACAATTGGAGAAAGAACATTGGGTGGTGAGCGCCTATTTAGGCGAAAGGGTGGTGAAAAGAAAGACCACTTCGGAGGCACACAGATCCGGGATATACCTTGCGAGGAAATAGAATAAGAGTCATCAATTTGTATCTAAGCGGGAAGGAACTACTGAACTGTGTAGCTCTTTATAACAGTTGTCCAGCGGGGAGGCTCAATCAAGTTCCAATATGTCAGGGGTACCGGGGGATATTTAGTCAGGACAGTCAGGTCTTTGGAGAGAGGACTCAACGTTTAAATGGTGGAGAACCCCAGACGTCCGCTGAGATGTCCCGCAACGGTTGTCCCGAAACGGGAGTCGATGGTGGGAAATAATAAAGAGACGTGACAGGTGGCAACCGAGACCGTGTACTCAGGAGAACGCGCGCGTGCGCACGTGGCCCGTTCGGCCGAGGTCTCTGCGCCTCTCCGCGACACCGTGACAGCAGCTGCGCGTGTTTACGCTGCACCATGGACGCGCGTGACCACCCCCCCCCCAAAATAAAATAAAAACTCTCCCCACTTACGTAAGTTGTCAACAAACACACGTGGTCGCACTCGCGGAAATCGGTGTTTATCTGAGCCGGAAGGAACCGTTGCTCCACGCAGCTCTTTTAAATAGTTGTCCGGCGCGGATGTGTAAACACGTTGTTGCGACATCTCAAGGCACCGTGGAGACCTTCGTCAGGACGGTTCGCCTCGGCCGCGTGTCTCTGCATTCTGGTGGAAAACCGGAGCGCACGGCGAAAAGCCATGCGGACACGGAGGGAACGGTAATGAAAGCCAGAAACTTCTGCTGCTCTGACGCAGCAATGTTATTGAAAAGACACGCTGCCTATATTAATTGTTCCGACAACATTGCCTCCGATGCCCTGACATGTTGTAACTTATTTACTTTCTCCTCCCTGCCGGGCAAATGTTGATAATAGCCACACATCTCAACGGTTAGTCTCATCTCGTCTCATGGTCAGAAACCGCTAAAGGTTTACAGGGTTGCGGTGTACCAGAGCCTATCCCGGCAGACAAAGGGTGCAAGGCAGGGGTATACCCACAATGGGACCCCAGTCCATCACCGGGCTTGGAGGGCAATTTAGTCTGCAAGCCAATTAACGTATGCAATAGCATAGTTTTTGGACTGTGGGAGGAAACCGGAGTGCCCGGCGAAAACCCACGCGGACACGGGGAGAGCATGCAAACTCCACACAGAAAGGCACCCGAGCGGAGATTCGAACCCTAGACCTTCCTGCTGTGAGGCGACAGCGCTACCCACTGGGCCACCGTGCCGCCCCTCTCAACGGTTAGTTGCAGCCTAAATAAAAACCGAAACCGACTTCTCACTGCGCCAGCGTGTCGCCCGCACTGGCCACTGACACACGCCTGCCGAGGTCAGGGGTCAGGCGGCGGGCCGTGACGCTGATGATTCTGCTGTCCACGGGAGCCGATGAATGAGATTTCTTGTCAACCCGGACTCATTTCTCCGTTGCGTTTCCTCTGTTCGGCTGAAAACCCACGCTGCTCGAGGAGGAGGCACACGTCTCCTCCCTTTCCGCTTTACTGCCCAACTTTTGAATGTTTTACGTTGTGCATGTGAAGTATAATAAGAGCCGTTTATAAGTTTAGTTTTTATGGCTCGATGTACGAGAATTGCCCTCCATAGCCGTTATTTTCGATGGGTGACAGAGCCTTCTCGCGTGCTTCTCTCAGACCCTGGAATGCCCTTCTATTGGAGATTCGGTCAGCTGAGTCCCTGCACATATCGTCTCAAAACTCACTTGTTCCGTAAGGCTTTCAAGTCCTCTGGCGAGGATTGTTGATGTGGCTCACTGTTGTGCTGAGATGATGGCTCGCTGCTGACCTGCGCCTGCTCAGGAACACTTATTCGTTCCTTCGTTTGTTTAACAATTATTCTCATCCCTTATTTTATGTCCTCTAAATTATCGCAATTATTTGACTTTCAATTGAGCTGCTCTGATGTTGTTGCTGACAGATCGTTATCTCCACCGCTCCGTTTTGTAACAAAAAAATATTGTTGTTGATATGCAGTTCATATGTTGTTGTTGCTAACATGCCGTTCTCGCCACAGAACTATGCAGCGCTTTGTGACCCTTGGGTGAAAAGCACTCTGGAAGTGCAATGAATATTATTTCGGGATTGCCGTGCCACTGAGTGCTCCTTCTCTCCCCGTCGCGACGTTTCGCCTACCACGTTGGAGGCATCATCAGACGCTTCTGAATGGTTTTATTATTCATTGTTATTATTAATTATCATTCAGCAGACTTATCCCGGGCGACTAACATCGCATGCACCAATCCATGTCAAATAAGCACATGAACAGAAACGTACATAATATTGGTAGCCCAACAGATGTTAGCCATGTAAATAGCTGAAATGTGTTGAACACCAAACCTTCCTTGTTAGAACCTAGCTACTGTGATGTGCTCTGTCCGTTATATACAGAGCTCAGCACACTCTGTTATGAACCAAATACTGAGTTCAATTCCTGGCCACGGCTAAAATCAGAGGCGAGTGAAATCTGAAACCTGCTCTAATACCACCACCACCCTTCATCAACACGCACTAACCATCGTGGTGAAGTATGGTCAAACAACTCCCATAACCACACAAGCAGTTGGTTTGACGAAAGCACTTACAATATATGATGGGTAATTGTATTATGTACGATTATTCGTATGTTCGCTATATTTTCGTAAAATCTGTGCCTTACAGAAAGACGCTTCTATTTGAAGCGGTTCGATTCCTGCCTCGGAGTTCTTTGCAATAATAATAATGGCATTTGTAGAGCGCTTTTCACCCGAGGGTCACAAAGCGCTGCACAGAGCTGCGGTTTATGTGTGAACTTTGTGTTTTTTCCTTGTTCTGCGTGGGTATCCTCCCGATTTTCCGGTTTCCACCCACAAATATATAAAAAAACCAGCTCATTAATTGATCGGTCGATAACATCACAATATATAGAGGTGCTTTGTGTGCTTTATTCCCGTCTCTGAATCATTCTCTCTTCTTATACTTTGAACATTAAACGAATACGGGCGGCGCGATATAAATATTGTTTTATATGACCATCGGGTGAAGACGCTTTAGAAATGCAAATATTATTGTAATATGCAAATGATTTAGATGATGGCTAGCCCGTGTCGTAGTGCAGGGCAATGACCACCGCGGGAGCCCGCTCACCTGAATGTAATGCACTGATTGATAAAAGGGTCTCTGGGGCCACTGATACTGCGTTAGGCATTGCTTGGATTTTAAAAAAGGTGGTTGGTTTGGGACCTGCGGAGGTCTCACTGTAGGCTCGCTTCAGGTCCCTCTTAACACTGATGTTCGCCGTGAGTGGGAATTAAACTGGGCGCGCGAACACTCAGTTTGCATTTAACATTGAAGCAACCGTTGAGCTATGCAGCTGCTTTAAGGGTTGTCCGGCGGGAAGGTGTGAGCAAGTTACAACATGTCAGGGCACGGGGGGAAATTGTCAGGGCAGTTGACATCGGGAGCATGCCTTTGGACTGTGGGAGCTAACCGGAGAACATCTCATCTCATTGTCAGAAGCGACTTAGTCCTGTAGAGGGTCGCGGTGAGCCGGAGCCTATTCCGGCAAACACAGGGCGTAAGGCACGGATATACCCACGATGGGACGCCAGTCCATCACCGGGCACTGCGGGCAATTTAGTCTGCAAGCCAATTAACCTGTGCAGCAGCGTGGTTTTTTTTGGACTGTGGGGGAAACCAGAGTGCCCGGCGAAAACCCACGCGGACACGGGGAGAGAACTCGCAAACTCCACACAGAAAGGCACCCGAGCCGAGAGTCGAACCCGGGCCATCTTGCTGTGAGGAGGCGACAGCGCTACCCACTGGGCCACCGTGCCGTCCAATCGGGGAACATTCAGGATCCAAACAGAAAAGCGCCCGGGTCAGGAATCGAACCCAGCTACTTCTTGTTGTGAGGCGGCAGCGCTCCTCACCGCGCCACCGTTCTCCTTGTCGAGGAGGCAGCAGCTGTCGCCGCTGCTGCTGCTGCTGCTGCGGCGCCGTTTAACTCCATATTGACAGCGTTGCTTAACGCGGACATTTGAACCGTGGTGCAACACGAGAGAGGTCCGAGCGTACATAGGGACCCCTGTATGTGTGGAGCTCCGAACGTGCTCACGTTCGTGTGCCAGGAGCGGGTGACTCCCATACGTGCCGATTGGTCGACGAGACAGCGAGAGCTCTCCACAGCCGCTCTGTCGGGATGGCAATGTCGAGCGCTCCATCTGAGGCGTGTTTATGAAACTCCTGGGTTCGATTCCCGGCTCGGCTGTTTTTTCCGTGTGCAGTTGGTGTGTTCTCTACCCCGTGTCTGCGTGGGTCTTCGTTGGGTACTCAGGTTTACTCCCACCGTCCAAAGATACGCCGTTGCCTATGATAATAGGTCTGCTGAGTAAATTGCCATGAAATTAAAAAAAGTGCCCTACGATGTATGGGCGTCACTTTCTGGGTATTCCATCGTCTTGCGCCCTCTGTCAGCCGGTACAGGCTCCGTTCCACCAGAACCCTATATAGGATTAAGCGGGTATTGATAATGAGTCAATGACTCCGGTTTCCTCCCACAGTCCAAAGTCATGCTGCCTAGGTAAATTCGTCTGCTTACTTAATTGCCTCCAGCGTGCTGCGATGTTGTAACTTGTTTTCCCCTCCTCGCTGGACGACTGTTAAAAAGTACTGCATAGTTCAACGGTTCCTTCCAGCTTGTATACAAACTATGGAGAGCAATTATAATCACAAATGGAGCAGTGACAACCCGACATGAATACCCGGGATTGGGGCGAATCAGCCCTTACTGTTGATTTGCCGTTCATACGTTGTTGTTGTTGCTAAAATGCCGTTCTCTCCACAGCTCTTGTGCAGCGCTTTGTGACCCCCTGGTGAAAAGACCCCCTGGTGAAAAGCGCTATTACGGGCCGGATTTTCCAGTCGAACGAATCTTGACCGCATGCGCTACACGTGGCTTATGCTTCTTTCCCTTGACATTGGTTGCCAGGCAAGTGCGATGTTTGCACGGCGATCAGTGGTCCTTGTGGCCGCACGAGGCTACTTGTATTGCCGCCTGTGTTGTAGAGGTGAATAGGTGGCATTCTCATTTATTTTACTGAGCGGTGTAAAGTTCAATTCAGCCGAAGGTATTGTGGCCACCAGCGTTTACAGAGGAAAATACCAGCACACAATACTACGCTGCCGTGTGTGCAAGTGAAATGCAAAGTATGAAGGATGTGGGAAATTGACTTTCTGGAAATAGTTTGGCCTCAACCGCAGCTATATTATAAACACTACAAAGCATGTCGCGCCCTATCCTAATTTTACTTATAAACAACACAGTCACAGGACTGAGCACAACGCAAGTGAGTGAGCACACGGGTTCGAATTCCAAGAAGCCACGGGTACAATTACAGCCGATTGTTAAGAGGGATGTGGGAATTAACGGTGTCACGTTGGTTCATCCTGGTGCGTAACGAGTGTACGAGCAACGCGTGGCGCTGGAGATTCTCTTTTAAACTTATTTAGTCGATTGAAATAATTATCTGAGCAAACATCAAATATTTGCTCAGTTTTTCTTTGACACTTAATTGGAGCTGGTTTGAGCGGTGAGCAGCGCCGCCGCTGAACCCTGAACCTTCTGCAGAGCAAGAAGATTCGGGGTTCGATTTTCGGCTCGGGTGCGTGCAGTATACGTGTTCTTCCCCTGTTCGCGTGGGTTTTCGACGGATACCCCGGTTTCCTCCCACAGTCCAAATGCGCGCTTCCAAGATTAATTGGTCTGATGAGTAAATTGCTCTCGATGCCCTGAGATGTTGTAACTTGCTTACCTCTCCCCGCTGGACGACTGTTAAAAAGAGCTACATGGCTCTATGGTTCCGCTTAGTTCTGTACAGGGTTGCGGTAAGCCGGAGCCTATCCCCGCAGACACAGGGCGCAAGGCAGGGATATACCCACGATGGAACGCCAGTCCATCACCGGGCACTGAGGGCAATTTAGTCTGCAAACCAATTACCCTATGCAGCAGCATATTTTTGGACTGCGGAAGGAAACCGGAGTGCCCGGCGATAACCCACGCGGACACAGGGAGAACATGCAAACTCCACACAGAAAGGCACCCGAGCCGAGATTCAAACCCAGGACTTCTTGCTGTGAGGAGGCGACCGCGCTACCCACTGGGCCACCGTGCCGCCCTTTATACAAACCGACCGACATATCATCTCTCCTGGAACAACTCCGAACAGACGTTAGTCACCTGCGTGACTCCGATTCACAGTTGGAATGAAATTGTTTGGGAGGCGATCGGATGTGCAAAGGGCAAATCGTCGAACGGGAAACGTTTTCTCTTGTGTAATGCCAGGTCATTCCCAACGTCGTGAGTCACGATGACGAGGCTTCACGATATCGGTGTGGGATGATGTCGACGCTGATGACATTGCTGTAGTCATGACTTCAACAACGCGCGCACACACTAATCACAACGTCATCACACGTACCCCCAAAAAAGCATTCCACGAGCAAGTACGCCCCGATTATAATCACATCACCACAGGCCGTGCTCTATGCACTGCTGGATGAAGGACACCCCCAATCCGTCGCCACGCATACGTGCTATGCCACACTTGGCCCTATATGGTTCACGAGCGTAACTGCCAAGGGGATCAAGGGTGTTGGTTACACTCACCATGAGCATCACGATCCTCAATAACAACCGCCATACAACACAAAGTGGCGGTGTCGTCACCGCGGAGCCTGTGCCAGGCCCCGTGCACTTTGAGGCCACGTGAAGTGTCGAGAGCACGGGGCAGACCTGGGAGTTATTGGTTGCCTGACTGAGATGACTGCAAGATGTCAAACGCGTTATTGTTGATGATTTTCCGGCCTTGTGTCGTTGTTGACATGCGCTCCGCAGCTCTGTGCAGCGCTTTTGTGACCCTCGGGTGAAAAGCGCTATATAAATGCAATTATCAGTATGTACCACCTGTGCTCCCTACTCTGCCAATTTGCTGTGCTTTAGCAGCCCGGTGCTCCGCTCGTTGTTGTGAGCGTTGCTCCTACGCCCTCTGTAGCGTCCTTCAAAATCCGCCCCCACAGAGGCCGATCTTGACACTGCTGGAACCAGTCGTCAATAAGACCACTAAGTTCCACATCATCCTATGTCACATCGGTCGATCTCTTCTCTAGTCCGTGCCGCGCCCGTTTAGCCCCCTCTATCCGGCCAAACAGAAGCTGCTTGGGCATGGAGTGGAAGACTAATCCCGAGGGCCCACTTTAGCCAACACCTGGAACAGGAGGTTTTGGAAGGCATCTGACTCATTGTCATGCCAGTGGTCCACGCGGTACCATTCCAGCTGCCGACATAGGGGTGGCAGCCTTTCCTCTGTGACGAGCGTTTGATCATATCACGTGGTCACACGCAGCCGCTTTTTGATGATTTTTGAGGAACCCCGGGGTGGAAATTCAATTTCCTGGACTCCACCACATTTGGTTTGGCGAGGAGACGTCACAAGGGCCTTCGGCACACGCTTAGGTGTGTTTATTTTTATTTTCTTCGTGGTTGAATGGTAAGTTAATTGAAGGTGGGGGGGAGGGGGGTATTAGTCCCCATGGACACGTCCATAGCCCCCCCCCTCGTCCCCATGGAGGCTGTGAGCGCAGCCACCACCAACCCTCCCACCACCACCACCACCACCATCCGTGTGGCGAATGCCTGAACCTCACACCGCCTGCCCTGTCTCTCACCGAACACGTGACTGCTGCTATGTGGAACCACCGGCAAGGTTACAAGATGGCCCGTTATAGCGCATTACGCTATATTCAACTCACATTTAAGTCTGAGCCGACCTAGGAGATGCGGCGGGTTTGAGGAGGAGGGTTGGGGGGCTGGGAGCCAGAACCGGTTCGGATATATCCGTGCGTTGCGAGCGGTGTTACCCGTAGCGTAGTGCGCGTAACCGCTGCGCCACCGCTCCCTCCCCCCCCTCCCCACGACCATTCATCCGACGAGCAGCTCCACGTGTCTGTGACAGCGCCTCCGCGGCTCAGTGGCAGCCGGAGGAGGGAGCAGGAGGAGGAGGAGGAGGAGGCGGGCGGGCGGGCGTGGAAGGGGCGTGCGTCGGAGGTGGGCTGGCTTTGGCGTGCACACATGGTGGAAATTTCCACTGGAAGGAAGCGAGGGGAGAGCGAGCTGGAGACAAGGGAAGAGATTAGATAAACGGACCAACCCTCTCCTCCATTCCCCAGCAGAGGACAGCGTGTAGCTCTGAGCTTAAATACGAACAGCCCCCCCCTACAAC
>JAZEWT010000008.1:21086049-21097796 GCA_036362905.1 Mordacia mordax | reverse complement strand
TGCAAACTCCACACAGAAAGGCACCCGAGCCGAGAGACTCGAACCCGGGACCTTCTTGCTGTGAGGCGTCAGCGCTAACCACTGCGCCACCGCGCCGCTGAGTAAATTGCCCCAAATAGTGCTCTGCGATGTATTGGTGTCACGTCCTGGGTATAGCCCTGCCTGGCGCCCTGTGGATGCCAGGATAGGCTCTGTCACTCCATCAGCCTATACATGATTGAGCGGGTACTGATACTGATTGCTCCGGCAATAATTGGTATCAACCGGGTTAACAGATTCAGAATAGAACAGAATGAAATAAAAATAGATTCAAATAAGTGAAATCATGAGATTATGACAAATAAGCACTCTATAAATGCAATTATTATTATTATTCATTTTTTCTCATGCAGAGGCATCCGTCTTCTTGATTAAGTCCTGCCAAGCGCGTGGCTGCTGCTCTTGACAATTGCGTCATACGCACGTAATCTACGGACACATGATTTATGAGCTGACCATGCCTGCCTCCAACCATTCCCCCAACAGTAACAATCACCATTAAGTGGCAGTGACGTCACCACGGCACCTGTGCCACGACATATACACTTTGAGATGAAGTTTCAAAAGCTCGCCGACAGTAGGTCACGGGGCAGATCCAGGTGCTATGGGTTGCCTGACTGAGATGACTGGCAGATGCACCACCTGTGCTCCGTACATTGCCAAGTTGCTGTGTTTTAACCGCTCGGCGCTGCGCTCGTTGTTGTGAGCGTCGCTGTTCTGCTCTGCGCTGTTGCTTGGAGGGAAACTGCCTCCAACTTCCCCGTAGCGTCCTTCACGACCCTTCTCAAACACACAGGTCGATCTCCAGATCTTGGTGTGCCACATCAATCCATCTCTTCTCCAGCCCATACCGCACCCGCTTAGCCCCCTCTATCCAGCCAAACAGAAGCTGCTTGGGCATGTGGTGGCTAGACATGGAGGCTACATGACCCAGCCGCCGCAGCCTCGCCTGTTGGAGGAGCTCACCAATGGGACTTTGTCCAGATCGTTCCAGAATTTATAAGCTCCTCACACAATACAACCTGGTTAAACCCAAGATGGATTGTATGCAGTCTGACCGCAAAGTTTTTGAATCGGCGCAGATGTTCCGCCAGGGGGGATTCACATTTGGCAAGCATAAAGACCTTTTCCCCACCCCTCCACCAACCTACACTGACCAGCATGGTGAAGTATGGTTCAATGACCGACAAAGACTGGGGAAACCATCATTTACCAGGCCGACATTTAAAAGAGACGATGTTTTATGACCTGATTTAAAAGACGAGTGCGCTGTTAGCGTGCAAAACGCTCGTTGAACGTTTGCAGCGCAGGAACGGCTGTGATTGGTCGTCCTCAAATTTTAGCCGTCAAGTTTTCAAGGGCAAACTTTACTTCCAAAATGTTGATTACGATCTGACTTCAGGAGCGACCAGCTGCCATACAAACTGAACGATAGAGTCACCTCAATGTGGACAGTATCTTCCTTACGGAGTCATCGTTAAGGTCTCCGAGGACGTTTCCACAATCTTTTGCAAACACGACTTGCCGGTGGGGCGGCGCGGTGGCCCAGTGGTTAGCGCTGACGCCTCACAGCAAGAAGGTCCCGGGTTCGAGTCTCTCGGCTCCGGTGCCTTTCTGTGTGGAGTTTGCATGCTCTCCCCGTGTCCGCGTGGGTTTTCGCCGGGTACTCCGGTTTCCTCCCACAGTCCAAAAGCATGCTCCTGGATAGGTTGATTGGCTCGCAGACTAAAATTGTCCCGCAATGCCTGGCGATGGACCGGCGTCCCGTCGTCGGGTGTATTCCTGCCTTACGCCCTGTGTTTCCGGGATGGGCTCCGGCTCACCGTGACCCTATATAGGATTAAGCGGTTTCAGATAATGAGAATGAGACTTGCCGGTGACCAGCTGGGGATGAATCATGGCTTTATGAATCGTTGATCAACAAATTACAATTTTTGCACCCCGTCATTTTGACGGACAAATACAATGCTTGGGTTTATGTTTCATCTCCCGGTTAAACAAACGTTATAAAACAAACTGATCGGTGGATTAACAAGGAACTGTCAATTATAATTCGCTGTGGCCGATAAAATAAATACCACTTAGTAAGGAAGTTAACAATCATATTCACAGATGGTCCCGGCTGTCAGAGTAATGTGAAATTTGCACCACCGGAAATTTCATTTTGCGTAACAATTGAGCAAAAGAAGTCAATTTGCAATAATTGCACCTTGGATAAACCTCATTGGCGACGATACTGCCACTGCGTGGCTGGTCTACACTTAATTCAGCCTTAAACCACAGCATATCGTGTGTATGTAGAGTAAACTTCTATAATACATGCAATGGGCACCGAAGATATTTAGAGTGAACATGGAGTAACTATGCAGGTGGTGCAACTGCGCTGTCGAGTGGCTCAGACTCCAGGCTATGAAGAGAGGGGGACACAAGGGGGGGGTGGCATTTGGCCCCCATCTCGTTCCCTGCACCGTGGCGCAGTGCCGCGCACGCGGTGTTCATGAGCCGCGCATTTGCGCCGCGCAAGTCACGGTGTGGAAAATCCCGCATGAAGGCAGCAGATTTGCTTGAAGCGCGTTGGGGCCCCTCTCGGCTCTTCGCTCCAGAGGGTTTCCCCACCCGTGGCAGGCGATCGGAACGAGTCTCGTCGGTCGGTAATTTGCGAGCGAGTCTGCGTCGTCTTTGGCCGAAGCGTCGGCACACGGTGGGGTGGTGGGGGGGTAAGGAGATGCTCACTGCCACGAGCGATGTCATGTGGTTGTCCCGCGGACACGCACAAGATTACGCAACTTGGGACGGGCAGCGCGGTGGCCCAGTGGTTGGCGCTGACGCCTCACAGCAAGAAGGTCCCGGGTTCGAATCTCTCGGCTCGGGTGCCTTTCTGTGTGGAGTTTGCATGCTCTCCCCGTGTCCGCGTGGGTTTTCGCCGGGCACTCCGGTTTCCTCCCACAGTCCAAAAGCATGCTCCTGGATAGGTTGATTGGCTCGCAGACTAAAATTGTCCCGCAATGCCCGCCGATGGACTGGCGTCCCGTCGTCGGGTGTATTCCTGCCTTACGCCCTGTGTTTCCGGGATAGGCTCCGGCTCACCGTAACCCTATATAGGATTAAGCGGTTTCAGATAATGAGATGAGACTTGGGGACGAGTGACCCAAGATCGTGGCCGGTCAGCTGCCAAATAGATTAAAATATTATTGTTTTAAAGGAGCTTAGACTCGCGTATATGAATGTGGTGGCTGCTCGGTTGCTCGACGAAATTAAATCACTCAGTTCAGCTCTTCTTGAATCCATTGCTGAGGGCGAAGGCCTCCCAACCCAGTCGGGTAACGTGGGGGTATTGGGAGAAATGTACATCTCTGACCATCTTTTAACCCGAGGGTTGCAAGGCGTTGTACGTAGCTATAATAAAAGTTAAAATGTAAACGGGAGATCCAGTAAATGACTGAAATCAAATTAAACCCCAGATAAAGATTACATAAAAGATTAAAATGGCATAAAAACCCAGATAAAGAGTACTTTACAATGCTGCAAAGTAATGATGTAGGTTTTCACGGCTCGATGCATGATGATTGCTTCAAAAAGCTACGCTCTCGGGACAGCTGCGTCGATCGCTTCCTCTCTCCACCTCGCGACGTTTCGCCTGACACGTTAGAGGCATCCTCGGGTTGCAATGGTTAAGAACCTTGAGCCAGCCACTAGCCAGACGCCTGCAAGGGTCAGCCTAAACACCAGTCAGCTGCGAGCGCCACCTAGCGGTCCGTGAAGAATTTGCCTAAACGGCCACCGCGCCGGCGGAGTCCCTTCTGCGAGCAGCGGCACGAGCGAGTCCGCTGCAGGGCTGCGCCTTTGCCCCTCGCACCGTGGTGCCGCCGAGCAAATTCGCAGCGCACGCGCGATGCCCTCGCATACGGGCGTGAGCTGCGATGGCTGGATGAGCGCGCACACCTCTCGATGTTCACGTCTCAGCAAACGGGAGAGTTGCCAATTCACACGAAAGTGTCGGACACACTGCGCGGCTATTCTTGCGGAGCTACAAATTCTATGCTGGGGGATTTTAAAGGACGCTGTACCACCACCACCCCCCCACCCACCCCGGCATTTCAAAGAGCTTTATAATTCTGGAGCAGCATATGATTTGATGTGCGGCTTAAGGAACAAAGTGTACTTACATGTTGGCAAGCGTTTCGCTAAATTATTTAATATCTCCTAAGTCTTTTTTCCAAGAATGGTGTGGGAAAGTCCTGTTCATTTTGCAACAAAAAAATGTGCTTAATATTACCCAAGTTACAGAGATAATCTGGTAAGTATTAAATAGCAGCCATGTAGTTCGTTGGACGCAGACTGATGGATTGATAGCTGTTGTTTTTAAGTAACCTATAACAGTCGTACATTTTATTGTCCAGAATGTGACGGAGAAAATACGTGGAATGTAATTCCATAATGGAGTAGTGGGTGGTTTTTTCTTTAAATCAGGTTAGATGGAGGGCCCGCAGGGTGGCACAGTGGCACAATCGTAACGTCTGCACCTCTCTAAAAGAAAGTCTTGCTTGAGGCGGTTCGATGCCCAGCTTGGGCATTTTGTGTGTTGTCTCCCCTGTTCTGCGTGGGTTTCCTCCAGGTTCGCCGGATTTCTCCCACAATTAAAAAACAAAAACCAAGACACCCATTATATATAGGCAGCAGTGTCTGGCGAGTTGGCGCCGGCTGACCGCCTGGCTGACTCTCCCCCCCCTCCCGCCTTCCCTGCACTTTTCTCGCTCCGCCTCCGTATCCGTGTCTCGTCCATGATCAACCTCATCCCATCTCTTCCGGGGACGAGGTTAACCTCGAGATGCCTGCGTAATCCACATCCTCACGAACATTGCACTCCATCTGTTTCCTGGACAGCTCATCAGCATTTCCCCATGGCGGTATTGTCAGGCATCGAGAACGAACACTCGATGATGGAGAGCAATTTTCACGGGGCCGTGACAAACCGTTCCATGCGATGCCTTTCTTGGTTCCTGTCATGGGTTTCCATCTCTCTCTGGCATCCACACGATTTCAATCTCGCTCTTATCTTGTCCAGAATATTACCAACTTGTAAGCTCTTCAATGTTTGTTGAACCAGATTATTTCAGGATTTTTCTCCTCCAAGCAATATTTCACCATGCCACCTTGCAGGTTGCTTTGCTGACTTTTGTTCATCAATGCGAGCTCTACCCCCTCTAGCTATGCTCTGAATATGGACCTGAAATATCACCAATCGTATTCTTACTATTTTTAAAGCCACAGTGTTATTAATGAGTATGATAAGTTGTTGTTGTTGTTCATCCAGCAGTAGATGGATGAAAGGCTGTACGATTTCTTCCATAACCTGCTCTTTCGGGATAGCGGTGTCAATCGCTCCTCCTTGAGTTGTGAAAGCACATTTCAATATGCTCGCTCTCACATCGATACCGCCCAGTGCGTTCCGTTACATTGAGCATTTTTTTTGTGCTGGACACGTTCCTGTTTGAGAGAGAAAATAACTCTCGAAATCGCAGTAATTTTTTTTATAAGTTTTGATAACACGCGAGGCAAGACGATGGGGTTCAAGCCTCGATTGTACGGTGGTGTGATGTTTCTAAAATGCGTTTCAATTTTGGAGAACATCGACCGTATTATCCAAAACGCCCCAGAGCATCTGGGAGAGTTCCCTTCTTCTTGCAGAATCGTAACCCCATAAAAGCACGTGCTTACGCGGATCACACATTCACGTTTGTAAATCATGAGTGCAAAGCGGATGCTGATTGAGTGCCGAATAGCCTCGGAACGAATGACTTCACCTGCACGTTCTGTTTGTTTTTTTTCCCTCCGGCGCGTAGAGGACACCAAGTTTTTTTGAGTTAATATTCTCTTCCTCCTCTTCCCTCCAGCGTCCGGAAGGAAGATCATCCAGGTCACGCGACTGCCTTGGTCTCTGCTCTACTCAGGTCCGCCACCGTCAATCCGTTCGCTCGTCCCCGCACAGGTGTGGAAACGGACCGGTCCTCAGTCCACAAACAACTCGCTCAAATAGAGGAGACGGATAATCAGCACAATTCCATCCGTCTATTGTCGTGCCGCTTATCCCGGGTCCAGGTCATTGATGGATGTTTGTCATGGCTTCTCATCTCATTGTCTGAAACCGCTTAGTCCTGTACAGGGTCGCGGTGAGCCGGAGCCTATGCCGGCAGACACAGGGCGCAAGGCAAGGATATAACCACGATGGGAAGCCAGTCCATCACCGGGCACTGCGGGCAATTTTGTCTGCAAGCCAATTAACCTATGCAGCAGCATGTTTTGTTGACTGTGGGAGGAAACCGGAGTACCTGGCGAAAACCCACGCGGACACGGGGAGAGAACATGCAAACTCCACACAGAAAGGCACCCGAGCCGAGATTCGAACCCGGGACCTTCTTGCTGTGAGGCGACAGCGCCACCCACCGGGCAACCGTGCCGCCCCGGTTCGATGTATTAGAATTGCTCTCCATTGCTGTTCTATCAGAATAGCCGTGTCGGGTGTTTGTTTTCCGTCCTTTGCGACGTTTTGCCTCTCACGCTTAGAGGTCATCTTCGGCAATGGGAATAAAAAAAACACTTCTCCGAAGGCAATAAATGCCCATAAAGCAATCTTGCAAGGAACATTTTGAGCAGTGGGTCTGAATATATCCGATCCGCTACACAGATGGTTGTGCTTAGCCCGTCGTCCGGCTGTGTTTGAGCGGCATCAGGGGGCCTTTGAGGAATAGCGCACAACTAGCAACGAGACTTTTTAACGGCCGTAAGCGAAACGCAGATATATGCAGAGAGAAAAAAAACGGCGAGAATCTAATATGCAAGAGACACTGGTAAAATAAGTTAGTTACAGACGCAAATATGCACTATATTTGGCCGTTCTGCATAGCTTTCTTCCAGTGACAATTTGGGCATTAGTCAAAACGTCAGCAATTTTATTTTTATGTTTCTATCCTTTTAGGGCAGCGTGACTGACAAAAGTGCTGACTCTGTATTATTCGCGCTAGTGCTGCACTGCCAAAGCACTCTCCAACCCGAAATCTAATTTGAAAATAAAAAAAGTTTTTTTTTACACGGTTAGAACAGTGTTTCTGTCACCACAAGTCACGAATGAGGTTGTTATCTTAGCAGAACAATACTAAAGGGGCGTCGTTACCGTGGGTTTTTTTTTAAACCGTGCATTTGCGCTTAATTTAGCGAATATATATTTGCTTCGTACATTGGCTGGAGATTTATGTTAAATAGGCATTTTAAAATCCAAATTATTAACGTTATTATTACTATTGTGGGCGGCGTGGTGGCGTACTGAGTAACGCTGTCGCCTCACAGCAAGAAGGTCCCGGGTTCGATTCCTGGCTCGGGTACCTTTCTGTGTAGAGGTTGCGTACTCTCTCTCTCTCTCTCGCCCCGTGTTGGTGTGCGTTTTCACTGGGTACTCCGGTTTCCGCTCACTGGACTACGGGCATCGGGAGGGAATCACATATTGCTTGGAGAGCTGCGCAGTCTTTCGTGATACACAAACTGGGAGTTAATGTGATTTTAATGTGCGAGCAAGACAAGGGAGCCTTTTCAAATGGACCCCTGCCCTTCCTCCATTGTTCCTGGAAGAGAGCAACGCTGTAGAAGGGACTTAACAAGTACGCAGTACCTACGTATAAATCGGAGTCATCCTCGTGACGCAAACACATGCACGCAGCGCCTGAGGATGCCTCCAACGTGTGACGCAAGAGAGGGGGAGCGATCGACGTGGCTGTCCCGAGACAGTAACTTTTCAAAGCAGTCATCAATGATGATTATAATCATGATTCTCTGCCCTGCACGCCGCTGCAGTTAGGCTCCGTTTCCGTCCGACTGCATCGTCTCCCCTTCACGATCGTGTTTACGTTTGTTTTTTTCCCCCGCCACAGTCACCGTCATTTATGATTCTAGGATCGCAATTAAGTGCGCTCAATACGCGCTACTTTGGTGAGACTCATGGACCGCGGCAACGTTTTTAAAATGTAAAACGAGTTTACGTTAACAAACCCCCCCCCCCCGCAAAATGCCGCGCAATCATTTCAACAAACGGGAGTTGACGTAGGCGTTGCAGAGCAGGATGCACGGGGGGACGAGCGCGGTGCCGTTTTTACTAACGCCCTGTCGGGCTCAAACATTGTGCAGATTTATCAGCGATGAGAGCGCGCCGCACGTGTCTCCGCGGCGCGCGTCCGCAGAGAGCCGTGCTTCGACCGGCCGCGCGGCGTTTCGGTTCTGCCCGGAACGCGGGGCCAAAGGCGCGGTGGCGGCGATCGGGCCCCCCTGCCGCGCGCTCTCTCGCCCTGCTCCGCGTGCCGCGCGCCGGGAGCTTTGTCGGTCGTAGCGCGGTTGGTCACGGGCAACTTGCACGCCTGTCCATGGACGACGCCGATACGGAGGAGTAGCGAGGAAACCGCGGAGAGGTGGCGAGGAGGAGGAAAGCAACCGCGCAGCCGGTGGGGTCGCCTACATATTCCGGACGCGTGCATCGTGCGTCCGGAATATTGAGTGATTTACTTGCGGGAGGACACCGGAGAGGCCAGCGGCCGGCGCTCGCGCCCCCGTCCGAAGCGCAGCCGCCAGCTGCGCGTTTGAGCCCACGCGCCGATCGATCTCCCTCGTGCCCAGCGTCTCTCGCTTCGTCGGCGCGATGGGCCTCTCTCCCAGAGTGCGGAGCGGCACGCTGCCCTCCGACCCACCTCGGCGCCCGCTCGCCCGTCGCACGGAACAAAGGGGGAGAGCGGAGGAGCGGCCGCCACCGCGGGGCCTGCGTTAAATCCGCGCGGAGCACTGTGGGCACCAGCTGGTTCACAATGCCGTTCGTCTGGCCTGAAAAAACACTCCAGATATGATTGGCGCAACATCAAAAACCGCCCGTATTTAACGCTTAATCCGGCTCTAATTCTTCCTCTTGCACAGAGATACCCAGACTTGGAGCCCAGTGCTGTCCAGCCTGTGTCTAGACTATTGTTAGTTTAGGGTTGTATTGTAGTTGGGGGGGAGGGAACTTAAATGAACTGTTTACTGGCTCCGTAAGCGTATTCTAAATGATCAAACTATGTTTTTGCAGCGCAAATCCCTTGGAATCTAAATGCGTCTCGGTCAGGCCCGTTTTGTGAGCCACTTCCGAAATGTGGGATAAAGAATCGACATTTTGTTGTCCTGCTGCCAAATACCTAGAAAACCAGACCCCTCCACGCTCCTCTTTTTTTATTCGTTGGCACAAAAGGACCGGATAGCGTTTCCCCTGCCGCAGCAATTAATCGAATGCATCTGCGACACCGCATTTATTCATCTCATCTTGCAGATGTTCGGCACAAATGGATTCTCAGATTTACCCCATGTTTTATTCTCAGGATTTCTCTTCTTTTTGCGATTGCCACTTATTATGGACATACAGGGCGGCACGGTGGCCCAGCGGGTAGCGCTGTCGCCTCCTCACAGCAAGAAGGTCACGGGTTCGAATCTCGGCTCGGGTGCCTTTCTGTGCGGAGTTTGCATGTTCTCTCCCCGTGTCCGCCTGGGTATTCGCCAGGCATTCCGGTTTCCTCCCACAGTCCAAAAAAACATGCTGCTGCATAGGTTTAATTGGCTTACAGACTAAATTGCCCGCAGTGCCCGGTGATGGACTGGCGTCCCATCGGGGGGATATCCCTGCCTTGCGCCCTGTGTCTGCCGGGATAGGCTCCGGCTCACCGCGACCCTGTACAGGACTAAGCGGTTTCTGGCAATGAGATGAGAGATGGACGTATATATATATACATACTGATCGCATATGATTATGGATTTGTGTAATGTGTGCCTATTTTACTTGGTGTTTTCTACCGAGAGAGGTTTTATGTCAGCATGCATAGGTGACCCTTATGTTGCTGCTCAACTCCACCGGTGGCAGTCAAGCCCGCAATGGAAATGCCACATTCGCATGGAGAAGGCAAGGCTCTCCGTTTGCATCATCAGAATGGAGACATTTCACTGCTGAAGTTGATTCTCGTTACAATACGCAGGCAGAGACGGATTGGCTCTAGGTGGAACAGACAACTTGGATACATATATACAAAGACAAAGACCACCCCTATGGGCTTCACAGACTGTAGGGTCATTAGTGAGCACCTGTGAATGTCAACACTGCACAGAAAGAGGTGGGTGACGAGCGCCATGCCCGTCCACCTTTGTTTCCCGAATGGCAATGTTTACACACTGCACTCGGTACTCAATGAAAGCTGAGCCCACCGAGGGGTGATCCAGGATCGGTTCGGAAAATCACTACTGGTGTTGGCCCTGAGCGGGCTTCGAACTCGGGCTGCAAGGTTTGTAGCCCAGCGTGCTGACCGCTGAACCGCCGCTCCCCAATAACAACAACTAAGTGGCGGTGGGATCACCGCGGTGCTCGTGCCAGGCCACATGCACGTTGAGGTCACGTGCAGTGTTGAAGTCTCGCCGACAGGAGATCACGGGGCGGATCCAGCCAGGTTTTATCTGTGACCTGACTGAGATGACTGGCAGGTGCACCACCTATGCTCCCTATTGTGCCAACTTGCTGTGTTTTAGCCACCCGGCGCTCCACCTGTTGAGAGCATTGTTCCGCCGCTCCTCGCTGTTGTTGGAGGGCGGCTGCCCCCAACTGCCCCGTAGCTTCCTTCGCGACCCTCCTCCATAGAGGCCGACCTTGACACCTCTGGTACCAGTTTTCAGCAAGTCCACTCAGCTCCAGGTCCTCCTGTGCCACATCTCTCCAACTCTTCTCCAGCCTGTGCCGTGCGCCTCCAGCCCCTTACACCTAGCCAAAATAAAGCTGTCCAGCTATTGGTTGGCTGAGCATGAGGACTACATGACCCAGCCATTGCAGCCTCGCCCGCCGGAGGAGCCCACCAACGGGTCTCCGTCCAGCTCCCTCGAGAACTTGTGAGCTCCTCACACAATCCAACCTTGTTCAACCCAGGATGGGTCGTAGGCAGGCCAGCCGAAAAACTTCAGATCGGCGCAGATGCTTCGCCACGGGAGGGGGGGGGGTCCTCACTTCTCACGCATAGAGAAGAAAGGACACGATTGCAGCTGAGAAGACTCGAAGCTTCGTCTGGAGCGACAGCCCAGACAGCTTACACATAGCGTTACGCAGTCGATGAAAAAGCGCCGCCCGACTGACTCGAAGCGAGACCTCTGCTGCTAAACCGTAAACAGCCATAAGCACACTGCCTATGTTACACACAGACACGTGGAAACATTCACGAGGGAGAAGAACATTTATATAACTCGGCGACTAGCAATGTACGCACGGACAAAGAGCAATGCAGCATGCGTACATACATAGACGCATGCACGCACCGAAATACGTGTTTACATTCTCACAGCCAGACCTATACAACGCCACAGATACCTTCATAGCCTTTATCAGACTGTCGCCGCAGCACCACAAGGCCAAGCGGCGAGGAGGGGGAGTCCTCTTAATGCTGTTTATCAATTCGCGCAGTGTCCACGCAACGTTGCGGTGTCGCGGGCACGCAGACACAGCGCGTCTGTCGAGCGGTTGTCTCTCCCGCGGCGTGCGTCACAAAGCCGCCAACTGAGCAGCGCCGAGCCGGGGAGACACACAGGCTCGCCTCTATTGGGCCCTCACGCTGGCCATGGGACTGTGCGCCGCAGTGTGCGAATCTGCTAACAAACGTGGCCCCAGAATTAAT
>JAZEWT010000008.1:21049488-21060224 GCA_036362905.1 Mordacia mordax | reverse complement strand
CTAGGTTTTACTCGACCGGTCGAAGGAGACGGTGGCGCGCAACAGCTCGCAGCGACGCCGCCAGGATGGCACGTTCGGCTGTTTGGACTTCACCGCGGTTGCGGCTCGGAGATGTTTTGATCTTTGTGGAATGCTCGCGCCGCTCGTTACCCGTGGGGTGTAACGTGGGCCTCGGTGGTTATCGAGGAGCCCAGATCTACTCGCCCACCGCCACCACCCCTTTCCACCCCCTGCGTGCCGCGAGTGAACAGTTGCTGTGATTCGACAGTTTGTGGACATTGGCTTTTCTCCACGGATGGAGAAATTGCGGAGGAATTGGCACTGAAGTTTGGGGAAAACAAGCGCCATGTTAGGGTCTGTGTAATGCGATAATGTACAACTGTAACAAGCGTGGCCGCGCTGCCAGCGGGCTAGTGTGGGGGGCAGCGTGAGGAAGGGGGGGGGGGCTGTGAAAAGGTCTTGAGAAAGGGTCGTTAACAACTCCTGCAGATTAATACCTGCTGCGCCACTTTTCATTACATCCACATACTGCACATATTATTTTGACACGTTATATAAGTCACGGCCGGGGTGTAGCTCAGTCGCTTGGAATGGCGGGGAAATCCTCGCTGTGAGATCGCAAAGGTCGCGCCATGGTAATGGGCAGCTTGGGCCAAATCAGTCTGACCCAGTAAGGCCAACCACCCGCGGAGAGACCGTTTCACAAAGTCCATCTTTCGCCGTTTTTCCACCCACTGCTGGATGAGATTCGCTCTCCCTGCACCGTTGGAGTCGTGGAGGTTATTCGAGCGTAGCGGTTGTGGTGGCGGGGAGGGGAGGGGGACTCATCACGGATACGTGGAAAATGTCTCTGGTGGATGAGTATCCCCAGTACAAACAAGCGGTGAGCGTGTAAGAGCGGGGTGGTCCCGTTGTGTTCACGGGTGGGCTGGGAGACGGGTGGTGAGTTCTTTTCACACAGCAAGTTGCAATCTCGTCTTTTAGCTGGACCTTTGCTTTAATGTAATTAAAGCTGCCTTTAACCCCTCCGGCAGTGCACATTGGCGATTATTCACACGTGCAAGTATTATTGGTATGTTTTATCCCGTGCAATGAACTGGGTTGCTGGTTAATTTATAATTACCGTTATGGTTAAGGTTTCACCTACACACAATTTAATGCGGGCAATGCGTTGTAAAATTGTGATTTAAAATCTTGTTTGGCCTGGTGAGTTGGAACGTTGGTTGCATCGCAGAAACCCCGCATGCAGCGCTTGTAAGCTCACCGGGTGTCTTCTGCTGTAATAATATAAACTGCTGATAATTGCTTTCCAAATTTGTTCTTTGAGCATAGCCTCATCGAGCGCTCTTCCCCTCTTTTTCTCACGACGTTTCGCCTCCCACGTTCGAGAGGCGATGCCTCTTAAGCGTCGGAGGCGAAACGTCGTGAAGGAAAACGGGAACACTCGAGCCGTGAAAACCGATGTCTGTTTCATCAAGGCGGCGCCGTGGCCCAGCAAGAAGGTCCCGGGTTCGAATCTCTCGGCTCGCGGGTGCCTTTCTGTGTGGAGTTTGCATGCTCTCCCCGTGTCCGCGTGGGTTTTCGCCGGGTACTCCGGTTTCCTCCCACAGTCCAAAAGCATGCTCCTGGATAGGTTGATTGGCTCGCAGACTAAAATTGTCCCGCAATGCCCGGCGATGGACCGGCGTCCCGTCGTCGGGTGTATTCCTGCCTTACGCCCTATGTTTCCGGGATAGGCTCCGGCTTCACCGTGACCCTATATAGGATTAAGCGGTTTCAGATAATGAGATGAGTGTTTCATCAAGGTCCATCGATCAAACGCTCGTGCGGGCTCGATGCGCCGTCCCATCTCCCCGCGGTCGGGGCGACGTCAAGTGACGAGCGTGTCTTGTCGGGTGGAGAGACCTCGCCGGGTAGAAGACGTCGTCCTGTCTTTGCTACAAGATACGAGCGTGTCTTGTCGGGTGGAGAGACCTCGCCGGGTAGAAGACGTCGTCCTGTCTTTGCTACAAGATCGGCGGCAACGGCGGCGGCCATGCGCTGTCGTAAACCCACGTGCGTGTTGCATCAGTTGGAGCTGGGTGGGCGTGGTTTGGCGTAGGAAAAAATGTGACAGCGGTGACTTCAATAGACATCCTTAATTATTTACGTTGCGCGGTCGTGTGAGTGTCGGGTTGTGGTATCACGATTGTGTTCATTCAAAGTATGTGGGCAATTTCCTATGCTTGGGAGGGGGGGGGGACGGCTGGGCAGTGTGGGTATAGAATTCAGGGAAATGGATGATTCACTGCGTGCTGGGCAGATGGTGCGCTCCGTGTTCCGTGTGCCTGGATGGTGGAACTTTGCAGATTGGATCCAGCGTTTCGCGGTTGAACTTACGCAACGTTAGGGGTACCCTTGCTTTCCCCATTTTCGGTTTAATTTTTCCGAATATTTCTCTGCTTCGTTGCGGATGACTCGTTTGAACTTGTGCGTTAATGGGACGCGGTTTGTGTCTTTGCAGAGTTCTGCTCTTTGGCGTGGCTGTCTTGTCGCTGTATTCCGTGCATCTCTTGCTGGTCACATCCGACACTGCCGGTAAGCATGCCCTCGCAACGAACGCGGCGCTAAGCCTTTTCGTTGATGTTACGCTCGTAGTCGCGTTTCAAACAAGACACAAATGTCTAAAAAAACACTCGGGCTTTGTGAATTATGCAACGAGCCATCACCGTTTCGTGACGAAAATCCATTGAGGTCCACCTGTATTCGGTCACGAATCGAAATAAGTACGAAAGTGACCGGCTGACAGTGTGGCAACGAAACAGCGAACACGGCACCGATGCAAAGTCGACATATTTCGTGGCATCTATATTTTACGTGACTGCGCACCGATCAGCGTTACATAAATAAGCATTCTGATTCTTGCTCCATTCGCGCACAGACTTTGTCGAAGGGGACGGACGTGCGGTGTGGCAATGTTTGTGCGCCCAGGCGGGCGCTGATGTGGCATTCAGTGTTGTAACCTGTGAGGCGAGGCGATTGCTCTATCTCTGTCCAGTGCTGAGTTTTAGTGAAGTCAGCTGTACTGGTGAACTTGTGAAACTCTTTTTACACTCGGCATGGGGGAGCTCTGTCAAATGAGTTCGTGTTCGTACTGTACTCGATTGTAACAGCCGTTCCGGCTTGCAATGCTCACACTTCACCCCACCACAAGTATTTGCCAATACGTTGACAGCGGCTTACATCACGAACTGCTGACTAAGCAAGCGCAAGGTTGTTTAGATGATTATTCGGGTTTTTGTGGATTTGTTGTGATTTTTTTGTCAATGAAGGGCGCTCATTGCATCGTCGTTATCAAGGCGGTCGTTTGACCATACTTCACCATGGTGGGCCGTGCTAGGTGGCAAAGAGGTGGCCCTGAACCGGTTCCGATATCGCTTGTCACCAGTGAACTGGCTGTGGCCGGAAATCGAACTTAATTGATCAGCTTCAGAGTGACATGCGCTTACCACCACTTCACTCTGCTCCATCCTTGTCATAAAATTAAACCTCTTCACCCACTCGAGTTAAAAAAATAATAGAATAAAATTTGAAAAATGCATCTGTATGACATTTTGTAGATGCAAGTCGTGAGGAAGTTTACTTTGGTGGTGGCAACTGTCTCGGCACAGACGTCATTGACTAATGTCTCGCGCTGCGTTGCGGTGTTTATTTTGTTGTTTTAGGCACCAAGTCATACGAGCAGCTGGGTTTCCTTGCTTTCAAACTTCCTGGAAAGCTATCTGCAGCTGGGGCCATCACCTTACAGAATGTCGGAGGTGAGCTCATTGCAGTTTCCGCTTATTTCCTCGCCTGCCGCCTTCCGTTGGGAAATGTTTGTGTTTTCTACGGCCACCACCTCCCCGACATCGCCCGCTGCCGGCCCCTTGTCAACGCAACATCCTCGTGGATCCCTGGTGTTGGGAAAGGGGGCCCCTTCACAGCCGTTTGCTGTTTAGGAAGTAAAGCGGTGCTGTCACGGTTGCACAGTGTGTGTTTAACGGGGTTTCACAGTCGGCGAGATCCCGTTCAGATCTGCGTGCAGTGCTGTTTCGTTGCCTGTTTCACAGTCCCTCAGCCAGTGCTGGCCATTCCTCCTTCGTATGGCAAGGGCAAGTACGATTTTTAGGATGCTACAAATATAATGCAAATGTTTATCTCCTCTCATCTCATTGTCTGAAACCGCTTAGTCCTATACAGTGTCACGGTGAAGCCGGAGCCTATCCCGGCAGACACAGGGCGCAAGGCAAGGATATACCGACGATGGGACGCCAGTCCATCGCCGGGCACTGCGGGGCAATTTAGCCTGCGAGCCAATTAACCTCTGTAGCAGCATGCTTTTTGGATGTGGGAGGAAACCGGAGTGCCCGGCGAAAACCCACGCGGACACGGGGAGAGCATGCAAACGCCACACAGAAAGGCACCCGAGCCGAGAGATTCGAACCCGGGACCTTCTTGCTGTGAGGCGACAGCGCTAACCACTGGGCCACCGCGCCGCCCTACAAATGTTTATGAATATCATCAAATATTGTCAATGCCCGCCTGCGTTCAGCGGCGCAAACGCCACGCGACGCGCCGTGGCCCGCTTCGGCACGGAGTTTGTTCAAATGTCGCCCTCCCTGTCTTGTGTTTTTTTTTTGCTTCCACAGCAATGTCCAGCTACCTCTTCATCGTGAAGTACGAGCTTCCGGCTGTGATCCGCGCCCTCTGCGACCAGTCCGTGTTGGATGCCAAGTGAGTACCAACGTTTGTTGCATCGCAGGAATCCCGCTTCCAAAGCCTTCAAGTTCACTGGGCATTTCCTGCCGTAACAACGATCGTCATCTAATATCTAACGCGCGAGCTCTGCTACCACTGCCCCCCGAGCCCAATCGGCAACATCTCCAACACGAACTGACTTTTGTCGCCATGACGAACAGATGGAAGCGATACGTAATTATCATCAGCTATGTTCTAGCCGCTGCTGGATGAAGCCCCCCCCCTCCCCCTCTCAATCCGCCGCCGTTTCTGCTGATCTTGTGATGTAACAACCCACCCAGCGCGTGCACACGAGCGAATTTCATCGCTCCGTCTCCTTCAATGGACGTAGTTTCACTGGCTCGGTATTCCTGTCCACTGGCGTATAATACATTCATACGCCTGGTTAAAGAAATAGCATTGGTGGTGTGATTGCTTAAAATTACTCAAACTGGGAATTATCTTAAGCAACCCATAATTCCATAAAAGCACCGTTGTAAATAGCCAGAGACTGGACCTTTCCATGGGAATGTGGAATTTTCACAATTGACACAGGGCTGCCATAGTGAGGGACTGCCCAATCTAGCGCTCCTTTATACGAGGCGACATACTGACGTCCTGTAACACACACTCTCACGTTCACGGCGATCTACTATTGCTTGTTAGGTTACACTGATTAATAAGCGCTCTTGTAAACGGGCACACTTTGTATGCTTACAATAACCATGAGACCAAATGTCCGCTCTTGTACAAACATGGCTTTTATATATATATAGCGAGAGTGACAGGGAGCTAATTAGTCTAGGACACTGTGCAGGCTTGCTCTGCACCGAGGACACGCGATTCATTCATAACCCCAGTGACCGGGTCAAGCGTGTTGGACAGCGCTCGCTTGAGACCTGAACCTTCGATGATTAAGAGGCTTGGAAAATGAGTCACCCATTGGAGTGACAGCCCCAGTGCCGCTAATGACCTTGAACCCAGAAGGATTTAAGGAAAATTAAATTGAATGTCGATTTCTATCTGATTACTATTTAGATAGAAAGATCCACGCGTCACAAAAGTGGTATTATCTTAAGAGCTGCGCATTTAATAAACGTGGCTTCCCAGAAACCAGACGCAGAATTTACTGTTGGCAGTTTAATATCATCTTATGGACGGGAAGAAAACGCTTGCATTTACTTTATTTGCTTGCAGTAATTCCATTGTGTGTCATGTCCTTGTACCACCCGCTGCTGCCAATCCGTGAGCCAAACACTCACGTCACTGCGGGTCGAGTGACTCGATTCATGGGTCGATTGATGACCTGAATTTACCCATGCTGATCGTCTGGTCTAGAGCATGGGTTGTCAATCTTTGCAACCTCAAGGCCCACTTGGGTCATGATCTCCACAGACCACTAGGCGGCGCTCGCGGCCGACTAATGGGTCTCGACCCACCGGCTGCAAATGGCGGGGCTAGGGGTGATTGGAGGAAAACAGACCTTCACGTTTTGTTGGTACAACAAAGTTGCTCAGTCAGCAGTGGCGTGTTTATATTTTTGAACATGGCGTTCTTCAGTTTTGTTTGGACAAGGTTTTAATTTCACCAATGACTTTCTGGGCGCTCATTTGGCGTTAAATCAGTTGTTTCCTTATCCTTCAACGGACGCGACTGTGTCAACACGAGGGGGACACGTCGTGGCGGTGGCGGTGGGTGTTCGCTCAGAGAATCGGGGTTTGTTTTTCTAGTCTGCATGCCGCCGCTGTTTGCGCCACCAAGCGCCGTTGGGAAGGAAGCCCCGACGGGAGATATGATTGATAGACGCTGCCCGTTCAGGCGTCCCGACGAGATGTGATGGAGAAGGAAAACACGGCACCCTGCGCTTTCTGCACTCGCATCGCCGATGTGTTTATTGAAAAAATAATCGAGACTTTCCGTTCAATGGTAGCGCAGCGATAACTCGTGCCAAGCATTGCCATCGCATCTGAAATGTTCCTCGGATGGATCTTATTGTTGGCACAGTTCATATATACACACACACACACAGACATAAAAGATTATTTTAATTACACCGTGATATGATTTTTGCGCCATGTGTATGACATCACTGCGATGAGTCTTCTTCGATTGCACATATTTTTACGAACAAAATGATAATTGATTACGTTTAGAGTCGCACCTTTATCAAAGAGTACCCAAGGTGCCGCAGGAAACTGCAGAGAGGTGGGGAGGAGGCATCCTCGCAATCAGCCAGCGCCAACCCACCAGATGCTTCGTCCTACGTGTTATGATGTTATGAGCCAGTTAATTAGCTTGCCATTTACAGTTGTGATGTCAGCATCTACCGCAGGCCGTCACCTAGTACGTTGACCTTTCAATCTCTCAGGTGGCTGCGCCAAAGCAAGATTCTGCTCTTGTTTGCGCCATGACGGGTGCAACTTGGCGTCAGCATTGCGTTTTTATTATCTGTCGCAGGCTTAGCACCTCCAGCCTGGGGCGATTAGTGAAGTGTAGAGGCTATCCCGCTAACCTGCTATGAGCATCACCACAGTAGGGCCGCCATAAACGTGTTCCTTGCTCGGTTATGGCGATATTATCTCTTAATAACGTTTAACTTTTTTTGGTGTCGCGAATCAAGCACTTGGCTTGCAATCGACAACGTCTCAGGTTTGTTACCTGGTTGGACATCGGTTCAGCACCGCTGCTCTGCAGTCAATTGAACGATATTAGTTCTGTTTTTGGGAAATCGGCGGTGGTTGTGGTATGGAAAGACTTACTCCTGCCCGCGCACCCCATGCAAATGTAGTTTTTAATATTAATAATGATAGTTAACCTACTTGTTTAACCAATACAGGGTCCTGCACTGGGATGTTTGGCCGATGAGTTTTGAAGTGGCGTTTTGTGTTGTGAGAATAAAGTAAGGGACCCAGAGAAATCTCCTCCTCGCATGCAGGGAAACCATGAGGAGATGTCGTTAGTGACGCCTACTTGCTGTGCTGCCCGGAGCCTCTTGGAGCAGCCGCGGGAAGCTTTGGGATTTTGAGAATTGCAACCCCACCGTTCTCAACCGGTCGGTTGGCACCCATCAGTGAGCCGCGAGCAGGGCATAGTGGTCCGTGGAGACCAGACCCCAGTGGACCAAGTGGGCCTTGAGGTGCCAAACGTTGAGAAATCCTGATGTAGGTGATTCGCCAAACACTGCCCATGGAGCACCGGAGGGCACACAAGCCCTTACCGTCTGTGCTGCGCGCTAGCAGGACACTGTGGTTTCTATGTTGGTCGCTACGGGAAGGCAGAGGTGGGGAGGGAAAAACCAAAACAAATTCACCGACGCTTGCCCACGATCTCCTGGCAGTCCCAGCAGGTTTGTGGACTTTGACGGATGCACGCGATCCACCGACCCTCGCCTGCAAGCCACCGCGTCGCGCGCGTGCATCCGCGCATTCCCCCTTCCCCACGCAGTTCGTCCGCGCTCTTGGCGAAGTTCCTGCAACTCCTGGCCAGAGTAGCGCCGTGGTTGCCCAACGAAGGGAGTCGTTTAAGGAAGGACTATGTAAATATATAAACGCACAGGCGCGCGGCCGCCCGCAACGGTGAGGCCACGGGCTATGCAGGGAATCTGTAACGGAGACGCGCGGGGCCACGATCGAATTCTGCTTGCGCGCGCTCGCTCGCCGGTGGTACCCCAGGAGGACGACGTGACCCCACCGCGGCCGTTTGGCCGCACGGCGAGCGAAGTAAGGTGACCCCGGGGCGTTAAGAGAATGCGAACCTGCGAGCGCAACTTTTTCTACGGTAATGCGGTAACAGAAGGCCCAGAGCGCTGTGTTTACGTCTGATTTGTGGCGCTTGTTCACACCCCGTAAAGGCGTCGAGACCAACCCCGCTTCGGACTCCTTTGTTGTGAAACTTTAGTCAGCTATAGTTTTTTTTTACCGCATTGATTTTTTTTGGCATCGTGTGACGCACGATTGAACGTCTCGTGTTGTTATTTATCGTCCTTCGCTTGTCTTTGGTCTGGGCACGCGTGTGCGAACACGTTACTACGGTAGTGGCGTAGCGGTTAGATTCCAGACTACGCACGGTCTTGATCTTGTCCAAGCAGAGCAGCAGTGACAATGGGATTCTGAATCTGACTTCGTCCTCCTCGCTTGGTTTCATGGAAGCTAAACAACATATTTGGTGGCGTCAGCCCTCTGTAGCGTAGAGACAACGGCAGCCACGCCTGGTGCCGGTGACAGCCAGTCCTGCCCAAACCCGCCATCCTGTGCGGTTCCAGATTTAATTTCCCTTTCATGAAATAACTTCCAATTATCCCGAGTGCGGCTCTACGGGTGTTATTTATTTTCACGCGTGTAACACACAGCCCGCAATGTCGCATCATCGCCGTCTGAATCGCGCATTTTTTTTTTTTTGCGCCAGTACCGTAGTGTCCCCCACCTTCGTCGTGTCGACCGTTCAAAGGGTCGTGCGTCGAGCGGCGCTCGTGCTATCGACCCGACCGCGGCCACGCGCGCGGCGATCGCTGCGCCGGGCGCGACGAGCGCACTGTGAGCTATTTCTTGCACGGGCCGGACCTGCTGGCTGCCTGGGCTGCCTTGTTTGTCTATGGTATGAGCAGCAGACACACGGTGGGGTAGGGGGGGGCACCCTTCTGTAACGAGAGCCCAACCACCCCCCCCCCCGCCGAACTTCAATTACAGCTCTGGCTTTCCGCTCGTTTCTCTTGGTCGTATTTGCCCATCGCGTCACCAGCATGTTCAAAGACACGCTGCTGACTTGGTGAATTGTCCTCACTAAATTGCTGCTGGTGCACTGAGATATTGTAACTTGCCTACCCCTCCCCACTGGACAACTGTTAAAAAAGAGCTCCATAGCTCAACGGTTCCTTCCAGCTTGGAATTCCAGCTGACTGAATGAACCGTGAATGTAATGGTGTGAGGAGGCAGACTTTTGTTCAGCAGTGCATTGCCAGTTTGTGATACATTTTTACAGAGTTTGACAACTTTAAAAAATAAATAATCGATTTCAAATGTATGTTGTGTTTGCCCAACCCGCTTCTAAAATCCAGTTGAAACCTGTGTGCTTTCAGTCCCTGGTATCTTAACGGGAACTATTTGGTCATCCTCGTGAGCATCTCCGTCATCCTCCCGCTCTCGCTGATGAAGAATATTGGTGAGTACGAGCGATGCACCTCGGTGGGCCTCGTCTTTTGGTGGCCGCCTGCCGGCGCGCAGCTCCCCCTTTTGAAGGGAGCTCGTGCAGCCGAACGGTGTGGGAGCGGTGGGGCCCGTGCGCTGCAGGGCAGGCCATGGACGGCTTGGCGTTCGCGAGCTGGCAACGAGGGGCGACGCCTCTGTGTGTGAGTTGGCTGTGGCCGTGGGAGGTTCGCGTCGAGCCAGAAAAACGAGAAGCCACGTTTGTGTTTGGCACCGGCACGGAGGAGATATCTTAGCGTTGGGTCGATGGCTCTAACTTGCTGCTGCATGTAACTGAAAGTTCAAAGTCATAAATATGAAAGTTCAGTGAATCTCAACAAACTCATGCATTAATATGTGCCAGATGGTTTCTGTAGCGTGGATGATAATGTTTGTGAAACTGAACTCTCAAATGCGGGTTGATTTCACGGTTTAAATGAAGTAATTGTGGATTTTGTTTTTTCTCATTTACAGGTTACTTGGGGTACACAAGCACATTTTCCTTGGCCTGCATGGTGTTTTTCCAAATTGTGGTACGTATTTTGTTTATTATTTTAATAACAACAATAAAACACTTCTGACAGTCCTTTGATCAGTGGTGAACGTTTTTTCAGTAAACAGAGCAAACGAGCCTGCTCATCGTGCCTCCCATAACTGGCCTCGGTTTCTCTGTTCTCTCACCGCACACGATACAACTCCACACCCGTGCTTATAAGGGCGCTTGTGCCTTCATTTGTCACAAGTCCATCTTTGCCACTGCCTACCTACACCGGGTGCAAGTGTATTTAATATCGGGTGTGG
>JAZEWT010000008.1:21030203-21042162 GCA_036362905.1 Mordacia mordax | reverse complement strand
CCCCCCTTTTTTTTTTTTTTGAAATGTTCAGCTGTGCTGAATGTGTGGAAAACCACGTGGAAATTATATTTCAGATGTATCCGGTCGGGGCCCGGCTCAGCAGATTTCAAATCGGGAATGGTAGCATTAGGGGCAGAAAGCACTCACTGGTGCAGTTGGGAAGTGTCCACTCTTGTAGTGCTGATAAGGTAGAGCATTGTAGAGATGTCAATGGGTGTCATCAAAGTAGCTGTGAAGTGGGGAACATGCAATTGGGGGGCATCATTTGTAGAAGAAAGGATGTCCTCGCGGTGAATGGGCAGAGTAGAATCTATAGACTGTAATTTCCGCTCATGCGCTGTGGTTTTGTCCAGAGCTTTGTCAGTGAAAATTTGCTGAATTGACCACGCGCTTGATGGATTCATTGTGGACCTTCATTTCCTTACAGGGGCCTCTGCTGCCACCATGCTCATTTTCATCCTCCCGTCCGCCTTTTACATCAAGATAGTCAAGAAGTATCCGTTCAAGTCCAAGCAGAAGATCGGGGTGAGTTTCCACCCGCCGAGCACTGCCACGTTGTCGCCACTCATTCGCCTGTAATGCCCACACCCTGGGCGCAACAGCAGGAAGCCTTCTCGTTTACCGCGTTTCGCTTGAGCAGAAATCTTTAAACGAAGGTTATCGTTGTTACGCAAGCCGCGTGCAGGTGACAACTGAGCGGGCGGTTACATCACCCGGCGCGTTGCGACACGTTGTTTGGCGCGCGAGCGCGTTCCTGACGGCCCCGTGTTGTTTTTCCGGTCCGCAGGCCTTCATATTCCTGGTGTGCGGAATCTTCTTCATGCTGGCCAGCATGGGCCTCATCATCTCCGACTGGGTGCAGCAGGCGAGCGGCGCCCACTGAGAATGGGGTCCCTCCCTCCGTTCCGCTCGCAGCAACAGAACCCGCCGCCGCCTACCCAGCCCGCCCCGCCGTGCCATTCCCGCGCCACCGAGACCAAACTAGCCGGTGACGGCGTCGGTACTTCGGCTGGCAGCAGCACCCTCCGCCGGCTGCCGGCGGACCTCTTCGAATTCACAACAACCGTGGCTGCGTGGTCTGACCTCCCGGGACAACCCCCCCCCCCCCCAAATCCCGTTCGACAACCTTCGATCTGCCAGGTGGACGTCTGCGAGCGTACGCGCACTTTCCGAGCGGTGATCCCGGCCGCGAGTGCCTGGGCCGTCGGGCGCCTCCTCCAGCTCCCCCGCACCGCCGCCGGGGTTGTGTCGCTCATCGCCGCCGCCACCGCCGCCGCCGGTTCTTGGCCCACTTGCCGCATCGATCGGGCAGGGCCTGGACCCGCGTGCCGTGCGGCCCGTCACTGGACTTGGGGGAGGTTTTGAAGAGCGCGGAAGTGGTTCAGCTGCTGCAAGTGTGACTCTAGAGAGACTGGAAACCGTGCAGGGAAGAGCTGATGCGTTTCATCCCAAGCTGCCCGTGGTGATACAGTGTTAGCGGTTATTCCCATGACTATTGCCATTAGGAATTGCGTTATTTCCTTTTGGGATTACTGTCATCATGTCTCGCTTAAAGTTTATTAAGCTCACGACTGTCACTTTGATGGTTTTGATTTGATCATGCGTGGGTCGGTTTGCTGAATGAAGGCGAAAGCAGTTCATTATTAAATATTGACAGTTTAAAAAAAAATAACGTAATTGACTGTAATGTCAGCAGGGTTCGCGTCATTAAACAGCAACCCCGCCCTTTTTTAATTTGTGAAAACGGCTTACATGCCCTTACTTTACTCACGAAAAATTGTAACGAAACTCGTGTGGGTGTACGTGGACTTGTATGAACATGCAAACAGCAGTATTTAACACTAAATGTCCCAGTTTCCGCGTTACACAATATTTAAACGTCATCACTTGTCCGACCGCGCTCTGTGATTGTTTAAAACAAAAAAAGTACAAACCTTGCAATCGTAACAAACACACGCAGAAACAAAACACCTGCCCATTCTCGGTTTGTGTACTAGTCTTCCAGTTGAACGCTGCGGTGGCACTTTACATCCGCGCAGACTTTCGGGAGTCGCCGCATCGTCCCGAAATGGCTTTAAAATCGTTTGAAGCTCACCTACGGTCGCGTTGCGGAGGGGCAGGGGAACACAGAGTCACGAAGACGTGGAACTGTGCCACGTGACGTCACGCCACCTGCCGCAACAACTTGAACAACCTTGAACGGGAGTGCGCCGAGCGCTGCAGACCGCCAACAGTTTACCAGGTTTCGTAAATCTACCGCTATTATAGCTCCGTTTCCCGATAGAAGATCTCGACACAAGACTTGTTATTTTTTACACAATCGTTTCGCTCATATAATTCTCCTGTCGTGGTCCATTGTGATTATGCTGAATAAGCTCTGATCGTTTTATGCCTTAGACAGTATTTAATGAAGCTATTTCAAACTAAACCTCTCAGCTCTTTCTATATAAACTTAGGTCGTATCTTAACTAAAATCCTTCAAACTATATCGCTAGAAATTAACAATTTCGGTAATTACCTCGGTCTTTATCAGTACGGATTCTTGTTTTCTTATATACTGTAGATCACTTTTGTTCGTGCTTTAGTTGGTACTGTTGGACTGTAGGCTCACAAGCGTTAACCTTAGTACATTGTAATAATCAATCGTTAGTACATTGTAATATAGCCACTGCTTGACATGCATGTTGGTATCATTTGTACATATTGTAAAATACGGTGCTTAAATCATGAAACTAGGGCGTTAAATGCAGACCGCATTAGTCTCTGCATTGTTCTACAGCTGGAAAATAAAACCGTTTTTTTTTAATTTAGTATCTTTGCTCCTTTAAGCCAATCGGGCTTCAAATTATAACCGTTTCACTGTGTTGTCTGACCATGACATGCAGGCATCTACTTGCAACTACAGCATTGCCAAAGTTAGTGACGTCGCGAGGAGCTACGGATTAATCTCGGGCGGTGGTTCCCTTGCAAACCACGTCACCCATTTATAGGTTTGTCCCCTAGGGCTAGTTGTGACCTCTGCAGCATGGCTTTCCAAGAGGTCCCGTTGGGTTTTTCCTCGGGAGTCGCGTCGACGGGCCCAGCCGTAGAGCGGTGGAGCGTTGCACGGTGACTCCGTCGGTAGAGAGTTGCGTCGAGTTGCAGGTGCAACGCGTCCATCGGTGGCAGCGTGGCCAACCACCGCTGCTTCGCAGTCTCATCCACCGGCGGTTTGAATGCTGACCATGCGCCCATCTCTTATCAATACGAGGAACGGCGCCTCCGTGACGTCAACTCTACTGCTGGACGTCGACCATAGACGGTGTCAACTGCTGGAGGCGGGGACACGAAGATTGATTGACAAGGTGTAGTGGCCCCTGTCACCTCATGTGGCCTGCTGGTTTTAATAGGCACTCGCCAACTCTGCGCATATTTATTCGTGAGCCCAGAGCAGATTTGTATAGTGCCCTTACGACCCGTGGTGTAATATCTTCATTAGTGCCGATTTTTACACGGACAACGACAGTGAATCGCGTGGTAACTATTTCAAATGCGTGAGTTATCAAGTAATTCACACTTATAAACTACGTACATCTTTATGACTAAATTGTTGTTAGCCGAGCTGGTAACATTTTCTGTTCTGGCCCATAGACTGAAATCTTAACCCGTTTAAAACACGTAAAGTTATACTTCTTTATGAATGTATGGCCTAATGAAATTTAAAAATCCATTTCCAAGTCACTAACGCATTTTACAAATACTACTAACGTGGTATTATTATATATTTTTTAAAAACACGCATTTTACGAGTAATGTAATTCCGCTTTCCAAAACCTCCCGTCACACACACAAAAAAAAACGTGCTTCGAGAAGAAAAGTCGACGAGGAAGTGTGGCATCATCACTGCTCAGCTCGGTCAAACGGCTGAACAGTAGGAACCTCCAGAGAACTCCATGCTGGCTGAGCGACGCAGTTGGTTCGCTTTGTGCTCTCCTTCAGCCACAAGTCCTATTTATGTTTAATTGCAGTGAACCCATTGGCGGTTATTTATTTTCCCTCGTGTGTGTGTGTGTGTATATACTGTCCGCGTTGCTCTGTAATTAAGGTGTTTATTAAGACAAGCTGCTGAGCTTGTGTGAACGAGCGGAGGTCTCGGATGTGTGGTGTTGCTGGGAAGCGCAGCGTTTTCCCAAATTAACTGGCATATTGTTTTAAACAATTGCAATACTCGGAATCAGGTTTCCTTTTGACTGGCCGAACTCTGTTTAGTCTTCACAATCTCGCTTGGCCTTGCGATTTCTATGGAGTAAAAACACACCTACCCTTATTTTTCGAGCGTTATCGGACTTGAAAGCAGACTTGTAGACTAATCTAAATGGGATAAAGTGTTTACCCCTCAACTTTTCCCTTCCTAAATCTAAAACAAACATCACTGTATACAAGTGCCTTTAGCGCAGATACCTAAATGTCGTTTAATGGCTCATTGGACATTTCAAACAATCGATAATTTCCCATTGTTACTGTACCTGCAAAGGCTGACACTTGAAAGAAAGGTCTCATTTCACGACGTAAAAATATTCCTTGGCTGAGAAGTGAGCTCTGTTTAACATCAGAGGGCGTGGTTGGTTTTACTGTTCGAGACGTATGGCAAGAACATGTAGTTCCATGTTATTTTTCTCGAGATAAATGTGAATGTGAGTTGGCCCCCAACGTCCCTTCTACGCAATTGTGGACGGAAAGTGTCTCGGCAGTTGTGTTTAGTCGTAAAAAACAAAAATCTTGAAATTAAAATAATTGGCAGCCTCTTACAAAACGGGAGTTGCCGATGCTTTCTTTTCTAGTTGAACGAAGGCAACTGTTTTTCTCAATGAGAGCACTTTTGTAAACCAAAACATATTCACGTTCGAGCACTTTTGGTTGGTTATAAAATGCCATCACTGAAATCGCCACCTCCGCCGCCTGTTTAAAATGACATGCCACCGAGTTGCTTCTGAGTAACGCGTCGTATACTGGCCCTTGACGTTTTGAAAATGTAAGAAAAGAGAAAAGAAACCTCAGTTATGCCTTCAAAGGTCTTCGTAAAAAGCTCCAGTGCTGAGAGCAGCTGAATCTCCCAGTGGCATCACCGCGTGATGGAGGTCATCGCGGGGGAACTTGTCCTCGCTTGAGAGGAGATGATCGACTGTGACGCCACCTCGGTAGATGTTTCGACGGGTGTTTTTGTATCGAAAGAAGTCGTTTGTCAAAACAGTACCTAAACAATAAAAAAAAATACTTAAAAGATGAGACTGAATGCTCGCGTGGTTATTTGTCCATCTCGTAACGTGACGAGTGTCTGTTCATCATCGCTACTGCATCCGTGCACCGTAGGAAATCGATCCGTATTTCGATAAAAAAAACCCAATGCCATTACTATTGTTGTCATGCTCCACAATGCCGGGCATGGTAAAATTTATTATTTACAATTCGGAGCGTTACAATTTGCTCTCCAAAGTTGTTCTTTCAGGATAGTCACGTCGAGTGTTCCTGCCCTCTGTCCTTCGCGACGTTCTGCCTCCCATGCTGGAGGCATCGCTGAGCATCTAAAAACCTACACCCGTACGAATTGGGCGAACGAAAAGATTGCCAGAGCACCTTGGCTTCGCTCGAGATCGTCCTTGGGCAGCGAATAAGTTCGTGAATGCGACTGCCCTGCCGATGGTCACTCAATCGGTGCACCTCTCTCCTGCTGTCAATCACGCGGAGCCTTAGGCCTTCGTGCTTCATCTGTCGACGGCCCAAGTTCACTCCGCCCTGCGCTCGAGTCAAAATCAGACCTGGAGCAAACACCCCGATGGTGCGCCAGCTGAGCTCGCCCACCATCGCCGTCACCACGGCCACGGCCCAGGGGGAATGCCCGCGCCTGCTCATGGATCGACCTGCTCGGCGATGTGGACCCTGCCCATCCGGGAGAGGGGGGGGGCCGGCTCGGCGCCATGGATCGCGGAGTTGGTGGCTTAGCGACTGCTACGTGAAGCGAAACGTCGGACATCGCGCCGAACAACGCGCGATTTAACTCATCGGCATGTCTCAGAGTTGTTCAATAGGAATAGCGAGCCAACAGGAGCACACTGAGCCCTCCAGTGTGAACATGTAGTTAATACGACCATCTTTAGTTCTTCAATAGGAACATCTCGTCAATAGGACCATGCCGAGCCCTTCAATGGGAGCATCTAGTCAATAGGACCATGCTGAGCCCTTCAATAGGAACATATAGTCAATAGGACCATGGTGAAACCTTCAATAGGAACATATAGTCAAAAGGACCATGGTGAAACCTTCAATAGGAACATGTCGTCAACAGGACCATGGTGAAACCTTCAATAGGAACATATAGTCAATAGGACCATGGTGAAACCTTCAATAGGAACATCTAGTCAATAGGACCATGCTGAGCCATTCAATAGGATCATCTAGTCAATAGGACCATGCTGAGCCATTCAATAGGATCGTCTAGTCAATAGGACCATGCTGAGCCATTCAATAGGATCATCTAGTCAAGAGCATTTAGTGGGAAGAGAGGCCAACGAATGCCAGTGGCTTCTGGGAAGCAAACTCCATCAACATGGAGCGCCATCACGGCAGCCTTTCGTCTCCCAGCATTCTTATGGCCCGGCGCACCAAAGGCGCCCAGAGAGAGGAAGACTAAGACTCGCTTTAAGGTCGCTTGACTTGGCGGCACAAATGTGCCGAGGTGCAGCCCCCTTTGAAAATCAGCTCCTCGACAATGAGGCAGCGTGACGGCTTCAGCAGGAGAAGAAGGGATTAAAGTCTGGACTCCGAACCGCCCTCCCCAGCTCTACTCTGCCACCCACGGTGGCAGAGACCGTGCCTGGAGGACCGGAGTTCTGCATCATCTCACGAAGCCATAATCCCGATCAACGTCATCCTCGACTGCGGGGGAGCGCCGACAACATTAATGGGTGCTCGCAAACAGTAAGTGTCCTGCAACGTCCGCACAACTCGACGGAGAACAAACACGCGTCTATGTTTTTGTAATACATGCGTAGAGTTTATTGGACATTTTCACAGAAAACGCTGCACATGCAGCGTTCCAGGTCACGTGAACACGTAAACGTGAATCGCTGGAGAGACCGTGAAACCACGTGGTGCCACGTTTTGTGTTCGCTCGTTGGAGCAGTCATGCGCAACATTTACAGAACGCAATTGTGCGGTTATATAACGGGTCCGTTGGTGGCAAACATTCAAACGTTTGTTGTTATATTATTTTTCACGGTTTGTTACCATAAACACCGTGCAAAGACACGCTGCCTAGGTTAATTGCCCCGGCCAAATTGCCTTGGGTGCCCTGAAATTGTGCAACTTGCTTAACCTTCCCCGCACAACTGTTAATAACAGCCACATAGCTCAAAGTTTCCTTTAAGATGCAGTACAGAGTGACCCGTGAATGTAACGGTTAGGGGGGGGGGGCATTCATCCTGCATTGCGTTGTCAGTGTGATATTACTGACACGTTATATCTTTAAATCAATCATAATAATGGGGCGCATGTCTGTTTGCCACATCGCACTGTGTGCTCTCCACAGCTGGTCATTCGGGATAGCCGAGAGGAGAAACGCTCGACACGTCTATCCCGAAAGAGCAGCTCTTGAGGGTGATTTTCATACATCGCCCGTGAAAAAACGTATATCGGTGTTCATCTCAGTATTGCGTGGTTTTGCTCGAATCTAGCGTAGCCACAGATCTAGTGAGGTTTTCTTAACTCGTTATCATTATCATCAGCCAGGCCCGGCTGCAACGGGAGCCAAGAAAGAACAACTTTGGAAAGAGATGCTCGCATTAAAAATTCAGGGCCGCGTGGTGGCCCAGTGAGCAGCGCTGTCGCCTCACAGCAAGAAGGTCACGGGATCGGTTCCCGGCTCGGGTGCCTTTCTGTGTGGAGTTTGCGAGTTCTCCCCGTGTCCGCGTGGGTTTTCGCCGGGTACTCCGGTTTCCTCCCACAGTCCAAAAGCATGCTCCTGGATAGGTTGATTGGCTCGCAGACTAAAATTGTCCCGCAATGCCCGGCTATGGACTGGCGTCCCGTCGTCGGGTGTATTCCTGCCTTACGTCCTGTGTTTCCGGGATAGGCTCCGGCTCACCGTGACCCTATATCGGATTAAGCGGTTTCAGATAATGAGATGAGATGAGTTTGCGAGTTCTCTCTCCCCCTGTTCTGCGTGGGTTTTATCAAAGTTCTCTGGTTTCCTCCCACCGCCCAAAGACAAGCTGCTGCCTAGGTTAATTGGCTTGCTGAGTAAATTGCCTCCAGTGCCCAGTGATGTACTAGCGTCATATCCTGGGCATAGCCCCGCCTTGCGTTATCTGTGGGGATAGACTCCACACCCCCGCGACTCTGCAGAGGATACAAATGCATTTAAAAATGTTAACATACTTGAAGCCTCGCGTAAATGAATATTGAATCATCTTTTAAACGGATGATAATACTGTATAGATCATTATCGAATATTCTATTCCATATCCTATGGAGTCTGAGTAGTGATTCGTGAGTATGTACCGACGCGTTCCCAGCGCAATCTGGGTCATGCGTTTCTTTTGACGGGTATCACCGTGAGGTCAAATTTACCCAATGTGGTTTTCATGGTCTGAATCGGAAAGGATTTTAAAAATCCAAAGTGAGTGTCTGTTGTGCCGTTAGCGCGGGGCCGTTTTATCTCGCCGACAACGATAGCATTTATAATAATGATTATGAATTCATAAGCTAGCAGGGGTTATGAGTGTTGTTTCCGCCAATGTGTTCAGTCATTATCATTTCCAATTGCTCTACATTTATTTTTTTGCAATGGACAAAGAGTTTGACAGGAAAAGAGTAGTGATCTGACGGTACAGTGACCTTGCCACCTCAGACCACAAACGCCCTGGTTCGAATCAGGGTTGTCTGTTGTGGAGTTTCCCTGTTCTCTCCATGGCCGCAATGATATTCGTCGGGTATTCCGGTTTAGTCCCACACTCCAACGCAATGCTGCGTACCTTTGTTGACCTTAGTAAATTATACGCGGTGCGCCGTGATGGACTGGCGTCCGCGGTGTTATGGATTCACCGGGAACCGCAATGGCAGTAACGAATTTAACACGGGGCGGCGCGGTGGCGCAGTGGTTAGCGCTGACGCCTCACAGCAAGAAGGTCCCGGGTTCGAGTCTCTCGGCTCCGGTGCCTTTCTGTGTGGAGTTTGCATGCTCTCCCCGTGTCCGCGTGGGTTTTCGCCGGGTACTCCGGTTTCCTCCCACAGTCCAAAAGCATGCTCCTGGATAGGTTGATTGGCTCGGAGACTAAAATTGTCCCGCAATGCCTGGCGATGGACCGGCGTCCCGTCGTCGGGTGTATTCCTGCCTTGCGCCCTGTGTTTCCGGGATAGGCTCCGGCTTCACCGTGACCCTATATAGGATTAAGCGGTTTCAGATAATGAGATGAGATGAGAATTTAACACGTCGCGAAAACACTGCGCTTAATTATTAAAAATATGCAATAGAGGCAACGTCGCATTGCATTGGATTCTCCTCGCAGAAGCAGCGATCAGGAAATTAATAATAATTGCTTTTTTTTATAGCGCCTTTCACCCGAGGGTCACAGAGCGCTGCACAGAGCTGCGGAGAGAACGGCGTGCGTCAACAACGAGACAATAAACGGCGAATCAGCAATAACGTGTTTTTGGAGGTTTTTGTTTGTTTGTTACAAATCCGAGCTGCGGAAAGGACGCCGTGTCAACAACAACAACATCGGGGCAGTTCAACTGAAAGTCAAATACTAGTAAGACATTGTAGGGCATGAAAGAAGCAATTAAAAAATAACAATTCTGCATGGATGAAGGAGGGTCATTGCCTGAAACGTCGCCTATTCTATATTGCGCTGCTTTGTAACCCTCGGGTGAAAAGCGCTTGTGTGAATGCAATTATTATTATTATTATTCGGGGAACGTGTTGTCATGTTCGCGCTCGGCGCCCTGCTCGGTGATTGTCTCTGAAACTCACAGTCGAACCCCACGTGCTCAGGTTTGACATTGAGTCTGCTCGGTAAACGATCAACAAGCAGACAAGCCCTCGTGACGGGCGCTCGCGTTAACCTCGCTTTCCTGCCTGATGGAAGTCACGGTGGTCCCACGTGCCTTGTGACCCCAGTGTAAATGCTCTGAACGTAACGTTTTTCGTATTCCATGGACACTTTACTCTGATTGGCTCGCAGACCAAAATTGTCCCGCAATGCCCAGCGATGGACTGGCGTCCCGTCGTCGGGTGTATTCCTGCCTTACGCCCTGTGTTTCCGGGATAGGCTCCGGCTCACCGTGACCCTATATAGGATTAAGCGGTTTCAGATAATGAGATAACTTTACTCATCTGTAATAAATCGAGCTTATTATAAACATGCATGAGTCAAGGGGAATGCAATGTTTGCGGCCAATTAAATGGAGGTGGGGGAAGGTCACAAGACATCTAAACCAGCCTGCAGTGCAGGAGTCCCCAACCAGTCGATCCCATCATAAAAATATACACAGAGTGGGAAAAGCTGAGATTCTGCGCAGTGGTTGTATTTAAAACTGGGGCGGCAGTGGGTCGCAAATGCAGGAAGCACAGGTGTCCCGTAGGACAACTGTTATAAAGAGCTGCATAGCTCAACTGTTTCGTCCGGCTTCAATAAACACTGAGTGACGGAGCTGTGTAAATGAATAACGAACATTCGTTTCGGGTTTCCGTAAAGTAGAATGGTAATAGTAGATCTGGTGCTGCGATTAGCTTCTAAAAGTGGTCTGGTGTATTAAAGGGTTGGAGGCCCCTTCTGTAGAGCATCTCACGCGGGACACCTGCTGTGGAAACAGTAAACTATATTTCAAAAATATAATTATAGATTTTGACGCTTTGGAAAAATAATTCAGGCCATCGGCGCAGGTCGTGCATCGTTTACAGGGCATGTCACCTCTGCATTCCATCCCGTTGTGGAACATTCACCGGCCCATTACGCAGATCACACGCACGGGCATCATTGGGCACCAGACAGCTGATTGATAACTTCCCAATTAAGGTGCAGCCGGTCGGACAAGGTCTCGCGTCAAATGGCGTGTCTCCTCCCTCGCCGAGAGACCAGTCAGAGGGCCGGGACGCGCTCACGCCTCCGCGCACACCCCTTCGCGCCCCCTCGCAGTGGAACACGACACGACAGCCGACATCGGCGACGACAACAGCAGCACCGAACGGTCATTGACCCACGCACGCACACACACACACACGCGCGCGCACACACCCCCACACACACCCACCCACCACGAGACCCTACCAGCGTTATCCCCTGTCCGCCTCCCCCCTGTGTCCACCCCTTTCAGCTCGGTGACGTCACTGAAGGGGTTAATTGAGGGACACCGGTAGCAGTGAGACCCAGACACTTCGCGACGCCTGGCGTGCTTGGCGCAATGTTGGAAATTTGACCGCGTGCATGGGCAGATCCGTGGGGGGGGGGACGTTTACACACACCCCCCCCCCATCGTCTCTTCAGATCCAAACCACAAAATGTATACAAATCTCATCTCATGTCATTGTCAGAAACCGCTTAGTTCTGTACAGGGTCGCGGTGAGCCGGAGCCTATCCCGGCAGACACAGGGCGCAAGGCAGGGATATACCCATGATGGGACGCCAGTCCATCACCGGACACTGAGGGCAATTTGGTCTGCGAGCCAACTAATCTATGTGGTAGCATCTTTTATGGACTGTGGGAGGAAACCGGAGTGCCTGGCGAAATCCCACGCTGACACGGGGAGAGAACTCGCAAACTCCACACAGAAAGGCACCCGAGCCGAGTTCGAACCCGGGACTTCCTTGCAGTGAGGAGGCGACAGCGCCACCCACTGGGCCACCGTGCCGCCCTGTATAAAAAGGTAGCAAAAAATATTTTTAGGTTTTTGTTTTATTAAATCAATTAATAATAACGGCAACTT
>JAZEWT010000008.1:21008413-21019949 GCA_036362905.1 Mordacia mordax | reverse complement strand
GAGAGAGAGATGGAGAGAAAGGGAGGGGGAGAGAGAGGGAGGGGGAGAGAGCGAGAGAGAGAGATGGAGAGGGAGGGAGAGAGAAAGAGAGAGGGGGAGGGAGAGAGGGAGAAAGGGAGCGCGGCGGTGGCGCCACCGCTGGGCCGGTGGTCAAATCCGCGCATCGCACAGGGGAGGTTCTGCCCGAGGTGGTCCGGGTTCCCACCCCGGGCGGTTCGGGTTCCCACCCCGGGTGGTTCGGGTCCCCACCCCGGGCGGTTCGGGTTCCCACCCCGGGTGGTTCGGGTCTCCAGTCCCGGGTGGTTCGGGTCTCCAGTCCCGGGTGGTTCGGGTCCCCAGTCCCGGCCGGTTCGGGTCCCCAGTCCCGGCCGGTTCGAGTCCCCAGTCCCGGCCGGTTCGGGTCCCCAGTCCCGGCCGGTTCGGGTTCCCACCCCGGGTGGTTCGGGTCCCCAGTCCCGGCCGGTTCGGGTCCCCAGTCCCGGCCGGTTCGAGTCCCCAGTCCCGGGTGGTTCGGGTCCCCAGTCCCTGCCGGTTCGGGTTCCCACCCCGGGCGGTTCGGGTCCCCAGTCCCGGGTGGTTCGGGTTCCCATCACGGACGCCTTCCAATGCCGAGTTTGTGTGCGTTTTCACCTCCGGCAGGAACCGTTTAAATATCGTAGCTCTTTGGAACAGTCGTCCAGCGGGGAGGGGTAAGCAAGTTACAACACGTCAGGTGCGACGGGAGGCAATTTAGTCAGGACAATTAACCTCTGCAGCATATCTCTGGACTGTGGGAGGAAACCGGAGTACCTAACAAAAACGTAATGACGTGTGATGGAGGATTGGAGCAGCAGAAGGGGCATGCACAATAAGAACTCGAGGCAATAGGAATTATAAAAATAAAGACGGAATCACAAATTCTAAGACTAATTTTGTACAGTAGTGCTAACCCATTAAAAGCCCCAAGCAGAAATAGTTTGTAGGTCTGTGAACATTTTGTTGTTATTCAATTGCTAGTATTATATAGTCGGCGGGCTCACAGGGTTACCATCTGAACACAGAAATACCGTAAATTGGTATCTGTTGGGGTAGCATGAATTTATATTTATACCAATATTGTACTCCGGTTTCCTCCCACCGTCCATAGACACTTTGCTGCCTAGGTTAATTTGCCTGCTGAGTAATTCGCCACCAGTACTGGCGTAACATCCTGGGTATAGCCCCGCATTGCGCCATCTGTCTGCCAAGATAGGCTGGGGCCCTCCGCAACCCTGTACAGGATGAATTGGGTATCGTTAATGACGATGATGTCTTCCGCTCAATTTTAACAACAGACCCTGGCAGATTGGGACATACGTCTGGGTTTGGTCAGCAGTGCAAAATGTGGCAGGCTTGGTGTTGCCTAATATTACGTCACATGTGTATGTAATAACTAAGGTAACTGACAGCTGTACGTACTAAAGTAACACTATTTTCGGTCGTATTGTTAAATTGTTTTAGACAGCATCCGAGTTCCATCTGGCGTCAAGTGCACGCAACGTGATTATGAATGCGGGGCCCCTTGAGCAATGTAGGTCTCTGAGTCCTTTGGTCGACTTCTCGTGCCCAGCGAGCGCTCCCGATGTGACACTTGAATGGAAAAACACACGAGCGACCACGTGGTCAACCTTATTTAGTTTCAGACCTTTCCTTCCGTTGTATTTTTAGACGAAGGTCCTGTTGTTTGTGCGCTGTCACACCGGCTGTGGCGCATTAATCTGACCCAATGAGTGGAGAATGTGATCTGTTCCCTCGTGAGCGCTACACGTGCCTCAAGCCAGGTGGACGTTTCAATAATGAGCTTGAGAAGAGGAGGACACACACAGTGGGAACGGCATCGTTTTCCGTTCCAATGTCGTTGTTGTTCGCGTGCCGTTCTCTCCACAGCTCTGTGCAACACTTTGTGACCCTCGGGTGAAAAGCGCTATAAAAATGCAATGATTATTATTATCAGAGTGGGCTGAATGTAAACTTGTAATATGTGAAATCCTGATAATGCCTCATTAATAATTCACGTTAACTGATGTAGGTTTTCATTTCTCAGTGGATGAAAATTGCTCCCCATAGCTTTTCTTTTAGAATAGTCATGTCACTCAGTATTCCTGTCTCCTTCTCGACGTTTCGCCTACCACGTTGGAGGCATCAGCAGACGTTTACATGTAACCCATAATTACCATAATAACTGTTTTCACGTAGAGCCCATCTGTCAATCCATTGACGTTTTTTTTTAAATAGCAGCATCCTGATCATAACTGGAACTCGATGCTGCTATAAAAAGTCGCGCACACGAAATCAAAACCCAGAAATTAAAAGCGGCTAAATTAAATTAGGGCCTTGCTAACGAGTCACACTCCTCACCACCCTGAGCCTGAGGACACAGAGTTCAGCACTCGCACTGGGGAGTGGGGGATTGGGCCCTGTGTCACAGTGAATCTACATTTCCTCCTGTCACAGTGAATCAGCGTTCCCTCGAGCAAGGGTCCTGATGCTCGAAACCCGTCAGCGAGATGCCGGATTTGCGAGTATATTTTATTCTCACGGTTTCTTAATGTGACAACGTCGCGTAATAAATTACGGGCAAAGTGAATCGCATTGGGGAGGTATTTACCTTATGACATTCCTCCGATGAGCACAAACTACATTAACCGTTATTCCCCGTATTATCCGGATTATGGCGAGCGTCAGGATTGTAACACGTACCCCGATCTCGAGTCACACACACACACACACCTACCCTAGTGCAAAATGCTCCAGAAACTTGTGCTTCAGTGAACACGTTGGAAAGCGAGTTTTAAAATCCAGAATATGTGCTCACAATGTACAGCCCTTTTCCAAGCCACGTGACGTGGGGCTTTAAATTATATAGTTTTTCTCCTGTACTTAAAGCATTGTTATTACACGTACTTGGAGGTAATAATCGTGTTCAGAATGTACATCCCCAGGTGAACGCACTGCTGAGTATTTGACCTAAACGTTTGTGGCCTACTCGTCCAGACTAGTACAGGGGAGAGAATACACACTTCCTCCCCAACCACATAAAGCCTGCCGATGGACTCACCATGGTGAACCTATTTAATCAACACGCATTACTCTGTGGATTGATTATTCTTAATGTGTAACGTATTAGGGGTGGCGCGGTAGCGCAGTGGGCAGCGCTGTCGCCTCACAGCAAGAAAGCTCTGGTTCGGTTCCTGGCTCGGGTTCCTTTCTGTGTGGAGCTCGTGCGTTCTCCTCCTGTTCTGCATGGGTTTCCTCAAAGTTTTCCGGTCTCCTCCCACGACTTTTTTTATTAACTGAACGATAACATCATAATAATTCGGACACAGTCTCTGGCAAATGTTGGCGCCGGCTGAGTGCATGGTTGCCTCCCCCCTCCCCACCTCTCTGCGTTTTCCCCGATCTCCACATCCGTGTCTCGTCCATGAGCAGACGTGGAATTGGCACGAGTTATGAATTCTGTTATTTTTGATTTATTTCTACGTGTGACTTGCTCATCGTTTTCGAGTTTCAGACAAAGTGCACCGCTTTGGACTTGAACCAAACGCGTGTGCGCTTCATTGGACCACAAGCAAACTGCACACGCGTTATATTTTCCGGGGGTGATTTTTGAACGATTAATTTAGCGGAACAAACAGCTACTCTGTTACGTGACTAACATCCAATGTCGTGGATATTTCCACCCCAATGCTCCCCCCTACACACCTCTCCTCCACACCCACCCAGCCCCCATCTATCAATTAGTGGTTCTCACTAACATCAAGCGGGGAGTTTGCGATTCCGAGAGCAAGGCACAGGTTGACAGATCGTCGGGGCGAGGGATTGAATCAGTCCGGCTCGCCGGCGCTCGCGCTCCCCCCCCCCCGTACCTTAATCCTGGACGCGAGCCTCTTGGAGGGGAGGGGGGCGGCGGAAGAGGACCGGGCGATTAATCAGCCACCTGGCTCGTGAGTGTGAATTTAAATGTGGACGCGGAGAGGGAACATTCAATATTCATCGGTCGCCGAGCGAATGGACATCTCCGTATTACGCGCGTCGTCGTTTTCCTCGAACCGATCGTGTCGCTCAATACATCGCTGCAATTTTGTTGTTGTTTGTTGTCGTTAAATTAATGATAACGCGCGGCGTGGCACTCGTTCGGTGTCCGAGGTCGGTGTTCGAAGAGGAAACGGCTCGGAGGAGCAGCGAGCAGTCCGCGGAGAGGCGGGGAGGCAGAAGGTGGCCACGCGGTCAGCCGGCGCCAACATTCCCCAGATACCGCATCCTAGATATTATAAAGTGATCGAGCAATTAGTAAGCGTTTTCTTTTATGGTGGCAGGAAATAGGGGAAGCCGAAGGAAACCCACGCAGAACAGGGGGAGAATATACACGCATCGCACAGAACGGCACCCGAGATGGGAATCAAAGCGCTTTGGGCAACATTCTGCCACCCTGACGCCCAATTAAAGTTCGAGCCGCGGCTAAAATGTAAATTATTGAACACGTGCGTTCAGATTGATCGAGTTGTTCCATGCCGAACAAACATCTTGGAACACGTGGTGAGAGTACCCACGTTTTAACCCACCATCACCGCATGCTACCTGCCGGTCGGATGGCTCTGGTTGTCATGTCGCAGGATAATAATGGGGTGACAGTGGCTTATGGAGGTATTCATCCAGCAGTGGATTGGTGGAGTGACATTGATGATGATGATACCAAAAAACACAAAGCATATTCGTTGGTATGCCCTGCGTTAACAAACATCTCACCACCAAATTGTTGAACACATTTTTTTCTGGTAATTATCAATAGAATACCATTTTTTGCAGCTTCAAGGGTGTGGGGATGGCGGGAGGGAGATTATACCCCCGTCTCCCCACTCCACCACCTGGTTTCATCAGCACCTGAAGGTGTTTTTGAGAGAAGCTCTGATAACACACTTCTACCAGGTCCGTTCGAGATTGCGGAATACACAAAGTCCACACAGAAAGCCCCCCCGAGCAGGGAACCGAACCGTGGTTCCTTCTTGCTGCGAGGTATCAGCACCGCTCACAGCAGCAAGCGCGCCTGGCACGCGAACGCAAATTCCCGCAGCAACGCGACAAACGCCAAGCGGTCCCGAAACTTATTTTGCGTCATTGTGGGTTTTTTTTTTAAACGCACCCTCCGAGCGCAGAGAAGGGCTGCATTAGCATAGGCCACGGCAGAAATCCCAAGCAAATTCACACCTCTCCGCCAACTCTGCGGAATAAGGCCTCGGCGCTAGATTAATTATAGCCGAAAATAAAACATGACCTGCTTTCGAACCTTAATCGAAAGTGTGAATGTTCCAAGCAGACATTCTGACATGTGTATAATAAGAAATACTCGCAACGTGTTTTGCCCGTGATTTGCTCACTGTCGACGCTGATAATAATTTATAATAAATGCATTCACCCGAGGGTCACAAAGTGTTGCACAGATCTGCGGAGAGATCGGCACGTCAACAACAACGGCATTAGAGCAGAAAATCAGCAACAATCACATGTAAAATGTGATCACATTTTCAACTCTAATTTTAAAATGCAAAATTATCACAGTTTACAATACATATATTGGTAAATTGTTTAACGTAACATTTATCGTATAATAATAATAATTGCACATTTACTTAGCAGGCCAATAAACCGAAGCAGGGCACTGCTTGGCTACATATTGAGGCACCTTGGGACAATGAACCCGATGGTGGTTGTTGTTGTTGTTGTTGTTGTGCAAGTTGCATTGCAGTTGCATTGCAAATGATCCACTCGGCACGCGGATGAATGCGCGCGTCTCGATACTCAATTCATCCTGTACAGGGTTGCGGAGGGCCGCAGCCTATCTTGGCCTGCGATGCTGTGCCGTGCTCTTCTTTACGTTACGTGTCCGTGGCCTTTAGGACTTCAGAAGTTGGACAACAGAGAGCGGCGGGCCTCGGCGCGTTTTCCCTGCCAGTGCCGAATGAAAATCGATGTGACCTCGAGGCAGGGTTGGAGACAAATCCCCGTGGCTGTGTTGGGATCAGAAGAGGGGCCACACAAGCAGCCATGCTCCACTGAAAGACGTCTTCACAATTGTGACCGGACCGTTGTTGGAATTAGGCCCGAGGCTCTATTGCTTAGCAACCTAACGCCTCTTTTCAGGCCGGATTGGTGAGGGAAATTGTATGTTTCCTCCGACTACTTAATTGCGCCTGTGGATTAGCGTTGGGGTTAGGTGTAGATCTACCATATCCGCTTCTTTAATGCCTCAATTACGCTCGATTATTGGCTCGGATTGCTGTTTTTGAACTATTTTCATGTTGCCTGACGGATAACAAACAAAAAATCATGGTTTTAGTGACGGCAACATATTTTTCCTGGGTTTTGGTAAAAGGTGGAAATGACAGGCGAGTCGATGCGATGCACATCGACTGAGTAGCGCTGCCGCCAGCCACATAGCAAGAAACGTTCGGGTTTGAGTCCTCACTGGGGTGCTTGCGTAAGTGAGGTTTGCATGTTCTCCTCGTGTCCTCGTGGGTTTTTCGCCGGGTGCTCCGGTTTCATGTACAGGGCCACCGGGGGCCGGAGCCTATCCTGGCAGACAAAGGGCGCAAGGCGGGGTTATACCCAGGATGCGACGCCAGTACATCTCAGGTTATCGGGGGCGGGCGGGGTAATTTTCTCAGGAAGCTAATTAACCAAGGCAGGACAGAACACGTCAACTCCATACAGAAAGATACCTGAGCCGGGAACCGAACCCGGGCTCTTCTTGCTGTGAGGTGATAGCGCAGTTACTGCTGATATATATTTTTACTTATAAGACAACGGTTGTTAATAAGGAGACGATTGAAGTATTTTCAGCCTGTGTTTCCACAACACAGCCAATGCGGTACATTACATTCAGCTATTTATAAAGCAGTGTGAAACTTCAAATTGTCTTCGAAATCATTATATATTTTTTGTTATGAAGGCACAGCCAACGTACCTCCTTGTTCAAACAAGCATTAGGCTGCAGTGTAAAATCCACATTCCTGTGGCAGGGAAGGATGAACACTGATCGCGGCACAGGGTAGTGCACTGGGTACTGTTGGTCGCGCGTGTTCTCCGTCAATGGAGAGCAGGCTTTGCTTTGTAATAAGTAATGGAAATACATCTCGACTCTGCCCTGCGATAATGTACACACACACACCATGCTGTATTTATAGAGGTACAAAGAATTGCCATTGTTGTTCATTAATGTTGGCAATACATAAAGTGTCCACACTCCGGGGAGTAATACCGTCGAGGTCCCTTTTGTTTTCTTAAAGATTAGCCGCCTCTATTTACAGATTAGCGATCTTAATTCCTTGACTTGCCCTATGTTTTGTTTGGCCTGGAACTGTACAACGCTCATGAAAATGCGAGCCAGGAAGCTTTAAAAAAAAACTGTATATTTTTAGAATTTAATTCCTGAATTGGGGCGGTACGGTGACCCAATGGGTAGCTTTGTCGCCTCACAGCAATAAGGTCCCGGGTTCGAATCTCGCCTCGGGTGCCTTTCTGTGTGGAGTTTGCATGTTCTCTCCCCGTGTCCGCGTGGGTTTCCGCCGGGCACTCCGGTTTCCTCCCACAGTCCAAAAAAACATGCTGCTGCATAGGTTAATTGGCTTGTAGACTAAATTGGCCTCAGTGCCCGGTGATAGAGTGGCGTCCCATCGTGGATGTATCCCTGCCTTGCGCCCTGTGTCTGCCGGGATAGGCTCCGGCTCACCGCGACCCTGTACAGGACTAAGCGCTTTCTGACAATGGAGATGAGATGAGAATTCCTGAATTGTCGGAGTGTTGACCTGAAATTCCCTTGACGATCAACACCGATGTGCGCGTTGATGTACGCGAAGCATTGGTGATGGTACTGCCACGTGGTGCACCAGCACAAGTAACAAACAACGTTCCTCATTCATCAGCAGCACTCTGGACTCAAACGGAGGAAAACGTAGACTAGACATTTTCCGCCGGTGGGTCGCGACCCATCAGTGTGCCACGAGCGCCACCTAGTTGTCCGTGGGAGACCAGACGCAAGTTTGCCCCGAGGAGTGCAAACGGTTGAGAAACCCTGGAATATCCAACGTTTCGGGCACCTGGCCAGCATGTCCTGACTGTATACACCGGACACAACACGCGATTTTTCAGGCTGGCACTGAAACACAGATACGAAACGGAAAGTTCAACAGCTCCGAATTGACACTCCACTCGAGCGTGCCTCTTTCAGGCGACAGAGAACGATCTCAACAATGTTTACTCAGCCGATAAATTTGGCAACGCTGTTGAAAGAGCTGCTCCCTGTGTTTTTGTATTTTTTTTTGCCGTATCCCAACACTTGGCTAGAGGGGCGGGGGGGGCCACGTCTGGATGTGCGGTGTTTATCTGCGCGCCGGCGCACATAGCCAGCCAACATTCACAGGAACTGTGTTCCCTGAAGATGGCACTGAGAGGCGTCACTGATGCGCACATGTTCGAGCCTCTGCAATGAACTGTAGAATTAAACACTTTTATGGCATCACAATGCACTGAAGGATTGCACATTGGACTTGCGTCCAGAGGTGGCAGGTTTATTGGTCTCCTGGCTTAGCGGGTGATCCAATGGTGAACGTTTTGTTTAATTTCCGCTAATCTCAGAACACAGTTTAAATGGGCTTACTACATTCGATCGTCTTGTCACGTGTAGTGGGGTAAAGTGTGAGTACTCCCAACTCTTGCAAGATATGTAATAAGTAGAACAGGTTTTAACCATTTCCGGCAATTATACTCGTGTTAAGATCTTAAAACACAATAATAGACACATTTCACAATGTGTCTAGCTTGCAAAAGCCACACATACTTGTCACAAAATATGCAAACAGGATGCTTTGATAACATATGTATTGTCCTTCAAACTGATTGGCCTACACCAGACATGGCTTTCTTTTGAGCCTGATTTGATTGAGCCTGATTTGAGGCCATGGTAAAAGCGTGCCTATAATACCATGCCACCCCACATCCTTTGCTTAGCAGACCACACTTTGCTGATGAGGCCCGTGCCACAGATCGAAGTTTTCCCAACTTTAGAATTCAGTAGAAGTATTTAAAAACAAAATCACCTCTGGATATGTCGAGCCTTCAGTGTAAATGGCAAATCTTTCAACAGCCAATCTAACTCAAGTAATCGAACATCCAACCACGTGGTAGCAGACATGTCTCCGGTCGTCCTGTGTGGCCGCACTGTTTTTATTTCCTATTGTACATTCACAACAGGCGGCACGGTGACCCAGTGGGTAGCGCTGTCGCCTTAAAGCAAAAAGGTCCCGGGTTCGAATCTCGGCTCGGGTGCCTTTCTGTGTCGAGTTTGCGAGTTCTCTCCCCGTGTCCGCGTGGGTTTTTGCCGGGCACTCCGGTTTCCTCCCACAGTCCAAAAAACATGCTGCTGCATAGGTTAATTGGCTTACAGACTAAATTACCTGCAGTGCCCGGTGATGGACTGGCGTTCCATCGTGGGTATATCCCTGCCTTGCGCCCTGTGTCTGCCGGGATAGGCTCCGGCTCACCGCGACCCTGTACAGGACTGAGCGGTTTCTGTAACGATGTAGGTTTTCACGGCTCGATGCATGATGATTGCTCCGAAAAGCTGCTCTCTCGGGACAACCGCGTGGAGGCATCCTCAGGCGCAGCAGTATACTGCGCCTGAGGATGCCTCCAACGTGTGAGGCGAAACGTCGAGAGGCGAGGAAGCGAACGACGCGGCTGTCCCGAGAGAGCAGCTTTTCGGAGCAATCATCATAAGCGGTTGCTGACAATGAGATGAGGCATGAGCATGCACAACATGATTCATTTTGTGCGCAATAGTACGTATTTATACAAATCACGATTGGTCTGTTCTGACAGTCGACGGTATGAGCTCACGAACGATAATGCCTGGCAGATGGATGAGGATTGTTTGGCACGTAGCGTGCTGTTCCAAATTTTAAGCACCTTGCGGGTAAATCGTATATAAAAATTATGATCTTCATTGAAATACACATCTCGATTTCAGCGATGAAACACGTGAGTGCTAAAGCGCGAGGAATGCCGAGGCGTCAATTTGAATATGGAGCAATTGGCGTAAAGCCTAAAGTACTATTTCCACTCGAGCAAAATATACAAATAGATTTCATCGTGAACGTGTTACAAGGCCACCGTGATGTGGTGCTCCAACTATATGTGGGGTAATATACGATCCATGAAAGTGACATCGTCTGCTCTGCGAACTAAAATGACGTATTAATGTTTTAGAATGTTTTGTATATTTTTACATCTGACTATACGAATGAACAAACAAACACGCATTTTTTATTTGTGAAATAATAACAAGCAATTTATAGATAGACAAAACATACATTTCCAGAGTCATTTATGGTTTGGTACTGGGCATGGTATCGTTTTAGTACTTTATTTGAGTATGCAAACATTATTACACAACTCCCAGCATATGCACTGCAAGTGTTATCGATTTTAAAGTGACAATGATTAGAAATCTCATAGATGCTAAAACATAAACTCTTCAATCGTTTTTAATCATAGCAGACAAACAGGAAACAACTAAAATAATTCCCTTTCGACCGTGAGATTCTGACCATACTTCACCACGCTGGCCGCTAAGGGTTTGTGACTGCGGATACCCAAGACTGGTGCAGGTATGACTGGCCATAGGTGTGCGCCATGGGCAGGCGTCAAACTTAGGTTCAAGGTCGCCAGCTGATGGTGCAATGCCTCCCCCAACCCCCTCGTTCCCAACATTGCAACAGCTTCAAAAAATAGAGAGGAACAAGCAATGCATTTTGAATAGGCAAATTGCCCTGTCCCTACAATTTCCTTTTAAAACATATAATTTTATCGTAAGACATAAGTAAACAAAAAACAAACAAAAAATTGTTGCTGTCGATTTTCCATTCTGTGACCGTTGTTGTTGACGTGCCGTTCTCTCCGCAGCTCTGTGAAGCGCGTTGTGACCCTCGGGTGAAAACCGCTCTATAAATGCAATTATTATTATTAATCCTTCTCTTCCAGCGTGAAGTGCAACATGTTCCTGGAAGTTAATAACGTTCCAGCGTCAATCCGGAAGAGTTGTCCTCGGAGGAAAGGCAAGTACAAACATAAGCTTGCACTGATGTAGGATCGTCACGGCTCGTTGTATGAGAATTGCTCTCCATAGCTGTCGTCTCCAACGTGGGAGGCGAAACGTCGCGCAGGAGAGAGAGAGAGAGAAAACGCTCAGTGAGACAGCTATTGCGACAGAACAGCTATGGAAATTAGAAAGATGGGTGGGGAGGTGTTTTTTGGTCATCGTTAATCTAAGTTGCGCGCAAATAGCGGAGGTCCCCCCCCCCCCAAAGTGTCTCAGTGCACGCAAGGAATGTGACCCGCGCAGCAGGATATTAAATACTCGGGCACGGATGACCACTGGCCGTATCAATCGCAGTATTTTTAAAATGTGCCACCAAAGTGGCACTTTTGGCACGCGCGTTGCGCCGGGGCTATTTTCGCCATTGCG
>JAZEWT010000008.1:20994390-21008353 GCA_036362905.1 Mordacia mordax | reverse complement strand
TCCAGCACTGCCCCACTGGGTGTTGGTCGTTGCAGGCCCTCACTGTCAAGCGATGATGTGGCTTAAGTCAGTCAGCTTGTATTTCAGCTGCAAGGCACCGTGGAGGTGTGCAGCCCTTTTCAGTAGTCCCGTTAACAGTTTCAACGGTTTAAATCCACCCATCAGTGGGCCGCCCGCTCCACCTAGTGGCCCGTGGAGACCAGATCCAAGTTGGACAAGGAGGCCTCGAGGTGCAAACGTTTGAGAATTTCTGGCCCATGTCGGGGTGCTTAATGCCCACTGGGGGCCCCAAGCTGAAATTATGTTTGTGGGCATCACATAAGACAAAGCTCCCCCGTGTAGCCTAACAGACTGCGGAGGTAAGTACTTTTTGCGAGCACCTATAAAGGTCAGCAAGGCACACGAAGAGGTGGGTCGCCAGCACCACGCCCGGCCACTTTTGCTTCTCCAGTGGCGAAATTTACACACCACATCGGGCACTTATTTGAGGCTCTGTCGACCTAGTGGAGGGTCAGAACTGGTTCCGAAAATCATCGCTGGTGTTGACCGTGAGCGGGAATCGAACTCGGCTTACCGGTTCGTAGCTGAATGCGCTAATCGGCTGCGACAATTAATGACCGTAGTCTAAAGATTATTCGTTGCTCTTTATCCCCGCTGTAATAAAAAAAAATCAAAAGTCGTGAGCTGTACGTGTGCGTTTGTAATTCTATGTGCTACGACCGCACGTTTGAACGTGTCTGACATAGCTGAGCATCGTGTAATGCAGAGAATAGGTTCACTTATTGCATTAAACATAATCGTGATAGTGTAATTTAGAATTTTAAGCATTATAATTTACTTTTGGGAGTATCTGAGGTCCAGCTGGCACTTGTGGCATCCCTACATTTTCATGAATACAGGGCCCCTTGAACTACTTGAGAGCCTGTGCTTTTGCTTATTTTGCTAATGTAATAAACAATTACTCCGTTTTTTAAAAATACATTATTATTATTACATGCCATGTATCTGGTTTCATCGTCACCATCAGCATCGTTAGCAGCCGTGTTCATTCCACTGTTGGATGAGATTATCCCTCATTATCCAACAATGCAACAATCAATTTTGAATTTTAAGATTGTAGTTGAAGTTCTGATCTTGTTTTGCTTGTTGTTCTGCAACGCTGTGTATATTATTTTTTAAATTAAAAAAACCCGTAATTGTTGCTCATTTTCCATTCTTGTGCCGTTGTTGACATGCCATTGTCTCCGCAGCTCTGCGAAGCGCTTTGTGACCCTCGAGTGAAAAGCGCTGTATAAATCTCATCTCATCTCATTATCTGAAACCGCTTAATCCTATATAGGGTCACGGTGAAGCCGGAGCCTATCCCGGAAACACAGGGCGTAAGGCAGGAATACACCCGACGACGGGACGCCGGTCCATCGCCGGGCATTGCTGTATAAATGCAATAATAATAATAATTAATCCATCCAGTACTGGCACACGAGGTGATTTATCGTTCCATCTCTGCGGTCGATATACGACTGGCGATAGCAATTACATTCGGTGAGGTTATTCCGAGCGTAAGAAGTAAATAATATTAAAAAAATTATTATTTATTTTGCATGCTTTTGAGCATGGAATGTTCTGGAGGCAATACTAGTAACATGTATTGCAGCGGCGTGATCAGAATGCTAGTCGGACAGTCGTTTTATAATTAAGATGGAAGGAACCGTTGGCCTATGCAGCTCTTTTCAACAGTTGTCCAGCGGGGAAGGATAAGCGAGTGCCAACATATCAGGGCACCATGGGCAATTGAGTCGGGGCAATTAACCTAGGCAGCGCGTCTGAGGACTGTGGGAGGAAACCGGAGTACCCGGCGAAGACTCCCCCCCCCCGCCACGAGGACACGAGGAGAACGCGCAAACTCCACACAGAAAGGCGGCACCCGCGTCGGGAATCGAACCCCGGGCCTTCCTGCTGTGCGGCGGTAGCGCTAGCCGCCGCGCCACTGTGCCGCCCGTGCGCTACCACAAGTCTGAGCCGACAATCGAGGCCAATATTAAGCCCAAGCCGCTCGCGTTGTTAACTCCACCGGTGACGGTTTTCTGAAAATAACTTGGGAAAGGCCCCTACCGTAACATTGACCCCGGGGGTGGGTGGGGTGGTGGGGGTGGTGGGGGGACCTCCTTATCAGGAGAAGGAACGGGGAGCCGCCACCACCACCACCACCACCAACCACCACCACCCGCGCCGCTACCGAGTGCCCCGCGGGGAATCTGCCGAGCCGCGTCCGGTGTTTCCCACAGAGCGCCACGGCCACAATGGGGCGGTCCGCGCCCTGTTCCGCTCCGCGGCTCGGACTCCCAAGGTTGACCCCATTGTCTCATCTTCTCACAATGGAGGATACATATATTTGTTTTGCTCACCCTCTGATTGAACGCGTTCGGTGTTCCTGTCGCGCGGTGGCGCAGCGGTTAACGCGCTGGGCCACAAACCTGGAGGCACGAGTTCGACTTCCACTCGCGGCCAACACCAGTGACGATTTTTTGAACCGCTCCTGGCCTCCCCTAGATCGACTCAGCCTCAAATGAGTACCTAATGCAATGTGTAAACATTGCCGCTAGGGTTGCAGAGGCGGTCGGGCGTGGTGCTGGTCACCCACCCCCTCATGTGCCGTTTCGACATTCGTAGGCGCTCGCTAACGGCACTTGACCCTGGAGTCTATAAGACGATATGGGGGATCTTGGGCTTTGTTTGCCAGGATAGGCTCCGGGTTCACCGCGACCCTGCTGCAACAGTCGTTCTCAAACGTTGGACTCATGAGTGGGCCGTCAGCGCCACCTGCTGCTCCGTGTTCACCGGTCCCGATTGCAGAACGTTCAGAAGCCTTGCAGGATTAGAATCTGCGTGCGCTTTAAACGCATTTTGTAAACGCATGTGGGGTCGCACGCTTCGGGTGGCAAGGCGGCAGACGTCTAAACGGCATCACTCGCAGACGTGGCATCGTCACCAACAGGCAAGAAGCCGGTTGTATGTCGTGACGTATGAACAGGAGGACTGTTCATTCTGCCTCCTTTACCAGTGATCCTCCACCGGAGTGCACGAGGAGTTTTGTGTCCTTCGCGTGAAAGGCCCTTTTAAACACGTTAATTGTTTTGATTATTGTTTGGGGCTCAATAGTTCCCATTGTGAAGGTAGACGCAGCGCTGTGGAGTAGGGGCAGAGGTGGAGGGGAGAGAGGGGAGTGCTTGCAACCCCCCCCGCTCCCGAGACCACACAATTGGCATTTTATATTTATCAGAGAAAAAACACTGTTTATTTTGCCTAATGTAGGGCGTCTCCATTCTCAAAAAGTCTTCATATTTCAGGATCTCCCATCGTACCAAACGTTTCGAGATGGTGCCTCTGAGTGGCGCTCTGTGGTCTCTACAAAATCAAGAGAGCCAGCAGCAGCTAACGAGCCTCCTTACGCTTATTATTATTAATTATGATTCGGCCTCGGATCGCGTAAACAAAGTGCGGGACGGAGAGTGGGGAACATTTGTCGTGAGGGTCAAAAGGTCATAGATCAAAGAAGTGGATGTTATTTGACGTGAAGGGAAGATCGATAGATGTTTATTATTAGAGCAGTAGATATGCAGAGATCTTGCAAGCTCTCAATGCGGGATTCCTGCGATACATCAGACGTTCGTCCAACGCAACAAACACATTGAGTCACAAGGTTAAGTAAACGAACAAAGCCAAGGATTCCCCATATGTTAATTCGTCAGCAGACCTCTGAGGTCTCAAACATAAGTTCAGATGGAGACCAGGCGAACCATCGTCCCCATGACTAACGTCCGTGTCTGTTGAGTGAGCCCTGGCTGGGCAGGGGGCGCCGCTTTGTGATAAGTCAGCAATGTTCTCTGGGAAAACAAAGAAAAAGATAATGTAATACAATGTTACATACATTCACATTTTTGCTAATATTTATTTTTATAAGCAGCCCTCAGGAATGTACGCTTGATTTCAGGCAAATGTTCCACGAAATAATTATCGTAGAATAATCGTGCACTCGTTGGAGATCATACTGTGAGTTTTTGTGAACAGATTCCAACATTGCAATACGTTCCATGAGATAACGATCTTCCCTGCTAATTATCCACTCAGGGTGACAAATGCCTGCCGGAAGGCGTTACAGACGCCACGCGTATAAATCTTCTTTCTCGTTCAAATGTCAACCTGACCTCCGTGCGACTCCCGCGGGATCCTGGCTGCTTCCTGGCGAGTTTCATTTTTATCTTCACTCCGTGTTTTGCTTTGAATCCCAGACAACAATGGCTCTCACTCACACACACACACACGCGCGCGCGTAGCGGCGCGCGGGCCAACGTTCACTCAGCCAACGTTCTCACATCCACGCCATCGAATGCATCGCTTCGCGTGTGAGATGAGGACTCGTGTGCAACAAACGTGCGCACGCACGCACACACACCTACACTCAGCACTCGCCACCCTGTACAGAACACTACAAAGAACTGCTGCTAATTACTCATCCTGTGGATTGCACATTACTTGCACATGTTGTCATATTAATTTACACTGTATTTGTTTAATTCATATTATATTTTTGTATCATTACAGTTGTTCTTGCTCTGTGCCTTGTTATTCCCCCCCCCCCCGACCCCAGCTTAGCTTAACTTGTAAATATTAAAATTGTCAGTACTTTTTTTAAGTATTTAGTTTTTTTTAATCCTAGTATGTTTAAAGCCTCGTGGTTGTGTTTAAATCCTCGTGCTTGCCAACACCGGGGTCTGAGAGAAACGGAATTTAGATCCTCGATATGCCTCGTACATATGGCAGAACTGACAATAAAGTTGAAATGTGAATGTTGAAATGTGGAGGGGCCCTTTCATGTGAACATCATTTGGCTGTTCACCAGTGTTGGGTTATGCAAGCCTGGCCTGCTGAGGATACGGTGAAGGTGGAAATGGCCGAGGGATTTGCTGGCATTGAAACAAAGCTCAGGGAATTGCGAGTGGACACCGTTTACCCACCACGTGTAACCTTGCCAAGTGACCGGGCGATCGTAATGAATGCTGTCGGGGTAATGGAGGTGGGCCGTTTCGAGAGACCTTTTTTTTCGACTCAAACCGGCCAACTCTGCTAAACCATCACTCGACAGCTGCCGCCCCTACATTGCATTGTCCGTCTGCATTTACCCCGAGGGCGTATTGGCAAGTGAAAGTCCGCCTTGATTGAGCCTCTCCCATCGAGAATCGCTCTCCGTAACGGTTCTTTCAGAATAGCCGTGTCGAGTGCTCCTCCTCGCTCCGTCGCAACCTTTCACCCGTCACGCTGGACGCGTCGTGAGGCGCTTCTGAATGGTTTTCCCCGAAACAAGCCGTGTTATATATCCGCGGTGAAAACCGCGACTAAACGCGTGATGATGCCTCCAGTGTGGGAGGCGAACCATCGCGGAGGAGCGAGGAGGAACACTCGACACGGTGATCGTTTTAAGCAAACGTCTGAGTCGGCACACGTCTGGTTTATTCGCGAGCCCTGTTATCCTGAGAGCAACGGTTATCCAGCCCAGGTTGCGTGACCTCCCGCGACCCATGTTTGTTTAAATCCACAGCTCGGATTTGTTAAAAAAAAAAAGCCCCATTACTGTTGCAGATTTTACGTTCTAATGTCGTTATTGTTGACGTGGCCGTTGTCTCCGCAGCTCTGTGCAGCGCCTTGTGACCCTCGGGTGAAAAGCGCTCTATAAATGCAATTATTATTACTTTTATAATCCATTCTGCCGACAGTCCCGATTCCACCAAAATTAGACGCAGCGCATCTTCCGCGGCGCGCCGGTCACGCACTCTGAGTGGTGGTGAGCATGAGAAACCCAGCGCTTGGGGACGGGCGAGGATGCATGGAGTATAAAACCACTGCCTTACATGGTAACAGGTGGGCACACGCCGTGCCTATGTACGGGCCTGCGTCAAAAACCAGATGTGGGTCCCTACCGTCCGCTGAGTAGAACATTCACCCCCACGCCCAGTCGAGACCCCCGGGGGCCACTGGATGTCCCATAGGGCGAATGCCGTGCTCGACCTCGCAGGACATTTGGAGGTTCTCTCTGCAAGTGACCAATAAGAAACCACGCACGCTAAGTGCATAATGAGTACTCGGCGCCAGTAATTGTGTTCCCATCCAGCGTTCCCAGCACCCGCTCCACGCCGCTCCCACGAAGAGCGCCGTGGAACCAGGTGCCTGCCAGCAGCGAATGTTTCTCCACTGCTAGCCTGCAACCAAACACGAGAAGAAGGATCGTAAAACGGTGTGGGTTTTCACGGCTCGATGCATGATGATTGCTTCGAAAAGCTGCTCTCTCGGGACAGCCGCGTCGATCGCTTCCTCTCTCCACCTCGCGACGTTTCGCCTCGCACGTCAGAGGCATCCTCGCGCGCAGTGTGTGCGCGTGTCGTGTGCGTGACTCCTATTTATACGTAGGTACTGCGTATGTGTTGCGTCACCTCCACAGAGTTGCTGCATTGCAGGACCAATGGGCGACCGTCGGGGTCGACTTGAAAGCCTTTCCTTGTCCTGCTCGCACCGCGGAATCACATCCATTAGTCCGATGACGCCTCCAAGTCGGGAGTGGGAACGTCGCGAAGGGGAGGATCGATCGACACGGCTATCCATAAAGAGCAGCCATTCCCGGTTTTAATTACTCCCCATTGTTCCACGGCGAGAGTGATTGTCATCATCATCGTCTAAGATTGACACCATGCTGGATGAATGATCCCCAAGCCATGACCGCCTTCTCACGGTCATATGATGCAAGAATTCATCCAGTACCTGCACACGAGCCCATTTCATCGCTCCATCTCCGTGCTGCAAGCTTCTATATTGGCTGTCACTATTTTTAAATCATCATCATCATCATCATCAGTAACCGCTTGATCCTATACAGGGCCGCGGGGGCCGGAACCTGTCCTTCTAGACAGAGGGCGCAAGGCAGGGCTATACGCTGGATGGGACGCCAGTCGATCGCAGGGCACCGCGTGCAATTTGGTCAGGTCAATTAACCCTTGGCAGGGCGCCTTTGAAATGTGGGAGTAAAGCGGAGTACTCGGCGAAAACCCACGCGGGCACAGGGAAAACACGTGAACTCCATACAGAAAGGCACCTGAGCCAGGACTCCAACTCAGGTATGTTTGCTATGAACCGGCAGCGCTGCTGTCTGCGCCACCGTGTTGCACTATGTTATTTTGTTTATACAACGCAATGCTATCTACCGACTATTTTATTTGCGAAGTCAAAATGATAGCGTAACGTTCGCGTAGCAATTGATAGATCATGGTCAATGATGTTGAGCTACTTCTGGTATGAATGCTAGGCCTAATGTCTTTCACCAGCCACAAACATCTAGAGGCCACGCTTTTGAAGCAACACACTATTGGTCACATGTTGTTTGACCATACTTCACCATGCTGGTCACTACGGGTTGGTGAAGGTGTTGACTCAGTGTCCGCTCAGATATCACTCGCCGCTACTGTTAGTTGTGGTCAAGAATCAAAGTTTAGTAATCGGTGTTCAACCGCAATGCGCCAACAACTGCACCACCACTCCACCGCGTTGTCCTCGCTCCTGACATCTCGCTGATAAATCTCTGAACGCAAAACGTTTGCAGTCCTGCTCAATGCGAAATCACTGGGGTGATTACTCTATAACTATTTTTACTTGTGCCGAAACAATCAAACAATATATACATTTAACAAGGTTCGCATGTGTGTGTTTTTTTTAATAATCCCAGCCAAAGACCACGTGCTAAATGTGAAACTCGCATTTTAAACTTTAATTCGAAGGCTTTTGTGACCAATATTATCAATGAAATCCATTTTTGGGTCAGGTCACGTAAAAAGGTATAAAATAGTGTCGTTTAACCCTCCACCACCCGACACGGCCAATCAGTAAGTGGTTGTCACGTTGAACAGATAACGCGCCAATTCCTTTACTATCTCAGCCCACCGGTGCGTTGAAAAGCAACCCCATAATATTTTACAAAAGATGTATGCGACGTTTCGCTGATAACTACGTTCAGCATCATCAGGCACCCGCGCCAAAAACTGAACGGGCAGATCGGATGAACAAAGTCATGTCATGAATGAGAATCGTTCTCGGTGAGGGAGGGGGTTGACGGGTGTTGAGAAAGGGGGTTCTCCCCTTAAACCGCGCCACTGGGGACGGACGTTCCGTTGCTAAGTTCCTGTCCTCAGGAATTCCATTTACAATCAGATCCCTTGAGGCACTGAGCCGCCTGTGTTTCAGAGCCTTGGAGGAAGTGGCGATTTGTGTTGCGCTTAGTGTTGTTCCAAGGCGGGCAGGGATTATGTCACCGAATGCCAGAACGGGGTGTGCTTTTCCTGCGATACAACTTGCGATTAGACGCCAAGGTTTTGTCTCAGCGACGCTGCGTTCAGCCGCTTTGCCTGTGAAGTCACAAGGCAATGGCGCGTTCGCGGACACCGCCTTCATGAATGGGATTTTATGGACAAGCAAGACGTCGCATATGCGACCAGCACATCTTTGTTTGATTTCAGTTGGACGGAACCGTTGAGCGAGCGACAACATCTCAGGTCACGGGGGGGCCATTTAGTCAGGACAGTTAACCTGGGCAGCTTGTCTTTGCACTGCGGGAAGAAACCGGAGAACTTGGCGACACCAACGCAGAGAAGAGGAAATGATGCAGACTCCAGAGAGAAAGGAACCGTGGCCGAGAGACGAACCCAGGTCCTTCTTGCTGCGAGTACACATCGACCTTAACAAGTTAACCTCCCGCACTAAGCGCAGATTTTACCTGTGATGTAGGTCTCAGTTACAAGATGTGTTGACTGTACTAATCTGATCTTTTCGCATGTTCTAATGGGCTCTTAATCTCACGCACATTCAGTTCATTCTTCAAGTACGCGTACAGCGAAGAACATTGCCAAGTTTACAGAAGCTTGATTTTTATTTTTGTCCACAAACCTATTTTCGGACAGTGGCGTAGCACGTTTTTCTATGCATGTTCACAAATCCGATCTTTTCACACAACCGCGTATAACTCGGTCCGCAGCGAGTCAGATGTGTGACATTATACTACATGTGTAAATACCAGTTAGCGAACTCCGCATTGATTCAAACCGATTCTCTTCCCCGCGAGACATTCACCAAATCACGCGTGTTTTCATCCATTAATATACGATTGACTTATGCACGTTATTAGTAATCTGTGCATTTATTGAGGCGACGTTTCAATGCCTCGAGATCTTAACCCTCCTTACGTCGCATCTCATTTCACATGCTCGAAGGGCACCCCCAGTGACAGTTGCCCGTGTGTGGTATAACGCAGAGGTTCTCAATCGTTTGCACCTCTCAAGGCCCAATTGGGTCTGGTCTTCACGGACCACTAGATGTCGCTCGCTGCCCACTGATGGGTCGTGACCTACCGGTTAACAATGGCAGGTTTAAGGTGTCTTAGTAACAGACCGTGGGCGGCGCGGTGGCCCAGTGGTTAGCGCTGACGCCTCACAGCAAGAAGGTCCCGGGTTCGAATCTCTCGGCTCGGGTGCTGCTTTCTGTGTGGAGTTTGCATGCTCTCCCCGTGTCCGCGTGGGTTTTCGCCGGAAACTCCGGTTTCCTCCCACAGTCCAAAAGCATGCTCCTGGATAGGTTGATTGGCTCGCAGACTAAAATTGTCCCGCAATGCCCGGCGATGGACTGGCGTCCCGTCGTCGGGTGTTTTCCTGCCTTACGCCCTGTGTTTCCGGGATAGGCTCCGGCTCACCGTGACCCTATATAGGATTAAGCGGTTTCAGATAATGAGATGAGATGAGAAATGGAAATATTATTATCCGCACGATTTTACCTCTTAGTTATGGACAGAGTGATGCGATTGCTTTTCGGGACGGAACGAGATGAATTGTACCATTGCGTGCGTTATGACTTATAGATATATGTTTTTTTATTACAGCAAAAACTACACAGTGAGCTTACAAGGTCTGGATGCAAGATGCCTGCGACAGCAAACTGTGAGCAGGGGCGGCACTGGCACAAGCAGTGCAAGCACAAGCATAGGCCCCCTTGCAGCTCAATGGCCACCGGATTCCCAAGAGAAATAGGGATGAACAACATTTCAGAACTGATATTTTAATAAGGACAAATTGTTTGTTTGTTGGCAGTTTAAACGGTCAGGATCCAGATTGCCATGGATGGATTGGCTGGTTATCCCCCCCCCATCTCTCCCAAAGGTGGGGGTATTGGAGCAAAAGTTTGTGGCCGCATGCCATTCTTGGCTCCAAAATCCTTTAGTCTTTGGCGCTTCGGATCGCTATTTGTCTGGAACCTCCACCAACATGTGTTCATCAGTGGAGTCCCCAGCAGGAGCGCTGGACTCCGGGCGACGCATCTCTGTGGATCATTGTAAAATTCAAACCCCTCCACCATGACAATGCTACGACCCATGGAGGAGATCGTTGAATCAATATTAATACAAGTGAGTGGATCCGTCTCGGCCCTAGTGTGTGTATTATCTTATAGGAATAATCTTGTCCTTTGTCTACATCTGCCACCTTTATCGCTCTTTCATATCACATGGCTATCACGTGTCCACCACGTGTCCACGTCACTTGTGTCATTTTCCGCAGTCGCTGGAGGAAGGCACTCGAATCGCGCTTTCATCACTGCCACTGTGAACGATGGTGACAAGCGGAGGCCGTCATCCTGCAGTGGATAGATCATGTCTGGTGATGATGATAATGATAAATTTAAATATATATTGTTTCTGGGCGGCAAGGTGGCCCAGTGGGTGGCGCTGTCGCCTCCTCACAGCAAGAAGGTCCCGGGTTCCAATCTCGGCTCGGGTGCCTTTCTGTGTGGAGTTTACATGTTCTCTCCTCGTGTCCGCGTGGGTTTTCGCCTGACGCTCCAGTTTCCTCCCACAGTCCAAAAAACATCATGCTGCTGCATAGGTTAATTGACTTTCAGACTAAATTGCCAACAGTGCCCGGTGATGGACCGACGTTCCATCGTGGGTATATCCCTGCCTTGCGCCCTGTGTCTGTCGGGATAGGCTCCGGCTCACCGCGACCCTGTACAGGACAAAGCGGTTTCTGACAATGAGATGAGATGAGATATATTACTTCTGGATTATCAAGTAGTCATAAAAATATATAAATTGACGGAATGCGTTTACAATAATTCGGGAAGCTTTCCTTTGAAGGACGTGTTTTTGAGTTTCTGTGTTGATTTTGGTGTGCAATTTTAAACAGACACACAATGTTGATAGATGTGCGGCTGTTTGCGCAGTGACTCAGCAAGTGGAGGTCTATGTATGTCAGGTCAATTCTTCTTGAGTGTGCGCATTGCAAAACGCCTTACGGTAATGGTAATTGAACCGACCGGACACTGCGTCCCGAGTAGCGCGGATTTATCCGCCAATTAATTGACGAGTGTTCTGGTTGTAGGAGGGAGCCGAAGAACCCGGAGAAAACTCACGCGGAACATTGGGGAGAGCATACGAACTCCGCACAGAAACGAGCGCCCGAGGCGGGGATCGAACCGCCTCTGGCAGGACTTTGTCTCTGCGGTGCCGCGACACCCTACCACCCCATACCATCCACACACGCGCGATTCCAAGCACGTGCGCATCCTGAGCTTATGAATCGCGTCATTGTTACGGGTCCTCTGCTCAGTGAGCACCGCAGCCCCGCTTGTCACGGGCACTGGGCGCGGGAAGTGAAAATGCTCTTCACAAACGTTTCTCCAGTCCGCTCGGCCCTGGGGGGTCAGGGGCAGGGGCGGCTGCATCGGCTGCGCGCTCGAGAGCTCAGCCGCCGCAACCGTTTCTGTGTGGAGGTGGGAATCACGTCGTTGAACTCTTCCGTGCTTTCTTGTACCCCCGAGACCATGACAAGTGTACAAAGATCCCCCGTAGAGCATTAACGGACTGTAGGGTCAAGTGCCGTTAGCGAGCACCTATGAAGGTCGACACGGAACACGAGGAGGAGATGGGTGACCAACAGTACTTCGCCCGGCAGCCGTTGTTTCCGTCGTGGCAATGTTAGCACAGCGCACTAGGGACTCATTTTATGCTGAGTCGACAAAGGGGAGGCCCAGCACCGGGTCAGAGAAAGCGTCACTGTGTGTTGGTAGCCGTGAGCGGGAATCGAACTCGGTTCGCCAGGGTCGTCGCGCAGCGCGCTAACCGCTGAGCCACCGCTCCTCCACAAGGAACCCCAACACACACACACGCGTGCGCGCAGCGGCCACCGCTGAGCGCACGGCGAGAGCAACTTGAACAGCATCGCCACGGCGCTGTACGCAGACGAGCGAGCAAACAACTCGTTTTGCAACTCCGTGAAAAGTTCAAAGCGGGGCTCGTGTTTGCCGATGCTTGTCTGTTTGCAAGGCTCGTAGAAAAATCCGCTCTGCCCCGCGCACCGCGAGTGCGCCGCGCGCGCGCGCGGATTAAGGACACTCGTGTGAGCTTGTGCGAGCACGGGCGAGGAGGAATGGCTGGTGCGCCGCGGGCGCATGCAGGTGGGGGGGGGCTCAACACGATTCTGCAACGGCGGTTTACGGTGTGGCCTCCGAGGCGTGGTGAGATAAGGTTTGAGCCCTGGTGGCACCTGTCCAGCTTGGTGTCTGAGATTCTTGCAGCCCGCCGGCTGTGGGGCAGTTACACCGCCTGCGCGCTGGGCAACAATGCCACCGAAGTGGTTGATTGTATCGATGGATGTTTTTATGGCCTTGACGAGTGCTCGTTCATCCCTCTTTAATGAGACCTCGTGCAATCGCCAATTCAACAAAACCACAGACAGCACTTTGTCTTGGGTCTTGTGATATTTTGAATTTACATAATGGCATTGTTTCGTAAAACGAGGAGCGGTGGGATGGTGGTAAGCACACTGCGCCATGAAGCGGAGGTGAAAATATCAGCAAAAAAAATAACGTAACTTGGCAAGGGTTATTCTGGACATGTTCCAACCCCGACACCTTAATAAACTCACATTGGCGATATGGCCGAGTATGCTTGAACAAGCAAGCTTGACTGACATGCCACGGGGGTGTCTAATTAATCCAGCAGTGGCATGCCAGTGTGGCCCAAATGTTTTGTGACCCCTATTTATTTCCCTTGAGAGTGAATACGTTTGTACCCCAAAAGGTGACGGGCCACAGGACATATGGACCACGCTGTGCATTGCGACGCAGTGTCTGGCAGGTTGATGCCAGATGTTCACGTGGCTGCCTCACCCCCCCCCCCCCGCTTTCAAAAAGTACCTGGGGACAGCTGGCTGAAACGCGCTTATATATGTGTAATAAATTAATGATGACTTTTTTACATTTTAGTTGCAGTGCATAATGCGGCTGCTCGTCCTCACTTGCACACCCATCCATGATCACATATCCCCAGTACTGATGTCTCTCCACTGGTTACCTGTTAAATACAGGATTTAATTCAAGATCCTCCTTCTCACCTACAAGGCTCTCACTGGCGCAGCTCCGACACACATCCGTGACCTACTTTAGGCACCCTCAACACAACTTAGATTCTCCAATACTGCTTGCTGCATGTGCCAAGGTCGCACCTCCATTTGATGGGTGACAGAGCCTTCTCGCGCGCTGCTCCCAGACTCTGGAATGCCCTTCCATTAGCGATTCGATCAGCTGAGTCCCTGGGCATTTTCAAATCTCATCTCAAGACTCACTTGTTCCGTAAGGTTTTCAAGTCCTCTGACTCGGCCTGTTAATGCGGCTCACTATTGTCGTGCCGGGATGATGGCTCTCTGCCGACCTGTGCCTGCTCGGTAACATTTGTTGCTTGTTTGTTGAAGAATTATATTTTTTATTACATCTTAGTTATATCCTATAATTTATTGGTACTATTTGACTCAGCTTAACTGTCCTGATGTTGTTGTTGACATGCCGTTCTCTCCGCAGCTCAGATCTGTGTAAACCCCCCCCCCCC
>JAZEWT010000008.1:20965645-20993358 GCA_036362905.1 Mordacia mordax | reverse complement strand
GGGGTCTATATGTAGGATCCACATAAGGGGGTCTACATAAGGGGCTCTGCTATTTTGTGGTGGTGATAACCGCTGTGGTTGTGAAGTTGGTGGTCACGTTGGCAGCTTCAATGTGCACCTGGCCTGGTACGTGCTCCATGGGGACATTACCACCACGGACGGCGGTTGTTGTTGGTGGACATGCTGGTGGTGGTGGTTATGTTGATGGGGGTGGTTGTTGTGGTGATGGTGGTTATGTTCATGGTGGTGGTGGCGATGTTGATGAGGGTGGTTGAGGATGATGATGATCATGACATGATGTGCAATGCGATGTCTGACGTTTCCGTTCACGTGCCACGCTGAGCGCTTCTATCGCACTTCTTCAGTCGTGCAAGAAGCTGCCGGCACTTGCAGCACGACTTTAAAATTGTGGCAAAACAAGTCTCCGTGCAGAGGCTTGCACTGCCCTTGTCAGTTGTGGCAGGGTGACAGGAACTTACATTTCTTACGCCGTACAGGATCACTTTCACCTTTGCTGGTGGCCCATCCTAGGACTAGCCAGGCTCAAATCTGCTTAGCTTCCAAGATGTATACGAGCTAAGGGCGCATCCCGGGTGATTTGCCCTGAGGCTATGGCAGGGTGAGCGATCTGAAAGGTAAAGGCGCAGCCCTGCAATTTCGTTCACAATCCAGTGCTGGTGCAAATAGCTTCGCGGAGACGGAACATTAGAGAGCCCTCTGATGAGTGGCTAAGGTCTGGTCTCCCACGCTGAAAATATTTCTTCTAAGAGTTGAGATCACCCACACTTTACCCCACCGCTCACCCATCGTGTAGCTGCGGGGTATATATTTACACAACTGGGTAGACTGAGATGGAGGAATTTAAGAAACGTGCGGATTGTTTTAATTGCCGCGCCGAAAGATCGAAATCACAACCTTTGTATTGCGGAGTCCACTGTGTTTCTCAGTACACGTCGGCCCGTAGTCTCCTGTCTCAAATGTCATCAATCCAGCTGTCGAGGTAGAACCTCAGACGCTTGATGGACACTCGTATCGGGATACGCTGTCAAAACGGGGCATCGCAACAGACGCAATCGTTGTGTTGCGCTGCCCGAATTTACAACACGCACTAACCAACGTGGGGAAGTATGGTCCAAATAACTCGCACGGCTTAAGGAGGCCGTCATCACGCAGTGGGTTGACGAGTGTTCACATCAGCAGAGTGGTCACATCAGCAGAGTGGTCACATCAGCAGAGTGGTCACATCAGGAATAGTTACATCAGCAGAGTGGTCACATCATCAGTGGTCACATGAGCAGAGCGGTCACATGAGCAGAGTGGTCACATCAGCAGAGTGGTCACATCAGGAGTGGTCACATGAGCAGAGTGGTCACATCAGCAGTGGTCACTAGGCGACTTTCTGCGTGGAATCTGTATTATCTCCCCCTGCCCTGCATGGGTTTCCGCTGGGTTCTCGGTTTTCCTCCCGCAACTAACAAAACACTCGTAAATGTAATTGGTTAACATAATAATAATAAATCATAGAGAGCAGTGTCTGGCGGGGTTGATGCCGGCCAACCGCGTGGTTCACTGCCCCCTCCTCTCTGTGCTGTCCTCGCTGCGCATCCGTATTAGACTGCGCTCCACAACGTGCAGATCGGTGCTGCACTGCGCGTGCAGTGTCTACAGTGGGTTGGAGTGCAGTTCGGTACCGCCGCGCACTGCACCGATGTTTGCACCGCACTGCGCGTTAACGCGCCGACGTGCACCGCATTACACTGCTGCACCCGCTGGTGAGCTGCACCGCGCTATAACGCAAGGATCTGCACTGGAAACTCGCAGATCTGTACTGCAAGGGCCGCGCGGATCTACACTGCAGACATTGCACTGATCTACAATGCAGACTCTGCACTGATCTACACCGCAGACACTGCACTGATCTACAGTGCAGACATTGCACTGATCTACAGTGCAGACACTGCACTTATCTTCACTGCAGACACTGCACTGATCTGCACCGCAGACACTGCACTGATCTACACTGCAGGCACTGCACTGAAACCCGCTGATCTACACCACACAGATCTGCAGTGCACTACACCGAGCTACACTGCACTGATCTACACTGCACTGATCTATTCTGCACTGGAATGAACAAATATACACTGCACTGACCTACACTGCACTGATCTACACTGCACTGGAATGAACCAATATACACTGCACTGATCTACACTGCACTGGAATGAACCAATATACACTGCACTGATCTACACTGCACTGGAATGAACCAATATACACTACACTGATCTACACTGCACTGGAATGAACCAATCTACACTGCACTGATCTGCACTGCACTGGCATGGACCAATCTACACTGCACTGATCTACACTGCACTGGAATGAACCAATATACACTGCACTGATCTACACTGCACTGGAATGAACCAATCTACACTGCACTGACCTGCATTGCACTCGAATGAACCAATCTATACTACACTGATCTACACTGCACTGGAATGAACCAATATACACTGCACTGATCTACACTGCACTGTAATGAACCAATCTACACTGCACTGGAATGAACCAATCTACACTGCACTGGAATGAACCAATATACACTACACTGATCTACACTGCACTTGAATGAACCAATCTACACTGCACTGATCTACACTGCACTGGAATGAACCAATATACACTGCACTGATCTACACTGCACTGGAATGAACCAATATACACTGCACCGAAACACACCCACCTACACCTGCACCGGAACCCACCTACACCTGCACCGGAACCCAGCTACACCGGAACCCACTACACCGACGCGTTTCTGAACGCACAGAGCTGGTGCTGACCCAGGCCACCGCGCTCCGCACTCTTCCGCCTTCACCGCCCAGCCATGGATCTCGTACAGGTGTTGTTACTCTCACTCGTCCGTTTCTCCCCCAGGCATTCTCTATCCACTGCTCGGTTATTGAGCTCTCCTCGCGCAACCGTTTCCCCCCTTGGCACAATCAGCAGTAGCAGCAGCAAGCGAGCCTTTGCTCGATCCACTGCTGCACCAGAGGCCGCCCTCCCTCGGCCTCCGCCGCCATCTCGTTCTGATGATAGCAGTGCTTTGTAGTAACAGCGGCTTTTAATCACGCGATTTTGCTTCGGGGGGGGGGNNCGGCCCCCCCCCCCCGTGCTCGTTTCGTGTCGCCACAGTTCGCCACCTCATTCCTCGGCGTCGTCAAGGAGCCGCTGGGCTTCATCAAGCTGCTGGAGTGGGTGAGTGTTCCCCGGTAGGGGCGGCTAGGCCGCACAGGGTCCCGCCTCGGTCGTCGCACCGTTTCGCGCCCAAAGTCGTTAATGAGATTTGTTTTTTTTTAATAAGAGTTTCGCCCGCGGCTCGATGTGTCACGATCATTTTGCTTCTCTCTAGCCGTTACTTGCGTTAATTTCGCGACGTTTCGTTGGAGATCTTGCCGGCGTTTGATGATAGTAATTGCATTTATAGAGCGCCTTTTCACCCGAGGGTCACAAAGCGCTGCACAGAGCCGCGGAAAGAACGGCACAGGTCAACAACAACGACAGAGAACGGAAAATCAGCAACAGCAACGTTTTTAATGGGTTTTTTTTTTAAAGCGGGTATTGTTTTTTCTTACCAGCGCGAATTTAAACACTAGTCTTTCTAAGCTGTAAACCGTGACAGTTTATAAGCAGTTAGCGATCTTCCAATAACTTTGCTCCGCGCACAGCAAAAACAAAGTTACTCAAGCCAGAGTACAGGTATTATTATCCTTAAGCTGGAAAGGAGCCGTTGGGACTATGTCGTCATTTTTAACAGTTGTCTAGCGGGGAGCGGTGAGCAAGTTATAACAGTGAAATGGGGTGACCTGTGGTGGAAATAACTTACTTAAAATAGTAACATTGCACTCGATGGCATTTGAATGAATTAACCTGTCGTACATTGAAAATTGTTACCAGTCTTATAGGTGTGGCTAACGTCAATCATAAAGTTAAACCGAAGGTTACAACACCTGGCGCGAGTTAATAATCCAACGTAAAAATCTTAGAAGAAGAAGAAAAAAAAACGAATCATTGCGAGAAACATGAAGCAAAGCAGGACGATCGCCCGTCCAAGCAACTTATTAAACCGATACATATCGCTCAAAGTTAAAACGGGCAGCATTTTGCGCGTTCGTAGTCTTGCACTGAGAGAATACATGCCCACGCCTGCAGTCAACCCGCCGTTTCGTGACGACGTTGTGTCGTGTTCTTGTCTTGTGAGCTTTGTCGCTTGCATCGTGACCCAGGCATTCCTTGCACGTGTTCTAAATTCATCTCATCATCTCATGGTCAGCAAACCGCTTAGTCCTGTACAGGGTCTCGGTGAGCCGGAGCCTATACCGGCAGACACAGGGCGCAAGGCAGGGATATACCCACGATGGGACGCCAGCTCATCACTGGGCACTGCGGGCAATTTAGTCAGCGAGCCAATTAACCTGTACCGTAGCATGCTTTTTCGACTGTGGGAGGAAACCAGAGTGCCCAGCAAACACCCACACGGATACGGGGAGAATATACAAACTCCACACAGAAAGGCACCCGAGCCAAGATTCGAACTCGGGGGCTGCTTGCTGTGAGGAGGCGACAGTGCTACCCACTGGGCCACCGCGCCGCCCTGTTCTAAATCCATCCTGCACGGTGTCCCTGCCGCAACCTGCTTTTGCCGCCTCCCCCCAAAGAATGTGTCCCTGCTGTACAGATGCACCTCTGGTTTATAAGACCTTTATTACCTGCAGGTGATTTGTATTATGAAAGAATGGCTGCATGTGTTAGATATGCTTTGACCTCCTTTGAAGTCATTCCGATACAGTTGGATCTCTTCACTGCAGCGGCAGTGCCCCAATGAGGTGTCCCAAAGCACGTAGCCGACACCGCTGCAGATTTAGGTCTGAGTTTGACACAAACCGGTCTTGTAGGTATACAAAATAGTTTCAGCCCAGTCACCAGTGACGGCATAAGAAGCTAGTGCAGTATTATCGCTATGCAACAAACATCTGTAGCAGCGTATGTAAGAATGTCTACCATCTAGTACGCGTTATACAATAATTTAAATTAACTTCGTGGTTTTAAGATATCCTCCAGAGGCTTTTTGTTAACAGTTTATGATGCCGCACTCTTTATTCTCGTGTAAGATCGCTAGCAACCCATGGCACGAGGCCGGCAGTGCAGTTGGGAAACGAGACAAAATGTTGTTCTTTGAAATAAAACTCGGGTCTTTTACAAACATTGTCATATAGTCTTGGACTCATGCGTGTATTTAAAGTATTGTTTATAAGTTGTGCATGTTCAAAGGTGGAGTTGGTGTGTTCTCCCCGTTGGTTTCCGCTGGGCATTCTGGTTTTCTCCCACATTTCAAAGGCACCCTGACTCGGTTAATTGGCCTGACAAAATTGCACCCACTGCCCTCCGATGGACAGGCGTCCTATCCTGGGTATAGCCCTGCCTTACATCCTGTATCTGCCGGGATAAGCTCCAGCCCTCCACTGCCCTGCACAGGATTAAGCGGGTACTGATCACTTTCTGAACATATTTAAAGTTTTCGTGTTTTTTTGGTGTGAACACAGGAATGTCGTTAGTGTGTTATGTAATCACACCTAATATTTACCTTTTAACATATACGCTGGCAATGTTTCCCAGCTAAACATTTAAGCTAGCAGAAGCAAATACCGAGGTATTTACCGACAATTTGTTTCACGACCACGATGCATTGGACCCTGCTATCTGCATGTTTTTCTTCTCTCCAGAATGTAGTGTGGCTGTCATTATGTTGCATGAAGAATATACAGGGCCTGTCTGGAATTTAATCTGTATCTCTATAAGCAGGTACACGCGTTTGTTTAAAAGTTTCTGGCGACTTCCAGCAATTTCTGTAAAAAAAAAATATTATCTGAATACAATGCTACGCAGCCCTCTGCAGCAAACATAAGGATGTTGTGTTTCGTATACATACATAGAGCCGTTTCAATGCACTTGTATACGTACAGTGATTTTTCGCAATAGATGAAGGCCTTCTCACACCCTATATCTCAGAGGGTTGTTTGATCTGTCTTCACCACGGTGGTCAGTGGCGGCTTGGTGAGTTCCCAGAACCAATTCGGGTAGCACTCGCCACTGATGTTAGCTGTGGCCAGATTTTGCGAGCAGCACGCCGGTTTCAAAGCACGGCATTCTTCACTTTTGCGCCACCGTTTCACCCTGGTTGGCATGTACCAAAATTAAAGCCACTTTCGGATCACTGTCCGCATGGTGCGAAAAACGAGTTTGACTGAACGGCAATCACATGCGCTATCTTACCCTCTGGTGTGTTTAAGCTCTTGCTGGTTCTCACGAGCTGCCCGGGCGCAATGTTGCTTAAACGCCTGTAAATAGTTTGCCACAGATGTGTCTGAAGAAACGCCGATTTTTTTTTTTAAATGCCACGTTGTGCCCTGGAAAGGGCAGAGATTAAAATGCAAAGGTCTTTATTGGGAATACCCTTAAGAGAAAGGAGACAGATTTTAAGTCAGCGGCTCGACAGGATTATTAATATTATAATAATTGCATTTATAGAGCGCTCTTCATCTGAGGGTCACAGAGTGCTGCACAGAGCCAATATCTTGTAGCAAGTAAGGGAGGCTACACTTAGATGGCTTGGTCACGTTTTGAAAATGAATAAACGATGCAATTATCAGAGCTATGGAGATCACCGGTACATTGCATTGTGAGACTGAGGAGAGTGATGAGAGGAAGCGGACAGTATACGTGACTACAGAATAGGCACACACACAGATTTAGACATCGAGAAATAAAATCCGAGCAACCAACCCATTGCAATAATGGGACTTAGGGCTTATAATAACTTGTGGGGCCATCTCTGTGTGCACATCATCATTCTGTAGTTGTGCGGTTGTGCTGTTATATTGGGATGGCATTGTTTGTACCAGATTATTTCACGTGCACAGTAAGTTTTTCCATATATATGCTGGAAAATGCAAGTGTGGGCAAGCGCATTAAAATTGTGGTGCACTTCTTTACAGTGAATTGCCCAGTGAAATTACCGCAGGCTTTTTATGTAGCTCTCATTGAACTCTGTACAATGAAGAAGGCCCAGTGGGTAGCGCTGTCATCTCCCAGCAAAAAGGTCCCGGGTTCGAATCTCGGCTCAGGTGCCTTTCTGTGTGGAGTTTGCATGTTCTCTCCGTGTCCACGTGGATTTTCGCCGGGCACTCCTGTTTCCTCCCGCAGTCCAAAAAAAATGCTGCATAGGTTAATTGGCTTGCAGACTAAATTGCCCGCAGTTCCCGAGATAGACTGGCGCCCTATCGTGGGCATATCCCTGCCTTGCGCCCTGTGTCTGCCGGGATAGGCTCCGGCTCACCGCGACCCTGTACAGGACTGAGCGGTTTCTGACAATGAGATGAGACAACGAAGAACGTTCTGATGATGGAGTCTGTTTGCTCGTGTAATCGGTCCAGCTTCACGGATGCATTGGGCAATCTGTTGCCTCCACGCCTGGCATTTGTCATTGCACTTGGAACGCTGTCCGCACACAGAATGCAGATGCTGCGTGCCGCTGCACCGTTTGTATCAAAGTCAAACGCGATCGGATAGCATTGTGTTTATAGTTGCTGAACACCTCACAAGTCCGAGCAATGGGCAGTACTTTTGTTGTGAAATTAAAACGGTTACGCGAGAAAGTGTGCCGAGCATCATTTTTGGTGACTTGTATTGGAAAGGTTTTCACCGTGTCGTAAATGTATGTGGCTACTATTTGGTTAAATTACCTATGTTATTGGAAATTAATTTTTACTGCCGTAGAAAACAATGATTATGGTGTTTTTATGGTAAATTAAGCATTATTGTTTCAAAAGCTGAAGGAAAATCTTAGCTCGGCGTGTAATGCTGTGCCTTTCAAACCATGATGAGCAGTGTTCAACATCTTTGAGCTTTTGCCAGTGGACTTTATTGAGAGTAAATGTATTATCCCTGTGGTAAATTTTTTATCAGTCAAAGGATATTTGGCCATTAAAATATTGGTTATGTTGTCGGTCGTACTGGAAGAGCAGAACTTATTTGGAGCAGTGACATCTAAGCTAGTAGATTTTCAAAAATTTTTCCTGCAGGTAATTGCTTGTTGTTCTTAATCCTCAGTTCCTTATAAATTCGGCACAGTGTGATGATTTGGTGTGTGCTGGGAATTTATCACAGACGGCAAGAGGTAGTAGGCTTGGGAAGGATGCGTCTGTTAAATGAATGATAACGGCTAGTTGAGGCTGGTGATGAAAAAGCAGACAAAGGAAGGAACAAGCTTAAGAGGGTGACCACCACGGGGATGGAGAGATGCGATTAGCTTGTGTGCAGTGTATAGATTGTGGCAATAAATGCAATTATGCGGAACAGTATGTGTACCAGCAATGGAGACCTAGAGGCCATTGAGTCATGTTGAATGCACCTATTTGGTGTTTGCATGCAAGATTTCAGTCATTTAAACGTCACCATTACATTCAATGACAGGTCCACTACCAAACTAATACCTCCCTCTCCAAGCCGTTGTTATCTCAAGGTTCATAGAAGCTACACTCATTTTAATATCCTACAAAAGCTATGTATTCTGATATTTGCTGTTCACTAGTCTTTCTCAGCATCTAATTCATATTTTGTATGTGGATGACGTTCTAAACATGGCTTATTATGTTTTTGTGTGGCATTAACACTTCATTATTCCTTTCCCAATAATTTGTAAGCAATTTATATAAATGTGAGATTCAGTATCTGCTGTTTAAAAATAACACTTTGAAGAGTTTGATGTATTTACTAAATCAAAGTAATGTGTGCACTGCATTTGTCATTTATGATGGTAGTGTGACGTGATGTCTTTTGTTTTTCTTCTAGGTTTTTTCTATCTTTGCTTTTGCGACCTGTGGTGGATATTCTGGCTATTTTGAAATCTTGGTTAAATGCAAGAATCAGACGAACAACAACACAAGGATCGATTTCAGCTATCCATTCAGGTAAGAAACTAAATCTGATTTAGACACTCAAGGCAGCTATGCAGTATCTGTGTGATGAAATGCATGTTACCATGTATAGTGTGTACAAAATATTGCTGAATATTACTATTTCTAAATATGAAATAAATGCATTAAGGCTATAGTATTGGCTCAGAATATTTGAAAGTATTTTATACCTAACTGGCAACCCACATAACATTTGGATGTGATTATTCATTCGTTCATCTCAGCCAACCAGCAAAACGTTTATTGTAATTCAAAAAGAAATATTTTATTACATATATATGTTAGTGCCTTTCACCTAGAGCAGTGGTTCTTAACCTGGGTTCGATCGAACCCCAGGGGTTCGGTGAGTCAGTCTCAGGGGTTCGGTGGAGGTCAAGACACACACCTCACTCATATGATTCGTGATGACACGCCCCGCTTGGCCATCACTGGCTGCAGGTGATCACATTTTATTTTTCCAATAAAGAAGGGTTCGGTGAAACGCGCATATGAAACTGGTGGGGTTCAGTACCTCCAACAAGGTTAAGAACCACTGACCTAGAGGTACCAAGCCACTACAGGGAACTGTCGTGAGGTGGGGCAGAGGCAGTCATGTGGTCAGTCAGCACCAACCCACCCATCAGCGCAGACCTATACATATTATGATTATATCCTATTAATTATTGAGTGTTTTTTTCTTTTACTTACGGGAGAAAAGCTGAGAACCCGGAGGAAACTCATGCAGAGCAGGGGTGACCACACAAATCCTGCACAGGAAGACACCCAAATCGGGAATCAGACTGCCACAGGCAGGACCTTCCCTCCTTGAGGCGCACCCTGCTACCCAAATAGAGGCCTTCCTGTCTACATTTTTTTGGCCTTCTCTGTTTTGTATGTTACACTTTATCTCGATTTCCCACATTGTTCCTGATTTTATCTGTTTTTCAGTTCCACTGTCCCCACTCCCCACCCTCTGTTATCGCTCAGCCTTGTCCCGTCTCCCTGTCTCCTTCGTCTCTCGCCTTGCACCTCCAACCATTCCTCTCATTCCCAATTCTCTTTTTCCCATCTGAGTGTCACGTGCCTTTAATCCTCTCTCCCACTGCTTTTCATATTCCCTCGCGTTTCTCTTTGCGTTTTGATCTTTTTTTTCCCTCTCCGTTTGATGTCCTTTCACTCTCTCTTCACCCATCTGCCTTCAGACTCTTCCTTGTCTATTTCAAACGCTCACCTCCCTCTTCCCAGTCTCGACCACCTGTTATCGTGGCGGCATGGTGGCAGAGTGAGTAGCACTGCCGCCTCACAACAAGGGTTCCTTCCATCATAAATAAATACTGACTGACTCCCTTCCCCACTTCAATCATTGGTTATTTAATGGTACGGTACAAGTGTGATCGAGTGTCCCGCTAAAGTGTGTGGGACACACGTCCCAAGTCGGGGGTGGGATAGTTTGCCGTTCGCATGGTGCACCAACCCTGCTGAATGCGGTGGGGTGTGGATGAAATCGCGCACATGCTCGCGGTGACGTTCTGCGTGCACCCAGCAATCCACTCAAGTCGTCCACATTCGAGTCCTCTTGGTTTATATTTAAAACGGCGGTGGCAGCACCAGCAGTTTCCTGAATTCGCACTCTTCCCCCGGCTCGCCTTGCTCTCTCACACTGAATTCCACACAACAGCTCCACGTCATCTGATAATTAGTACGCTCTCAGTTATGCCACTGCTGATGAAAACTATTTCCATTTAGGGAACTAACTAGGTGGCTCAGCGGTCAGAGCCCTGAGCTGGCACAGCTGAGTTTCAGGGTGCCAATTTGCTCATTCACTAGTTATAACCAGTTTGCTTTATTTTACAGAGTTAATGGCCTCTAATACAACGTTGTAGAGGTGAGAGTCGATCGTGCAGGTGTTCTGAAACGCCCTCTTAGTGTTGAGGTAAGATAGTCTGGCTTGCCAGGAAGCTTCCCAGAAGAAAGGTGGCGCAGCAAATGTGAACTTGCCGCATTCATAGGGATAGATTGTTGGCCCTTTGCGTGTGTGGGTTTTCTCAGTGCTCCGGTTTCCTCCCGCATGGTAGGCAGACATCCGTGGCAGGTACAGCACGGTGTGCTGAACGTACGTGTTTGCACGTATGTCCCCGCACGCATCATGTCTGGCACGCATGTATTACATATGTTCCTGTACTGCGTGATATCCTGAACGTGTCGTGCGTGTTTGCGCGTGTGTTCCCGTGACGCACGTCACGTCCGGCAGGTTAAACGAAGTGAAATTCCCAAAGCCCAACTGCACGGCAGACTCGGAGGAGATGAATCTTTACGGCGACTACTCCTCGTCGGTCGAGTTTTTCGTGACCATCGCCGTGTTTGCCTTCCTCTACTCGTTCGTTGCCCTCATCGTGTACACCTGCTACCAGTCCAAGTACCAGCAAAACCGCGGACCCCTCATTGTACGCGGCCGCCCATGGGAAACACGCCACGCATTCCGGTGGAGGGGGTTTAAAAAAAACAAAAACGCAGATGGTGTCCTTGGCGTCTGAAGGAGGAACCATAATGACTGTTTAAAATAAAATGTCTCGTCAAAATCATAATGATAATTGCAATTATCAAGTGCTTTGCACCCGAGGGTCACAAAGCGCTGCACAGAGCTGCGGATAGAACGGCACGTCAACAACGACGATGTTAGCATGGGGAAAATCAACAATACATTTTTTTAGTTTTTTGTAATATATATAACCCCCCCCCAACATTAACATACAGAAAACAGACAAACGTGCATACATCAATATCACTTTGAAGAAAATGTCTCTCAGCAACTGCTTTTTGGTATTGATTTGGAAATACTGAGTGGTAATACTGGATAAGAATCAGAGATACTATTTCGAATAATACGTTATGGATTAAAGTGGACTGTAATGAATGTCAGGGCAAGGACTGGCCTGGAATTTTGTTGCATGTTTACAGTGCATATTAATGAAGAATTACAACCAAGTGCTTAATTCATGCTGGAGCAATTGGGATTGTTCTGAGAATTATTAAATGTGCAACTGCCATCAATAATGTTATGTATATTCAGAATTTATGTGCGATGTAGACAAATGTCTATTAAGCATGTGGCTTTCAGCCTATAGTGTTAAAGCCAGAATAAGTAAATGGAAGGGCATGGGACATTTTTTGAAAAGGACAAATGTGTGTACAGCCTTTCTGAGAGTGCTATTAGATGATGCACACCCCCCCCATCACCATGTGGGTTGTGGGAGTTATGTTGCCGCATTACCACGCTTGTCAGTGCAGGCCGGTGAAGAGGAGGAGGACCCAAGACCAGATGACATCACAACGCACATATACTCTGGTCACCGGGTTGATACGCTGTGCATAAACCATTGCATTACCTTGCCACCCTATATACAGATTTGTCGCTTATTATACTAATAAGTTGCATTTAATTTGCTATACAAATAGTGCACAATAGAGGAAAACTCTTCCAGGGACTTTATAGAAGGTTTTTGATGCGCGTTGACAGAGATGTTATACCAGCCGCCTTGAGCCAAAGCGGTTTCTCTTCTGCTCTGTCGACAGGACTTTGTCATTACCGCTCTCTTTGCCTTCATGTGGCTCGTGAGCTCCTCCGCCTGGGCCAAGGGCCTTGCCGACGTCAAGATGGCCACCTCGACCGATTTTGTGTCCAAGTTAATCGCCATCTGCCAGGAGAATGGCATATGCAGGAGTGGAGCCACCGCCATCATGTCGAGCCTCAATGTGTCCGTGGTGGGTGCTTTTGTCTCGTAACCTTTTTTTCAGGTTGCGGGGTTTTGTGTGGTCCAATGAAACCAGAGCTCTGTTGGCTGGAGTCCAGCCTTGCCACTCGGGCCTACCTTGGAGAAGGGTGTCTGGGTGCAGAATCCGGACAACGATCCGAACAGCCTCCCGACTAATAATAATAATAATAATTGCACTTCTAGGGCGCTTGTCACCCGGGGGTCACAAAGCAATACACAGCTGTGGAGCAAAGGGCATGTCAGCAACAACAACATATGAACAGCAAATCAATAACAATTACATTTTTGTTACAAATCTGAGCGCTGGAGAGAACGGCATGTCAACAACATTATAGTAGTTCAATTGAAAGTCAAATAATGGCTATAATTTAGAGAAGGTTAACAACAACAACATCAGAGTAGTTCAATCGAAAGTCAAATAATGGCTATAATTTAGAGACGGACATTAAATCGTTGGTTGTCCTCATCGTGTGCACAAATAGTAAATGAGGTTTGTGTCTGGAAGGGTGTCCAACCATAACATTCTGCTCCAATACCCCCACAGTTGTTGAGGCAACCGGCCAACCCATGTCAACCTCAATTAACGACTGCTTAAATCGCCAACAACATCAGCACTTTACATCAGCTCTGTAATGTGGGGCCATGATAACGCTCATACAGATGATATAGTACAGTTACAATTTTAGTATGATGCTGTGTTGATGGTAGGGACCTGCATGGAAGAATACTTGCCACGTTGATTTAAAGGCCTATTCCAAACTTGGTGATAAAGCCATAAATAATGCATAACCTTGTTGAAGAAAACGTGTTGACTCATCTTTTTAGACTCAGAAATGTAATATCGTTAATAAAAAATTAAATTCTGTCAACAAACACATGTTGAAAAGCATCTTTATAGACCATTCATCCTTGCCACTGCCTGTGACCAAATAAACCAGAAAATAATTGCCAGTGGGCGGCACGGTGGCCCAGTGGGTAGCGCTGTCGCCTCACAGTAAGAAGGTCCCAGGTTCGAATCTCGGCTCGGGTGCCTTTCTGTGTGGACTTTGCATGCTCTCCCCGTGTCCGCGTGGGTTTTTGTCAGGCACTCCAATTTCCTCCTACAGTCCAAAAACATGTTGCTGCATAGGTTAATTGTTTTCCAGACTAAATTGCCCGCAGTGCCCGGTGATGGACTGGCATCTTATCTTGGGTATATCCCTGCCTTGCGCCCTGTGTCTGCCGGGATAGGCTGTGGCTCACCGTGACCCTTTACAGGATTAAGTGGTTGACAATGAGACGAGATGATTGCCAGTGCTTCGGTGGCCGGTTCTCGTGCACAAGATTGCTAATGTCGGCAGTAAAGGCAGTGCAGCAAAGTCAATTTATGCTGCTCTGCTTCTCGGCTTATACATCCGTGTGGACTTCTTTCAATCCACATTGACAAGTGTGGCAAAGTTTGGTCAAATAACCACCACGAACCACATGAGAGATTGGGAGGCCCTCATCCAGCAGTTGATTGGCAAAAGCTGTTTAGTACATCACTTTACCAGGTGCTGTTTATTCTATCATTCCTGAACAATTGGCCTTTTTCCTTAATTGTTTCCAAATTTTCCAACATTCCACAAAGTCCGTAACATTCACATCAGCATAGTAAAGTAATGCGTAATTGTAGTATTACCAGCTTTGGACCGATCACAGCCGCTAACCCCACATTCACTCAAGGTATAGACATGACCGGGCTGAAATTTGGGAAAACACACGACTCTCACCCCAATAAATGATGCTACGATAAGTTTGAGAATTGCTCTCAAGAGCCTTCCGCTGCTCCTTTGTGACGTTTTTCCTCCCACGCCGGAGGCATTGTCAGGCCCGTGAGGCAATTTCGATTCGTCTGCCCATGAAAACCTACATCAGTGTATCGGTATCACTAACCTGTAACAATTCTCGAAAGTGTATCTTTGTGTGTGTGTGCATTCACTTGTTCTTGCACGTACAGGTGTTTGGTTTTCTGAACCTCATCCTTTGGTCGGGCAACGTGTGGTTCGCCTACAAGGAAACGCCTTGGCATGGCAATCCGGGACAAGGGGAATCCGACACCAACCCGCCAAAGGGCCCTGCTGCAGGCCCTGCCAGCTATGGGCAGTGAGCATGGCAAGTCAACAGCCAGGAGAGCAAACACCTGTGCTGGTGAAGAGTTCATGCAATGTGATGTGTATGATTGCTAGAATTCATATACACCCATACCTCGTTATTTGCGAGGGTGCCTTGCGGAAATCTTTCATGGTTCGCAAATTTTGCCAATAGCACCTTGATCTTATTCCAGTTTGGGTAGCATATTCCTTATTTGGTAGGGCCGTCAGGTCTCAGTAAAGTCCAGGGTTAGGAAGACTCTACCGAAACCGGTAGACGCTACCGGTTTAGACACGAGCTAAAGCGGTAGGCACTGCTGGTTTGGCAGCTGCTGCGGGGTCGGGTCCACGGACATTTGCTCTGGCTCCCTCTCCACCGTGATGCGGCGCCTTGAAACGTTTGTGTGGGATGTGCCGGTGCATTGGCAGAGTTTGTAAATAAGTGGATTCACGAATTCGCAGATAGCAAGGTATGGGTGTAAGTTTTTTTTTTCAATGATGATCGTCTTGTTTAAAAGAAGACAGGACGAGACATTGCAACATTTTTTTATATGGCACTAATTTGAAAGTTGTCCGGATTTAATTTACACACCACAATCTGCTATCTCTGTGGTTGATATTGAATCCTAGCAATCCTAGTTTAAAAGGAAAAGTTACAATCCAGAACTCCACCTTGGTTTGATAGACAGAGTAAATGTAAAATAAACAAACTTATAATAACATCTTCATTGTTGGTAATTGCCCAGGTTAATTTTTTTGCCAAAAATGTTCACATGCATTGCTTGGCATTTGTATTGGTAATCTTCACCAACAGATTATCAGCTCAGTATTCACTAACACGAGCCCCCACTGCATGCCAGTTGAGGTCATTCTAACCATTGGCGTTTTTGTTTTTGCCTCATCTTTAAAAGTATAAAGGATGAGCTGTCAACATTATGTTGTATTTGGGTGGAGCTAATGTTCTCCGTTTTTGCTTTAAGCAGTCACGTGTCAACAAAGCAGGCATGACAAGTGCTCTGTAGCAGTCATTTCTTTCATCAACCGACCATAAACGATATGCATGCAGCCCACACTTGGATAACTACATTACCAACAGGACCTCGAGTGCCATGGTTTTATCCTTCAAAATGCTTTACAACACATACACCTCCAGGTTCTTGATTCCAAGTGATTACATATGGGGTTATTAACCATTGTTGAGCTGCGGTGTTGTCATTGACATTGATGAAATCGTCCCTGATATGCATATATTCCAGCTGCACCCATCAATATTTTCTTCGTATTTATTCCCTGTGCCTTACATAGGTTGATTAAAATAGTCCTATTAATGTTAGTGCCTTACAATTGCTGCAAATCGGCCCAGGAATTTTGAATTTTGGAAGCAAACTATTTTCTAACGTTGTTTGCGCCGTTTGAAATACAAGGAAGCACAAACCATCCTACTGTAGCTTTCTTATTGTGTTGCCAAAAATGTAATTAGTTTGCTGGAGTGGCTAATGGCTTGTACGTTTAAGCAGTATGTAAAAACCACTCGTGCGTACACAGGAACGCCAGCAAAGGACGCATATCAAGTTTAACTTTTACGTAACTGAAAGTCACGAAATACTTTACCCACTAAGAAAGCAATTTAATATGTAATGCATTACATAAGAAATATTTTCACACTACACGTTTTGAATAATATTAACTCATCCCCAGCCAAATTGCTTCAGCCATCATCACCAAGGTTTTTGAACATTGAGCACTGGTGCATTTTTTCCTTGCACGCTTAGTCAGTGCCTTTACCCTCACGCGAGATCGACAGCAAGTGGTATTGAAGGCGGTTCTTAAAGCACGAGACTGCGTTAACCATTCACGTACGTAATCAATTGACGTAACCATTACACAGTATAGGTTATCGTCAGTCTTAGGTAACTGCACATGACAAACGGGTAATAAAATTGAACAGGCAGCAGGCCCAGCCAGCGAAAGCTGACTCTTCGTAGTTTTTAGGTGCTTGACTACATTTGTGTTTAACGGCCCAAATCGTCGTGCCTTAAACCCTCAGTTGTTGTGCTAAAACATTACAGTATAACCAGGACATAAATACACCTTGTAGAACACAGTTCTGTTATAGGCAACATATGAGACTGCTGATTGGAAGGCAAAGGGAAACTTGTCACGGAAGAACACACCTGGTATTACTCTCAAGGAATATGTTTAGATCTAGTTGCTACTTTGCGTTGATTTCGTCTTTCGAAGGCGAGTGTAACAATTTTTGATGGTGTTCGGAAGAAAAAAGCAAGATTGTTGTTAACTTTTCGCAAACAGTATTGCTGTTTGTTGTCAGTTCTCGGTGCCAAAAATACATGTGGTCTCTCATCCACCAGTGTATGTGCGAAATGTTGAATACCAATACACTGATGAATACCGACCCTTTGACGAGAAATCAATAGAAAAGTTTGCCGCTGGGACAAATGTTCGTTGTAAATTGAATGAAATGTAACGAGGGGAGTTGCTACAAAACACGACGGGTGACGTAGCGAATTTTGGCAAAATCAGCCACTTTGTTCATGTGTTCAGATTGAAAATTTATTGCCAAAGATTGTTATTATATATGTCTCTGGAAACAGTCAGATATTCCCGAATAGTCGCACGAATTTTTGCATGAACAACAATATGCATTGTACTGAGGTGTCTGAAAATGCATAGCTAATGTTTGGTTTAAGCTGTGAAAAATTTAATGTTTCAAAGATGTTTTGCCATGAGGGTTGTTTATATATGCTTAACATTGACACAGAAATTGGCTGCTTGAAATGACAACAGTTGACTTTATTAATGCTAGGTAAAGGTTGTCATTGTTTTGTGCCTTAGCGCTTGGTTTCATAACTGAAAAGCACCATATTTGAATAATATTTTTTTAGTTTGAAAATGTTTCGCACTTAGTGCTGCGTGCCATGAAGTTACTTTACCTTTCTTGAAATGTCATAGACTTGTAGAATTTGGACATATTTAGAGACATTTCGGGTATAGGACTTTTCTAAAGGTAATTAATTCATTTGGACATGATAGGCCCTTGAACAGAATTGAACACTTCCAAACATGCAGGGTTATATGCCAAGGCAAACCTGACTGAATGATTGTGATGAGCACCTGCACATTTACTCTGAGATCCCTATTTCGTCGTGTGTGCAAAATACTAGCGTTAGTTAGGCTGTTTGCAGATTTAAGTAGGGCAACGTTAGCAGAGTGTAGTTTCTAATTCACGTCCGTTTGAAACTTGTAGTTTTAAAATAAGAGTAAATACTTAACATTTACCACGGCTCTTATAAGCCGCAGCTGTCACGCACCACCTTCACGCAAAGGTCATACAGATCATAGTGTGATCAGTATAAGCAGAGGTGAGATTTCACAGTTTACAACTTCACGGATTAAAAACCAAGTTATGGGTGTTCAACGTCATTTTTTCTGCATCTTAAATCGCTTTCATAGGTCTTTGTACTGATGGTATTTGAGTTTGATTTTTGTAAAGGAAATTACACTCTGAATAGTTTTGCTGTGTTTTAGAAGGCTATCGGTTTCGAAAAGGTGGTTTGTTCGACAGGAGAGTTATTTGTCAAGGTTGTTTTCTGTGCATGACGAACCCATGGGTGGTATTTGAGGTCTGGAGGAAATGATAAACCACCCATGCTAAGGTCTGTTGTCATCTTGAAGTTGGTACGTTATTAGTTGTGTTGTGCATAAACATTTGGACAAATAAACGTTAGAAACAAATCGATGTTGTGCTGTTTATTTGAGTAGTTATTGGGGGTTTGTATTTTTGATTTGTATGTGGTTGGGGAGCTGGTTTCTGCCCTTGCTGTCAAGCCAGTTTACACAAGTTCACTGGCCCAGTTCCTACTGTTGGTGGTACAGTGCGTTGTGCGGCCACCTCGGCAACACATCCTGTTTCCACTGCTCAGGAGGTGCCTGTGTTGAGTTTGCACGTTCTCTCCGTATCCGCACTGGTTTTCACACTCTGTTTCACTCCAAAAGGCCAAAGCCATGCCGCCTAAGTAATAATAATGGCACTTCCAGAGCGCTTTTTACCCGAGGGCTACAAAGCGCTGCACAGAATTTCAAGGGACTTTATGGCTTTTCAAAAAGCTTGAGCTTGAAGTCCATTGGTTTGATTAAATCTCCCCTGGTGACGTGTGATGGATTGGCGTCCCATCGTGGATGTAGCCCTGGCATGCGCCCTATGTTGGGGCAGTTTGCCCCCCCCCATCCTCTTCGACCCTACACAGGACTACGTAGGTGCTGATTACGATGAGCAACCCCTGCAGTCCTCAATATTAGACATCGACCCCAATGAGAGTTGTCACCAGTGAGTGAGCGGAAACAACGATAATTGGGCACCTTGAATGCATGTCTTGTTATGTCGGATGGTGGAGGATATTCGCACGTCAATTTGGCCTGATCATTCGATGGCCCAGTCCAAAACATGAATCCGTTATGAGTCACACCGAACTCTTAGCAGATATATGTCTAGAAGTACACCAGTTCTCAACAAGCACCCGAAGTGAAAATGTCTGCTTATAGTTTAGAATTATTTGTTAATGTAAGTCACGGTGGCCCCAGTGGGTAGCGCTGTCGCCTCCTCACTGCAAGAAGGTCCCGGGTTCGAATCTCGGCTCGGGTGCTGCTTTCTGTGTGTAGTTTGCGAGCTTCTCTCCCCGCGTCCGCGTGGGTTTTCGCCGGACACTCCGGTTTCCTCCTACAGTCCAAAAAAAACATGCTGCTGCATAGGTGAATTGGCTTGCAGACTAAATTGCCCGATGGGACTCGCGTCCCATCGTGGGTATATCCCTGCCTTACGCCCTCTGTCTGCCTGGGTAGGCTCCGACTCACCTCGACCCAGTACAGGGGACTCAGCGGTTTCTGACACTGAGATGACATCATGTGTAACTCACGTGCCAACAGAGCTCTCACACAGCCCGGAACGTTTTTTAAACGGCCCAGCACGAGGAGGCCGGAACCAAATGTCGCACTCGAGCGGTTCTCGTCCGGACGCGTTCCCACAAGGCACCGCGTCCTCGTGAGTTGACAAAAGCCGTGGTAAGAGGCGGCGGAGTCTCGGTTTAAATTAAAACACTCGACATTAATCGTCGTCGTCATCGATCATCGTATTCATCAACGACAACGAAACGGCTCGAGCGAAAGGGCGACGGCAACACCCAGCGGGAGTGTCCTGTGCGCGTCGCTCGAGCGAGTGTCGGCTGCCGCTTGTGGTACTCGCGGCGCAGGCCCTAGGCCGAGCGTTGAATGAAGGCGGCGGTTGTTCCTGCGTCGCTGTAATCGTCTTCATACGATCATTGTCCTTATTTTATTGTACGGCGTTGTGTCGTGCCGTCGTGCCGTCGTGCGGGCGGGCGGTCGACAGCCGCGCGAACGTCGCTCGTCGTTGCCGCCGCCGCCGCCGCCGCCGCCGGCATGGTTCCGTGCCATCGCGAGTGCGGTGCACGGTGCGTTTGCTCGTCGCCGCGGCAGTGTCGGGGCGGCCGTGTCGCCCGGTGCTCCCCCTCTCCTGCGCGACGTCGCGACGCCCGCCTTGGAGGCATTCGGCGTTCCGAATCGTTTCTCTGTGCTCTACACCAGTACAGTGAACTGTTCTTATGTACATTGTCACGGCTAGGCGCATGGTGGATGAACAGTAGTGTCATGTCCGTAACACCACTGTTAGCGCGTCAACATTAGCCTGTGTTATTAACATTGCTGTTTTTATTATTATTACAATTCGTGGTGTCACCGTTGCTTCTCATCACCATCTTTATGAAGTTTCTGCTTCCATCGTCATTACATTTACCATCGTTGTGAATATGTTCTCTTCTAACCTCATCGCTATTTATGATTAACACCGGCATTACCAACATTAGATGACTTAAGATATGGGTACTTTTACCAGTATACATATGTAGAAAAGAAAAATAGGGTTTTTTTTTTAAATAACCATTGCTGGCAATGATACTGGTGTTTAAGATCTTAAAACACCAAAATAGACACCCTTCACAAAGTGTCTAGTTTGTAAAAGCCGCACATACTTGTGACAAAACATACAAACAAAAAGCTTTGATAACATATGCGTTGTCCTTCAAACTGATTGGCCTACACCAGACACCGTTTGTGACAGTCATTATTATAAAATTTGTAAACGTCATCTTTATACAAAATATTCACCCTCAACCGGCTCATTCTCTATTATCAGTCGTCAATCATGTCGGTGTATTGATTAGGTTTGCAAGCGTAGATGTATTGTTTTAATCATCGTCATTCCATTGTCGTGAGCCGCTGTGTGACGCTGGCGTTTGTATTTGCAGGCGGTAGAGTTGCGAAAAGATGTTTCTGACACGCTCAGAGTATGACAGGTAATGTGTGTATTTTAGATTCATTTCTCTTCGTCAGAAGTAAAAGTGATCTATGAGTTCAACACGTAAAACGATTTAAACACCTTGTGGTCGTATCAATTTGTGAGTCTGAGTCAGTGGTGTAAAGTCCACTGAATCGAAGGCTGAGTAAACTCAGACCATCATTTTTTTTCTGTAATTTTAAATTATATTTATGCTTTGCATGAAGACAGCAGTTTTCTTCTCAAGAGTGGCCCACTCTTTAAGAATGTTATTTCCCCCTCTGGCTTAGAGTTGTCAATACAAATGCACAGCACCCAACGCTTAACGGTCATTGAGACACTTTGTGCAGTGGTGTTGGTGTTCAACTCGAGGCAAGTGTTGCTACTTGGGACTAATGCTCACCTCATTCTCTTGCAGAGGTGTGAACACTTTCTCACCTGAAGGACGAATCTTCCAGGTGGAATATGCGATCGAAGCAATTAAGGTGCAGACCCCACACAACACGCTGCATTGTATGCTAGCCAGGTGATTTAGTCATAGGCATATCTCAGATAAGTAAGTTGAGTCTGGAATAATACTTAGATGAGTGACTATAATGCGCAGTAGGTTATTGTTGCAAGGCTACTTGGCAAGCAGCAGAGGGCAGTGAAGCAACGTCCATTATTGTACTGTGCTTCTATGATGCCATGTCTATGCAACAAACCAACCCACACTGAGCAACAGGGTGAGGTATGCTTAAATTCATTCACACGGCTCCTTCTGCGTGGGAAAGGCTTTGTCCGACAGTGGATGGACCGGGGCTGTACGGGTGCACATTCACACGTGAAGGAAGCGCGAACACTGACGTTTGCTTTTCCCACACAGCTCGGCTCGACGGCTATTGGCATCCAGACCTCGGAGGGCGTGTGTCTGGCGGTGGAGAAGAGAATCACGTCGCCCCTCATGGAGCCCAGCAGCATCGAGAAGATCGTGGAGATCGACTCCCATATAGGTTTCCGAGGCTTCTACCGCCTGCCTCCACACCGCGACTCTAACCTAGGCCTTCAAAATCGATCCTCAGCCCTCAAACAGCGCATTCCTACGTTAAATATTGTCAGCACTCATATACTCAGCAAGGCAAATTTAAATGTTTTAAACTTGGTCATTTGTGAATTCGGTGTAATGTTAGCAATTGGTATGGTTGTACATTTTTGTTGCAATCCAACAAAGGCTTAGGATAAACAACGCATAACAAGTTGCAGTGATACTTTGGTGGGAGCGTGAGTTCTTATTTATTGATTGGTGCTAATGTTACTTTCCTCATCACTGTACACCAAGCATAATTAGTAAATTGTTTTCTTTCTCGATAGGCAGATGGAAGTCTGTTTATTTATTATAATGCGCACAATAGTCTGTAACAGTTTCTCTATACACATCAGCTTTTTGACCTTCACAAGGCCGCTACAATTGAATAGTTTTGCTAGTAACATCTGATAATCCTGCAGTATCGTATTATTCACAGTGACTATCAGACCAGAATTTGCTGACTAACACTTCTGGATGATATTGTTTCTATTTTGTATGTCGAGAGATGAACAATAAGCATCTTTATGTTGGTGATAAATCTATGCAAATGACAGTAGTAATAATAATAACATATCAAACAGCAGCTTGCATTGTTTTGTTTTATTTTGTTTTAGGTTGTGCAATGAGTGGGCTTATTGCAGATGCCAGGACACTTACAGACAGAGCAAGAGTTGAAGCTCAGGTAACGTTCATTTTAATGCTTTTTGGTGTCTCTTCTGATTGTCATCCACGTGAACAATGTAAACTCGCGCACAACTCGCCGTAAACTCGTACACAAACATTTGTTGCAGAGCTGTGTTTTTGGCGACTTGATTTTTTCTGACCGCCCGCACAGCCACGCTGTTGTCTGCTTCGCCAGTCCTGCGGTTGGACTGTCTTGCGTCAATTCGTCGAATTTCAATAATTGTCAGCTCGTTGAGATTTGACTGAGTAAATGGTAGCCTAACTCCAGTTTGACGAGTGGGCAAATGTCCAGTTTGCCGGTTGCCCAGTTCTTCCCCTGTCAGGTGTGAGAAACATTTTAAGAGTTCTTGAAAATGAAATTCCATGTCATTTTTTTTGCTATGTCACAAGAAAACGTGGAACAGTAGTTCATGTAGTGCGCAACGAACCCCAAACCTGACTTTCATTCCCAACCACGACTAACATCAGTAGTGGGTGATAGTTAAGAGGTCTTTGCCCCCCCCCCCCATCCCTCTGCCCCATTCACCGACCTGCACTGCCCAGCTTGGTAAAGTATGGTCAAACAGCCCCCATGATTCGCACAACACAGAGAGGCATTCAGCAGAAATTGTACACAAATTCCAAAAGCAATTATTGTTCTTAAGCGCTGCTCTTTCACGATAGCCGTCTTCCTCCTCTCTCCTTCGCGACGTTTCCACCCCCTGTGTTGGAGCCACCACCAGGCGTCTCCTATATCTAATGCCAATGTGTAATCGGATTATGATGTAAGAGACCGATGTGAATCAGGCAATGCGGGATGTGTGTGGCGCCCGTGCAGAACCACTGGTTCACTTACAATGAGCAGATGACGGTGGAGAGCGTCACGCAGGCAGTGTCCAACTTGGCGCTGCAGTTTGGCGAGGAGGATGCCGAGCCTGGTGCCATGGTAAGTGTCTCCTCTCCTGGTGCGTGGACCCCATACGAATAGAAGCCCCACGAACCATCTTTAACTGCCTGAGCCAGAGAATTAAACATCACCGTAAGATTAAGTTCACTCACAGGGCTCACTCTGTATCCACACGTCGTTGCGGGCGTGTGTCATGACATCGTTTTATTGATGGCATCATCAGGTGCTTCTCTAAAGTTAAAATTGGACTTCAGCCATCAGTGATGACACCTCTCACATGTCATTGGAATTCATTGGATCGTAGCCGTTCTCTTCACAGCTCTGTGCAGCGCTTTGTGACCCTCGGGTGAAAAGCGCTCCAGAATTTCAATTATTTTAAGTCTGTTATTCCACCAAATGTTACGTCAGTTTGACACGAAAGATTACAAGTGTAGCTTGTCAATTGTCCTATGGGAAATTACAAGTAAACCTGAGGCTCTACTATTATGTTTTAGCCTATTGTAAAAAGCATTTTCAGTTTTTCGATATTTTGACGTATTTATAAACCTCTTGCATGAATATTATTACATTAATATCTGCTCTCTGTTTGGGATATTCTAATTACTGTCGGTTGCTACATGAACATCCCTATTCGATGACACGCCCTGTTGGGTGAGATTGAAGACCATTGTTACATCTATGCTACTTCGAATTACAGTTGGTCAAGTGTCAAGAGTAATTGTTATGCTGCCTATTTCCCCTCTTGTGTGACCTGCTTCATATCCTAGGCCACCACTTCATATCATTTGAATGTGGCTCTTTGTACGAGATGGCGATCACTGTTCATTATTAACAATTCTTCTTTTCCACTCTGCAGTCTCGCCCGTTCGGAGTAGCACTGCTCTTTGGAGGAATTGACGAGAAGGGACCACAGCTGTACGTATTGTTATGATCGGTGGCCGGCAGAGCTGGCTTCTATAATGTCGTTGTTGACGTGCCGTTCTCTCTGCAGCTCTGTGCAGTGATTCCGTGACCTATTGTAAGCGTAATTGTTAATTAATTAATTCTCGGCCATTGTGCAGGGAGGGGTGGGAGCAATGCAACGGAAAGGATCACTTTAATGCCGCGGGAGTATATGCACGGGTTGGTTACCTTATAGTTCATTGGTTGGTGTGCAAGGAGAGGGGGGGGGTGTGGGGGCCTCCGTGGCACGGGGAAGGGCGAAGGGGAGGGGATGCGGGGGGCCGTGATGGGGTTGGTGGAGCACAGTGTGAACAGAGCAGAATCCTTGCGTTTTAATTAAGACGGTCCAAACACTCGTCTTCTTTCGAGAACGGTGTAACATGATAAAACACAGGTGGCTGAGCTTACTGTGTAATAATATTTGCATTTCTAAAGCGCCTTTCACCCAAGAGTCGCAAAGCATTGCACAGCGCAATGAAGAGAACGGCATGTCAACAGCATTAGAATAGATCAGTTAAATAAAATAATGACTATAAATCAATGAAGAACATCGGGAGATTTAATGCCAAAGGTCCTTAATTGAGACAGTTTGTCTTGGCTTTTGAGCTGATGTGGGGAAGGGTGTGGAAATGGAACTTCATGTCAGTGTTTGTCATTGTGATCATTATTAAGACGGTCGATATCTCCTTATTTTGAGAGAGGGCGTGATATTATGAGAGGTGGGTGGTTGATTGACATTGTTGAGGCTTCGCATAGTGTGATAGTGAGCAAGTGTCAGAGTGGAAAATGTATTGGACGGAGAGCTTTACATTAGTTCTCTGTATGGGGTTCAGAAGCAAATATTTGATGGACAGTGATATCCACGCAACAGAGTGCCTTGTTAGTACATTGGGGCAGGAGCTGTAAAAGGGTCCAGAGGTACTGATTCGTGCGTATTGGGTTTGGCAAAACACATTCGCTATTGTATTTAAACCAGAGTGGACAGACCTTTTGCACACTCAGCACACATGCCATACGTTGATGTATTGCGTATTGCGGCAGCAAGTACGAATTCCATGGCTAGTGTAAGTTCTGTAAGGCCAGTCTAGTGAATACTATTAAAAACACATATCTCGTTCATCGTATATAGTTTATATTTACGTTATTATATTTTAAACAATAATTTCTGAAACATGTAAGCATATTAAAAACAGTTGCGTTTTTCATCAAAGCGTTGTGAAATATTCAAATTCCTGCTCCGGCCACCAGGAGGAGTTTTGGTGTTGGTTCCAAATCAGAAATTGTTTTTTCCCAGTGGTTCCCAACCAGTTATCCATGATGATCAGGCTGTGAGATGTTGGTCCGTGGAATTATTGCAGATACTACGATTGAGTCGTTTTAATTTTGACGAATACATGACGTGTGCTTGTTGGCAAAAAATTTTCCAGGCCTCTAACGGTCCATGGGTTTGTAATAATAATAATTACATTTATAGATCACTTTCACCCGAGGGTCACCGAGCGCTGCAGTGTGTTCAGAATTACTCTTAAGTGTTGCTGTTTCAGTACAGCTGTGGTGAGCATTTCTTCTCGACCCTTCACGAGGTTTCACTCCCCTCGTTGGGGGCATCATCAGACTTCTAACGCCTACAACAATACAATGAATATTCCTTTTCAGCCATTGGAATTTCGTGGCCATATCCTTAGCTTTACCATCTAACTATTTGAGGCAGTTGTATTGAGAATAGTGATAGGGCCATAGAGATAATCACAAATGCTGCTGTATTGGCCATAATTGATGTTATATCATACATTATTCAGTTTGTCTGGGCTAATGATGGGCGGAATGTGTCTGTATGTGTGTGGTGTGTGCGCGTGCTCACAGCTTCCACATGGACCCATCGGGCACCTTCGTTCAGTGCGATGCTCGTGCCATTGGCTCGGCATCTGAAGGCGCGCAGAGCTCCCTTCAGGAAGTCTACCACAAGGTAGGTTGCAAAGAGATAGCTGTAGGGAATGTGTTGGGGGGGAGCTTTGCCTGCTCTCCCCCCTCTCTCATGACCCTACCCTCTGCCCTGAATTTCCATTTATTTCTCTTAACATTCCTGCTTCTTCCATAAGATTGTCAAGCGTATAGAGATGCGGCTGTGTTTAGATGGTGCTTGAGTTGAAATTATTGTAAAAATGCAATCGAGTAGCTGCTTATTTGTTTTATTTTAAATCTCGTGTGTGTGTGTGTGCTTAACAGTCGATGACTCTGAAAGAAGCCATTAAGACCTCCCTAACCATCCTCAAGCAGGTCATGGAGGAGAAACTCAATGCAACAAACATTGAGGTGACTGAAGAAACTTACCTGTTGTACACAAATCCACATGCTAAGTATCGGAATATATAACAGTCATATCAATATCACCCTTTTTTAATTTGGCATGGAATTACCCACGTGTGATTTATTAAATGATTTTTTTTTACATATAACTTGGCTATTGGACCGAACGAGATGGAACAAACAGTGCAGATATTACATATTACAAAGACAAAGGAATGGTTCGAAAATCGAATTTCGACCCTGATTATGATGATTTAGTGATATAATGGATGTGATTTACTATCAACCAGGTTTAGTTGCTCTGTATGAAGGTCTCATCTCATTGTCAGGACCGCTTAATCCTATACAAGGTTGTGGTAGAGCCAGAGCCAATCCCGGCAGACACAGGGCGCAAGGCAGGGATATATCCACGATGGGACGCCAGCCCATCACCGAGCACTCAGGGCAATTTAGTCTGCAAGCCAATTAACCTATGCAGCAGCATGTTTTGTGACCTGTGGGAGGAAACCGGACTGCCCGGCAAAAACCCACGTAGACACAGGGAGAACATGCAAACTCTA
>JAZEWT010000008.1:20937531-20959043 GCA_036362905.1 Mordacia mordax | reverse complement strand
CCCCCCCCCGTGGTATCCGTGACTTGTCCGTGACCAGAAATTTGCGCAAAGCGTTTTGAATTAAATTGTTGTGTTTTATGTCTGTAGGATGCTGATGTTGTGACACTACAAGGCATCCCTATTAGAATATTTCAACTGTATTAGTAATGGTGGGAAGAGGCTCCAGACGGCTGCATCATTAGAATTGCATTGAGAGACAGAAAGCAGAACGCTTAGATTAAAAGTGCATTAGCAATTTAAAGACTCCTCACCAAAAGGTATGCTGGGGTGATGGTCAAGATTAATGGTGGAGTGGCAGATAGTGGTCGGAAATGTGCCCACTGAGGAGATGGAGCAATGAAAGCTTATGTGCAGGTGGTGGTTAAAATTAAAACATCTCTGACTTGTGAGTTGTGGCTTTGACAAGCCATTCATCCAGCAGTGGTTCAACCATGGCTGGTGATGGAAAATAATGTAGTCACCTCTATACGTTCCCGACCATAATTGGTAGAAGGTTTTTGCTAGTCGATTCGCTTTAATGCCACAATCTACGGGAGGTAAATCACCGGGTTCCCTGATGATAGGAGTCCTCCATGAGTCTGATGTTGTAGTGTGTAGCACGAACCTTAAAGGAATGTTTACATTTACACTTATATTGTAATAGTAATAAGTACGATTTATAACATGCACGAATTAATTCACATTTTGTACTATGATGCAAAGTTATCAACCTCCTGAGGGTTTGTTTTAGTGGCCAAAGGCTTTTCCACTTGTACAGCCTAGCTGTAAAACCACGTTTTTAAAAAATAGTTGAGCTTTTTGCTCCCAATTTGAGAAATTTCAACCGCCTAAGTTCTTCTAGAACACGAGTATCTTCTGCAACTACCTCAAGAGCATGATTGTAATCCATATGAACACGATTATGATCTACATATGCAGTATTTGTTCAATACAATTACGTGACATACCACTGTAGAGTGACCTGTCTGCACGTCAACTCTTCTGAAATTATTTACAAGCTGAGCCTATGCCTCCTGATGAGATGTTAAGCAATCTTGTGGGAAGACTGATCCTCGCCATAGAAACGTGGAAATCCCATTATTAAATCAGAACCACCAAATAAGCCGAGTAGCATGCATTATTAACTTGTACATTACTTGAAAATATAGAGTATAATGGAATTTGTCGCAATGATGATCTATATACAGACGTTCGTGCAATACATAGGTGTGCTTTATTTCATTATATTTCACCATGGTCCCATTTCAACATGGGACCATTGTTTATCGTTTCATTTCAATATATTGTGCAAACTTTATTGCATTTCCAGTAACTCATAGCAGACTTCGCTCACCCTTTAGGGCTCTGTCGTCATGCTGTGCGAGGAATATGACTTGGCTCCGTGATAATTGGGTTTCCTTCCTGTAGGTGTGTTCCATCTCCTATCGTACGGTATACAGCAATTACAGCATTAAGCATATCTTTCCCTATGTATAAAACACACTGGGGATTCACATTGAAAAACTACACTTGTCAATTTTCTCAGGTCAGAAGCAGACAGGACTGTTTGTTTGTGACACATTTCATATTTCTAATCCTTCCAGAGCTTTGTAAAAATTTCCATCTCTCCCAGCCACTTGAGTGAATTAGATAATGTGCCCTTAAGCGTTGATAAGGGCCTACAGAATTAAATAACGAACATTCTAAATAACGAACATTCTACTGGAGACCCTGCTCATGGAGAAGTTACATTCTCGTCAGTGAAGTACACTCTTCCGTACGTCATCAACTGTTTGTGATCCAAGCCAGCGGGGCCTTTAGTGACGAAAAGAGGATGTTGAAACTAGGCTGATATCAACAGCCTGTTACAATGTACATGAAAAACTGGGACCTAAAACACATCATTTGTAGATATTTAAAGTCCGGTTAAAGTGGTGTTAACTCCAGGCGTTGCCAATGTTATTTTGTCTGAAATAAATGTGCAATTGATTTACAGGCGGCACATTGTGCTATGAACTTGACAGACTGTGTGCTCATTGGCCTTTCGACTTACACCCACAGTGACGAGCTTTCGGTTTCATCCTACTTCAAGATGGATTAATGGTGCATTGGTTGGTGGATTGTTCTGTGAGCTCAATGACTCAAATTCTACTCCACCACAAGGCAAACATCTGTACATGATAGCTGATTTTGTCTGGGATTTCCCCAACCCACACCGAATATATTGGATCAGGGGTCGAGAGTTAGGATTATGTAATGACTTCATGTATTTCATTTCCTTGTTAAATTATAACATTTTTTCCCACTTTGTCATTTACTGTTTTCAGGTTTATACAAATGTTTAATTCCTGTCCTGTGTGTGATAGAATTTTCTATTTTCTGCTCCTGGTATCATCCAAGCTCTCTGTTGCAAGTAGAACATAATGCCGCTGCAGCGTTAATAATGTTAAAATAAATACGTTTAATCTTTTTCTCAATTGGTAAACGACATTGTCTCAACTAATTAACTGGGGCGAGGGGGGGTCGTGTTTTTACGTCGAACAGGTTAAAGTCTCTTGGCATGTATTATAACTGACCTTTACATCCGCTCTAAAAAAAACAGCGACCACGCACAAATGACCTTGGGTGACTGCCGGTCCATTTTCAACTGCACTGTTGCGCTATATGCGAGTAAGGTTAAACACAGAGTGGAAACAGCTGGCTGTGTCTTTCACTGCCAATGCCGCCATAACCTACCAAGGTCACGGTGTCGGATGTACCGAAGTGGTCACGAGTTTAAGGGAGCTGCGGTGCAAACTCGGTACGATCATCTGAAATGAGTGTGTGGAGTCTTCACTGGTTGCTAATTGGTGGTAGACGTGACTGATGCGAGCGCAGAGTGCACTACTGTGTTCCTAAATGGACGCGTCTGGAAAGCTGTGATGTCAAGGTCATTGCAGTAATGCAGGTTTACCGATGTAACCAGTCTGCGTCGCTGGTCAGGATATGATGTGGCCTACTGTTTAATGGCTTTGACCAGATCACCCGCAATGCGCCTACTCGCATCAGATTATGAAATCATCATTTGCATTTTCCAAGCGGCCATCACCCAAATGTAGTAAAGCGCGGTTGAGCCTGGTTAGTGTTTTGATGGATGACCACTTACACAATCAGGTTGGTGTCGGTTGCTAGGCTGTATAGTGTGCTGCATAGGGAAGTAAAATCCACAGTAACACCATACTTCTGTGCTCCCACATCTATGCTTATGTGCCTTCAGCAACGTGTACTTACCAGTGTGGTCAGATGAGCCTTATTTATGACCTGGTTTTGCATCCCGATTGCAGTTTATTTATAGCCTATAGCACAGCTTGCCATACATGCTGTCAAGAAAGTTTTAGAAGTTAGTTTTTTTTATGTCACTGGGATATGCGGTTCATCCCAGGATACTTAGTGTTTTCACAAATACAAAATCCCTAAAAAAAATACAAAAAAAAGCGTGGAATAATAACTATTTGCGATACTGAACCTCCTATCCATGTCTCTCCATGGCTAGGCATGGAGTTTGAACGCGTTTATAAATTGAATGATTATTTATTTCCACAATGACATCCTCTAAAAAAATCCAGGCTCTTTTAATAGAGTGCATTGTCAGCTTGTTTCCAATCCAGGGTACTGGATGATAGACTCATACTGGTGACAGGCACATGATGACACGTGGAAGGATTTCATTTTCCAATACTGTAGAACGAGAATATGCATTTAATATTTATTTACTTGTTTGAAAGGTCTGCTTTGTTGTAATTGGTTAAGGTCCATTAAATTGCTTGAAAACATATATATATATATCCCCATATTGGTAAACTTTAATTCTACACAAAGGTGGCCTTTTCACTGTGAGTGGCAGTTTTCGTTTTCATTCCGGGGTCTCTAGTGTCATAGTTGAGTCTTGTCACGAAGAACAGTGTTTGAAACTCCAGTCATGGTAACTCCCCTATTGTTTAACTTGCCACATTTTCCACATTCAAAATTCATACATGTGGCTATTGGTAAAATTAGATCCCCACTGCATACAGAATGGTGTTGGTGACACTCTCAATCAGAATGTTTACCCACTGCTTCCTGTATTTATTCAGTTTCTGTATGGTGTAGAACATTAATTCAACCAGGTCTCCCTTTTAAATGGAAAAATAGTATTCGTATAATTTATATCCCTGGAAAGTCAGCCAGGCAGTCAGCTGGTGCCAACCCACCAGACTTTGCTTCCTATATTGTATAACGTTATGGGCCAATTAATGATACTTTTTTTTATTTGTGGGAGGAAACCAGAGAATCCCGAGGAAACGCACGCAGAACAGGAGGAGAACACAAACTCCACGTGGGAATCGAATTGCCTTTGACAGGTCTTTCTGTGAGGCGCAGATGTTACCACTGCACCATCCATTTGTGTACGGAAAAACAAACCGTGTATTTGCCATTCAGATGTTGTTGTTGTTGTTGACATCCCGTTCTCTCCAGAGTTCTGTGCAGCGCTTTGTGACCCTCGTGTGAAAAGCGCTTTATAAGTGCAACTGTTATTATTATTACATGATTAAATTAGAATTGATCAACCTACGAGACGAGCCTTTATTATAGCAACGTCATGCTGAAAAAAAAATCCTGTTTAGCGCGAATGGGCCACCTGAGGGTTATTCTATGGACGTAAACTTTCCCAAGGACACGATAATCTTTTCGATCCACCAATGTGGGATGGGATGGATTATCCGTGGCATCAGCAGGCAATTCAGCAGTGCAACTACGATTGCCATAATTATTTAGTGTAATTGTCGGTAACTGGTTTTAACCGTTTATCAGCCTGTTTGCTTTTTCTGTCTACTGTTCTGTAGAGCGCTTTCCAACCTTTTGTGTGAAGGGCACTTTAAAAATGTTAATGATTCTCATTATCATGATGCGTCGCACTGAAGGGCATCTCAGACGCATTGATGCGCTCATAGCACGTGTACCTGTGGATGAAGGAGTGCGTCATATTCCAGGGAAGCCCCCTATCAATTTTCTTTACAGAGCATCATGTTACTCAAGAGTCAGTGGAAGCTGATATCATAGGCACCTTCTTCTTTAAATTTTGTCACGGAACGTCTAGATACCGAGGCAGGCTCCCAGCACTCTGCTGCCTGCTCTGCTAGTAGATTCATGTTCGTTCTATGGTAACCACACTAAGCACTTTAATTCCGAGAGCAGGGATTAAGGCAAATTTAAGAGTAGAATCAAGTTTGTAATGGATTGGTTGCTTTTAGCATTGGTGCCCATGCTGAGACCAACGACTCAATTGACCTGACCTATTTTCATCACAACCACCTCCACTAAGGTTGTATTTCGTCTCCAGGTGTAATAGTTCGTCACTGTAGCTTTTCGTGCTGCTATGGAGCAATGGGTAAGACAGGTGCCACTAACCAGATCCTCACTGAAGTATTTATTTGGAGATTTTCATGGCTTTTGAGTTGGTGTTTAAAACTTGAAAATAAAACAACGTCGATTTCGATTCAACCAAAAATTGATAACTTTGAAGGTCTTGGGTTTAAATCTGCCATATAATTAGTGCCAATGTACTTTTAATGATGTAGGTTTTCACGGCTCGATGCATGATGATTGCGTCGAAAAGTTGCCGTCTCGGGACAGCCACGTCGATGGCTCTCTCTCCTCTCCTCGCGACGTTTCGCCTCCTCACACGTTAGAGGCGCACTGCGCCTGAGGATGCCTCTCACACGTTAGAGGCGCACTGCGCCTGAGGATGCCTCTAACGTGTGATGCGAAACTTCGCGAGGAGAGGAGAGAGAGCCATCGACGCGGCTGTCCCGAGAGAGCAGCTTTTCGACGCAATCCTAATGTACTTTTGAACAAAAACAATTTTCACGCCTAAATCTTTGACTTTGAGCCCCTCCATAACTGTGTGTAATGTTGTTGTGGTTGTAATGGGTCACACATTGGTCTGAGAACCTAAAGGTTTGCCACCTCTGATTTTCCAAGAGCATAAATAGTTTCACCACAGATCGGTGATTGGTAGGTCGTGTGTGGTGGGGTAAAGTATGGGTGCTCTACATCTTTCAAATCTGGCTACTACGAAAGAGGAGTCAACACTTGGAGAGGCTAGCTAGAGTGCCCTCCAGGACAGAACATTTTGCCAGCACTGGTGTAAGCAAGCAATTGCAGGGCTGCACTTTTATCTTGACCGTTTTTTAAAAGTGTCATCTCATCGGTATGCGTTTTTAGGGTAAGGTTTGTCAGAACGAAGGAATTACTACACTTTTTAAAACGGAAATCACCCATGCTGTGTTTTATTTCATTTCTTTGAAGCCCAGTTATTTCTGTTCTGCTTTTATCCCAGCTTTGAGATTCCTGCACCATCACGTTTGACTTGCTTTTCTTAGTTTTGTGTGTGAACGACTAAACCACAATGTGTGTGTTTAAATAATCCGTATTTTCTTGTGTCTTTGAGTAAGTGGTTGTCTGTTTCTTAGATACTGTGTGTGCCTGTGTTTATGACAAGGCTTGACAAGCTCTATTTTTTTAAATTGAATTAATATATATAAGAGTGGAACAGGTTTTACCATATCTGGCGATTATGCAGGTGTTAAGATCTTAACACCGGAGATTATGCAGGTGTTAAGATCTTAACACCGGAGATTATGCAGGTGTTAAGATCTTAACACCGGCGATTATGCAGGTGTTAAGATCTTAACACCGGCGATTATGCAGGTGTTAAGATCTTAACACCGGCGATTATGCAGGTGTTAAGATATTAACACCGGCGATTATGCAGGTGTTAAGATATTAACACCGGCGATTATGCAGGTGTTAAGATAAGATCTTAACACCGGCGATTATGCAGGTGTTAAAATCTTAACACCTGCGTAATCGCCAGATATGGTAAAACCTGTTGCACTCTTATATATGTATACTGGCAAAAAGTACCCATAGTGAATTAATATATGTTGTGAAATCACACTTATCCTAGGGTCTTCTTTAGATGCTAATGGACAAATTAAAATGTAACAGATGTTATCGAAACTTAATAAGCTCAGCGCTGTGGGAGACTTAACACTCAATTCTGTAAGTGAACTTTTAACAGCGTTAAGCGAGTAAGGTTTTGTTTTTTTGCCAAATAGAAATGTCACAGCAACCGCCGGCTGCTTGGTGCTCAGATAAAAGGTTTTGAAGACACGCACACAACAACAGCCACAGTAACAGTGGCCGAAAGCACACACGAACCAAGTGCTGTCATTAAGCGTGTGTTTGAGACCTGCTCTCAGAAGCTGCCCTCCTTTGTCGTGTGAAGTTGTGACTCTATTTTAGAAATATTTTGATTTGTCTCATCTCATCTCATTATCTGAAACCGCTTAATCCTATATAGGGTCACGGTGAAGCCGGAGCCTATCCCGGAAACACAGGGCGCAAGGCAGGAATACACCCGACGACGGGACGCCGGTCCATCGCCGGGCATTGCGGGACAATTTTAGTCTCCGAGCCAATCAACCTATCCAGGAGCATGCTTTTGGACTGTGGGAGGAAACCGGAGTACCCGGCGAAAACCCACGCGGACACGGGGAGAGCATGCAAACTCCACACAGAAAGGCACCGGAGCCGAGAGACTCGAACCCGGGACCTTCTTGCTGTGAGGCGTCAGCGCTAACCACTGCGCCACCGTGCCGCCCTGTATTTTTTTTTTTTGATTTGTGAAAGTGCTAAATTGACTTCACTGGGGGGGAAAAAAGCTATGAATTATGCAGCCACGTCTGTACAATTTGACTCAGCGCACAACCTTTTAATGCAAGTGTTAAAGTATAACCTGCTTTAAATTGTAGCTTAAAAGATATTTACAATGCAGTGGTACTTTGTGACAGTAATGCCATCGCGCTGAGCATCCAGACCGTTTGTGCAAAGTGAATTGAAACTCTTGTCCACCATACAAAAGTCACCACTCCAAGCAAGTGTTTCCTCAGTGGTTTATAATCATCTGTCAGCAGTTGAAGAACTTTGATGTGTGCGATATTCTGCCTTATTTAGATTGCATGCTGCTTCCCCCCAGATTCCCTCCGCCAGGCACGGCTTGGTCTAACGTTAGCAGGAAGCACGCATTTAAGACTTGTGAGCCTTACTGGTCCACAATGCTGTAATAGTAAACATATGCAGTGTTCACCTTTAGGGACATCAATGAGGCTTACCGTGATCTTATCGATTTGGGATGCTACCGTGGTGTGATGTTTCGCGCCACGGGCCTGCAGTTACAGAAGTCCCTTGTTCGATTCGGTCTCCCGGAGGTGGCAGTCGAAACGTTGGCGGCTGACGTATATAAATTCTCACCAATGCTGGCCATCTATCGCTGTGAATGGACACACCACAGCAAGTCGCCTTTGGTCAGCTGAAATGTGGGTACTCTTCTTCAGAGATGTCTGGGTAGTGTGGAAGAGTAGATCAATGCCCTCTGGCGCAATGGTTTTCAAACGTTTTATTCTTACAACCAAGTTAAAAATAAATGTTCCTGCCTGCCACCCAACAAACGCTTATGTCCTGGAGATTTCGGAACCTCATCTCATCTAATTGTCAGAAAACGCTTAGTCCTGGATAGGGTCGCGGTGAGCCGGAGCCTATCCCGGCAGACACAGGACGCAAGGCAGGGATATACCCACACGACGGGACACCAGTCCATCACGGGCACTGAGGGCAATTTAGTCTGCGAGCCAATTAACCTATGCAGCAGCATGTTTTTTGTACTATGGGAGGAAACAGGAGTGCCCGGCGAAAACCCACGCGGACACGGGGAGAGAACTCGCAAACTCCCACGCAGAAAGGCACCCGAGCTGAGAATCGAACCCGGGGCCTTCTTGCTATGAGGCGACAGCGCCACCCACTGGGCCACCGTGCCGCCCGACCGTAAATCAAAATAGATTAACGTTATGAGCAGCAGTGCGAGTCAAGGAGAGACGTTCGGCCAATCCATTACTGGGTCGCGATGGGTGCTTTGAACACCACGGCACTCGATGAGCTTTCTGGAGCTGTCCATCAGAGCACCCTTTCCTAGCGGTGGGGTGTTCAAGGTACTTACGATGCTGTACTTTTGACATTTAATAATGTTGTAATATAATTACACCCTCGGGCAATATCTGACGTGGTAACAAGCAGCAGCCGATGGCAGCTTCTATTGATGTTTCTGATTTGAAATTGTTTGGAATGGTCGCACAGAGTTAACACCAGGGATGCAATGTTTAACGTTGGACACCAACACGTGTGGTCTGATTGCAGGGTCGACGGGGTTTAGACTAGGGTCATTCGGTCGAACACGCAGAGAAACGCACACATCCGATGTAAGAATTTAAAGGCAACGCGCTGCTTTATTTGTGTAGGCCCTTCGGGTTTTAAAGCGGGCCTTTGTCACTGTAAACTAGCAGGAAGAATACACGTGGCCGGTAAACTCTGTTGCTCGTTTTCAATGCCTTAGACTCCTGTGGTAAACAATAGTGCACCAGGCACTGAGCTTGCCACACAGATCACCTGCATCTCCTTTATGTTCTTGTAATGTGAAGACTGTTTTGTGACAGATGAATACATCTGTTTTTTACGTTCAAAGTTCATTGCCGCAATAATNNNTTTCAACGCTGAATTGCTGTGTTAGACTTACTCCCCCGGCTAGTTCACTCCTTTAGCTGCCCATCCTTTGCTAGTCTCTACCGCTAGCAATCAACCCATCTGGTGATGTATCCTGCCCAGGGTGAACGTTATAAATGCAAGCGTATATATGTGTGTCTAATGTGTTGTACCAACACATAGTCCAGGTGTAGTGTTATACATCTGCAATGTGTTGAGGCCTGTCAGGGGTTGCCGGGTTCTAAAGTAAGCTTGCTCTCCTCTGCCCGAGACGCTCACCTCTAAGGCAACAAAATGTGCTCTCGGGGAGAGTTCTTAAAGTAGGTTGCTCATCTGTGTGCGAAGTCCTTTTTGAAATAAAGGGTCCTACTTGCAACGTGTTCACCTCGTTTTCACAGCGATCGCTATATTTACGCTGACAATGCTCAGGTGTGGGCAGCAGAGTCTTGTACAGCAACATGCTTAGCTGCGCTTATTTGTGCATTCCCACTTCTGGGTACTCTGCCTTCCTCCGTCATAGAAAATAGCTCTTCACGTGCAGTTGACCCACGCACTATTAAATGGTTATAAATTATTATCAGCAAACTAATTTTTCGATAGCGTACAAAGTTCAATTTTCCTATAACCCAGACCATCATCTTCAAGTCAGCCCCATATTACTTCGGGTTAACCAGCTCTTCCGTAAGAACGCCTGTACAGAGTAATTCTCAGCATTACATGAAGTTGATGGTCTGGATTATATAAAAATGGCACTTAAGTAAACAATTGGAATGTGTTCTCTCTGCTGGTGAACTTAAAAAAATGTGCAACGGAGTCCAAAGTTTGAATTCTTAAAAAACGTCTCCTTTTGTTGTTCAATATTCTAATAATGCTTCGCAATTATTGTCACCTGCAATGTGTGGCGTTGTGCAGGTTACGCACTACAAGCAGTACCCGCCCAACACAACGACGGTCTACTCCTACTTTGAGTGCCGTGGCGGGAAGCTGAACGGTGCCGTGGATGGCGAGGTCAAGTTCCGAGAGGTGGTCTTTTTCGGCCTCCAGTACACGCTGCGCAAGTACTTCGCAGGTACTTCGTGGCGCGCGCGCGTGCGGACGCGTCCCAGACACACGTCGTACCGTGTGTCGGGATCAAGACAAGGCTCGTTAATGAATTGGCTGATTCATGTAATAATGCCCGGCGATGGACCGGCGTTCCGTCGTCGGGTGTATTCCTGCCTTACGCCCTATGTTTCCGGGATAGGCTCCGGCTTCACCGTGACCCTATATAGGATTAAGCGGTTTCAGATAATGAGATGAGATGAGATGTAATAATGCATAAGGAAGCACCATCTGGCGGGTTGGCGCTGGCTGAGTACAGGGTGACTCACCCCCCCATCCAGTCCCGACCCCACCTTTCTGTGGTTTGGTTTTCTCAGGCCCCCGAGTCATTCTCTGCTCGAACGAATACTTGTGTGTGCTTTATGATTTGAAGTTTTTTTTTTACGTTTGAATGTCACGGAGCACATGTCAATCAGTTTTTATTTAAGCTGGAAGGAACTGTTGAACTTTGTAGCTCTTTGACAGTTCAGTGAAGAGGGGGTAAGCAAGGTACAGCTTCTCAGGGCACCTGGGGAAAATTCGGATCATTAACCTTGGCAGCATGTCTTTGGACTGTGGGAGGAAACCGGGGTACCTGCCAAAAGCCCGTGCGGACACGGGGAAAACATACAAATTCTCCACAGACAGGTGGCACCCGAGTCGGGAATCCAACCCGGGTGATTCTTGCTGTGAGGTGGCGCGGCGCTCCCCGCCGTGCCACCGTGCCCCTTGCGTATTCCTCGTGGCATTTCACAGGATAGGATTTGTAACCGTGGCTTTGGGTGTAATGATGACGTCACCACCGAACCCACTGGGGATTTTGAGGAATTGCAACGGCGTATTGGTCGTGGTTAGCTCCGTGTACGGTGGATCGTTTGTCTCGTTTATAAGTTGCATCTTGTTTGTGCCATCTTGTTCCGTCTGTCCGCTAGCTGCCGTGCCCAGTTTCGATGACCAAAAAATCAATAATCCTCTCTGTGTTGAAATGTTTGCTCTGAGTCTTGGGCATTGTATTGAACCACAGGAAAGGATGTGAATCATTTAAGTACTTAGGGCTCAAGTGGCCCCATTTGGAATAGTGAAGACTTCAAGCTTAAACATGGGGTATAAAGCATGTTTCGTGAGCTGAATGTCAATGCGTTATCGCATGCCTGTTGTTGTCATTTCTTTTGTACATTTGTTTCACTTTTCTCCTGCTGTTAAGTTCCAAAAAAATGTCCTTCGTTGCCTTGTTCGGCTAAATTCTCAACAAACCAGACGTTCTTGTAGCTGACTCGTTTAGCAGCTTTTTCACAGCATTGTTGGAAGATGCTGATGTGTCATAGGTGGACATTTCTCAGGGGGAGAATGTTACAACGCATTCCTGGACATCGCTGATTACTTCAACACTTATTCGGCACTTCGAGAGCGATTTTTACCCGGGGGTCACAAAGCGCTGCACAGAGCTGTGGAGAGAATGTCGTTTCAACAATGACGACAACATCATCATCAGATTTTATCAAGTAAAAGTAAAAAAAAAATGGATAGAAATTAATGAAGGATGTAAAATTACATTTTAAATAAAATTATTGTTAAACACACAAAAAGAGCAATAAGTGTTCCTGAGCAGACACAGGTCAACAGCGAGCCATCATTCAAGCACAACAACAGTGAGCAGCATCAACAGTCCTAGCCAGAGAACTTTAAGGCCTTTTGGAACAAGTGAATCCTGAGACAGGATTTGCAGATGCCTAGGGACTCAGCTGACCGAATTTTCAATAGAAGGACGATCCAGAGTCTGGGAGCAGTGTGCGAGAAGGCTCTGTCATCCATCAAACAGAACATGATCACGAGTAGACCATGATCACAGAGGCTTTTCCAAAAGTACAATTCAAGAATTAACTTTTGTTTAATTTGAATTTTAGCCTTTGCTGTCAAACACCATGATTTTATCAGATTGAGAGGCCTTACACAGGTTACGAACCTGGTGACTCAAGTTCTCTATCCCGTCACAGTTAACACTTATGGTGACTGATATTATGGATAGTGCTGGCTCCACAGCTTCACCAGCCTTGTATTGATAACCGTGGTGGCTTTAGGTCAGACAAGTCTCCGTGACGACACCGCATAGTGGAGGGTCTTGATCCTACAGTGCTTTAACGAAGTCATAAAAATATCTCATTTTAAGACGTCACTTGACCTTGGCTATTTTTACTCTAACCCAGCAGTCATTGGGATTTAAATGAAGGATGGATTCCCTGGTTAATATTTATTATTAAGTGCAGGCTACATCCGTCATGTCATATCATGCGTTAAGAAACCCAAACAATGTTTTAATTAATAGATGCGTTGTTTAATAAGATCACGTAATAAACTGCAACCCCTACATGCGACTCTGAAACAAAATGGTGATTTGAATCACCAGTTAGGGTGAATTGCCAGTGATTCCTATTACGTACCTTTTCACAAAGTTACTTTCATTACATTAATCCGTGGTCTTTAAATGCGGCAGAATAAAAGAATTCCGGACCATTGACTGTTCAGAGGTGCATGGTTGGATTTGATCTTGAGCACTATTATTAGATTTCTTTTTTCATGAAACCGTGTCGACTATTTACAGCACGCTAGCCACTTCACGGTTTTTTTTTTTACGAGCGATCAAGAAACTGAAATGTTTAGGCAGGCTTAAACATTTTTCCCATAAAACAATCTGCAAAACAGCAAGAGATGTCGACGCCACATGCATTGGTCCTTCGTTAATCGGGCCTTGGTCACTAACGTGAACACACTGTGCATTCCCTTTTAATATGAACGAACAGATTGGCTCTGCGTTTCTTTGGCCACCATCCAGTTACCGAACATCCCTGTGGCTAAATCAGTCGTTCCTTGTAAGCGGCACAGATGGCGCAGCGCGCTGCCACCGCACATATTTCTGCCGAGTGTCACCGAAGGACATTGGCAAATCCTCCACCTTGAGCCATCACTCACTCGTCTGCAGATTTTTCAGCGGACCCACGTTCAAATGGATCATCATCAGCAACCATTGTTGGGTAAAGGACTTCCCAAACTGTCACCATCTCTCTCTCTCTCGCAACTGATGAAATTCTCCATCTCCACGGCAAGCATAGTTTCGGGAATGTTCCCCCTTCTTTGGCTGTCAGTACGTAGTAGGTCTTGACCACTGCCCATCAACCCTTACAGTGACCTATCCTGCCGGAGTTCATATAGAATCTAAACGGTCAGTAACGAGTCCCCTGACCTCCGTGTGTCCCTCATTTCACTCAGTGCAATTCTGAGCAAGCACTCTCAGTGCTTCCTGCTACTCTTTCCTGCTTTTGTTCTACTTGCTCTGTCAGTGCCCATGTTTCCGATGCAGAATATCATAGTAAATATTAGAACCCGTCCAGTTAATTATATAAACATCACTAAGCACAAGTATCTATCTCAATGCGTTGTCTGTTCCTTTGGCATGAAATCAAATATACGCTTCAATGTTTAACAGTAATCTTTTACATTTACAGTCTCTGTATAGTACTGATGCAGGTTTGTCACGGCTGTATGAGACTTGCTCTTCATAGCTGTTGTTTCGCGATAGAAGTAAGGAGAAGCAACACTAAAAAAGAATCGCTATGGAGGGCAATTCTCAGCTCCTCAAAAAATGTCTTCAGCTTAACGTTTTTGTTAAAATTAAAAAATTACAGCGCAACGGTGATGGTGGTGCGGCGGTCGGTATGCATCGCGTTCGTTACGAACGCAGTAGCTGCATAGGCAAGGTTCAGTATATGGAGGGCATAGCTTTAGGCCGGTTGTATTGTTTTTTTGTTGTCAGCTACGTGGCCCACAGTCGATAAACTGTTGCTTGTCACTCGCAGGCCAAGTAGTCACAAGGAAGAAGATTGACGATGCAAAAGATTTTTACTTGAAGCACTTTGGTCAGCCCGTGTTCAACGAAGCGGGATGGGTACACATCTTGGAGGTAACGCGATTGTATATTGAACGCACATTTTATAGTGTGCAGAACAGAAAGCCGTGTGCAACTTGTTCATAAGTCTGATATATATATATATATTTGTAATTGCCATGGGAACGTCCTTAAAAGAGTGGTATCTAAATCGTGAGTTGTTTTTGAAGGAAGATCAGGGCGTAATTCTTTGAAAGGTTGAACTTGTAATGGTGTAGGTTTTCACGGCTCGATGCGTTGTGACCTGGTGAAAAAACGCTCCAGAAGTGCAATCATTATTATTATTATTCTTCATTACCATGAATAGCAGTCGCACACATGACTCGCCCACATAACGCCTGAGGATGCGTTCAGTGTGGGAGGCGAACCGTCGCGAAGGAGAGAGGAGGAGGAGGAGGGATCGACTTGGCTATCCCAAAAGAGCAGCTTTTGGAAGACGTCATCGTTGTATTAACTGTTGGTAATCGTAAGTGGGCGTAAGAGAGGCAACGTGCCTATGATGTTTAATGTCCGATAAACACGTCAGTGACAGAATAGCAGGAAAAGGAGAGAATCTGCCTGAGAAAGGTGATCACTGCAGAGATGGAGCAAAGAAAATCGGTTCATATGCTGCAATAAAGTGGATTGTGCCATCACAGGAGCCATGAGGCCTGATGACAGCATGGGCAGTCGCTCATCCAGAAGTTGATAGACCATGCCCACTGATGATGAGAGCCCATTGAGACCAACAGTTTATTTTTGAGAGACTTTGGTAAAGAAATCAATAGCATACACGTGTGACATTGCCTCGAGAGCACTGCACACTGTTTAAATATTAAACCATGCTGGAGAAAATAAGACCTTGTTTTTGGGAGCAGGGAGTGTGACTGTAATGAGTCAGCCCTGCCAGTGCAGACTCATTCATGCAATTAAGTGCATATGGTGATAGAGGTTTTCACCGCTCGATTTGTGATGAAAATTGTTCTCGAGCTGCCGTTTAGTACACCTGATAACTCCTCCAAGGAAAGGGGGAGAAACGCTCGACACGGTCGTTCCGAAATGGTAGCTCTTGGGGAGCAACTCTCACCAAGTTCGCGATTCTATCGGTGGTGACGACGGTGACCCTTGACCCCGCGCGAGCCCGCGCCGATGGTGACGCACGCGCCGTCCCCTTCGCAGAAGCACGATGGCAGGCTGCCTCTGCGCATCAAGGCGGTGCCGGAAGGCACGGTCGTGCCGGTTGGGAACGTTCTGTTCACCGTCGAGAACACTGACCCCGCCTGCTTTTGGCTGACCAGCTGGGTGGAGGTAAAAGCTCGCACGCACGCACGCTCGCACGCTCGCACACGCTTTCACTGACGACCGCACTTGGTTGTGTCTCCGGGGTTTGTGTTTGCGCTTGCGTAATTCTGTGCGTCACCTTGGTTCGGTTCGTCGGAGCGGTTTGGTAATAAGCCAACATTGGCATTTAAAGTTTGAACGGAGAACAGGTAATTTATTTGTTTTAGGTTTTCAAAACTGAGCATGACGGCCAATGAATGAGATGGCACAAACGAGTCGCAGTGTGCAAACTAGACGATGCAGATGAGACTGCGTGCGTGAAACAGATCTAAGCATGTGGCTCTAAAAGCACTGTGCAAATGAGGCAATGACATGCATAGTTGAATATGCTATATTTGGTTACTCATAGTTTCAAAAGAGAAAAATCTAGCATACACTTGCTTCACCATCATTGCAATTATGACTACTGTTATATTCAAATTAGCATATTGATAAGCCAGTATGCCAGGTTTAATGAGCAACTTGTGTGCACCAATCGGACTCTCATTTCAATGAAGGTGGCATATCCGTTTCCTGTGATTTGCGTAGATATACAAATAAATCTCCGTGAATTTTAAATTACTAAAACAGGCTGTTATGTGCTGGCGGTCAAATGATGAGAATTTATGGCTATTACAGTGCCATCAGAATGCCCTTTGCTCAATGTATTTCCTGGTTGAACAACTGCGAGTGGTCGTAGCAAAAACTGGCATAATACTGACGGTGATAATATCTCGGGTGCATTTTAAAGTGTCCGCTGTGGTCCCGTAGATTGCAAGACTCTTAATAAGCTTAGGTAAAATAGTTGGCTGAGACTGCCACACTGTTTTGGGAAGTGACAGCTGTTGTATTCTGGAGGCAATGATTATTCAGAATCCCAAGCCAATAACAACTTTAAACATTTTCTCGATGTAAATTCTCCCACGACGGCGCAGGCTTTGAGGCAGGGGACTGCGGCACAATGTAGCAATTGCCGCCAACTGATTTTCATATTTACGTTAGTGAAGATGCATATGCATAGTGAACGCGGGGTGCTAAAAGCTCACTGCAGCGTGGCGCTTGTCAGACAGACTTCTTGCAAAGCATTACTTGGCAAGTGTACAAAATCAGTGGCAAGTTGTGAAATCGTATGCGGGCCTGGAAATTGATTCAGTTAAGGAGGAAGTCTTGTAGGACTGGGCTTTTCAACCTTGCCCACTTGGGTCCGGTGTCTATCGACCACTAGGTGTCGCTCATGGTCTACTGATGGGTCGTGATCCACCAGTTGTGGGAGGAGGTATAAGGTTCAGATTTACGTCTCAGTCATTGGTCTTTAACCCTTCATTGATAGCGCGATGTGATTGGTTGGCCGCTAATAGAACAGTCACCGCTCGCCGTCTCGGTGTCTGCGGATGAGCTTGGCTTAATGAATGATTATCTGCTTTGAGTAATGCTGTGATTATAGGTGAGAGAGTTAGACTTTAATGCAGAAGCTCTAAGAGAAGCTCCCTGCCCTTCAATGCAGTTGCATTTGGGGATGCTGTGAATGTTATTGAGGGATAGGGTATACAATTGAGATGTCAAGACCAGAGCAATGCAAGAGGGCATATAGATGTCAACAGGAAAGAGATTGTTGCAATAGGTGGAATGTGTGCAAGCTATAATAGATCTGGTTACTGGGACATTTGAGAGACTCTAAAGCCGTGCAGTGGGGTGGTGTCTGGGTGTTTTGAGTGATTAGCTGGCACCACTGAGACGCCCTCTTTCATTTGGGCAGCCGTCCATGACGAAATAATTTGTAGCTGATTGTGTCAATCCAAGGCTGTGTGAAGGCCTCCACGCACTGTTGATATGGAGGTTGTTTGGCCGTAAGTCACCTGTGTTGAGTGTGGGACGGCGGAGAGGGCAACCATCGCAACAGATCAGCTGTTAACGCGGATGTTCTCCACGGCCAGGAGCGAAACTCTGTGTAGTTGGGTTCTTCATGTGACGTGACATCTACTTTGCCAAGACGTCTACGAAAATACTTTACTTATTGTAATGTTAGCATCCAGTGAAAGTGTAATGGTATCCAGAGGTCGCGGGTTTGACATCACGTGTGGTGTCTGGAGTCGGTCGAGGCTTTCTCTGTCGCCGCCATTCTGAACCGCTGGGTCGTGACTGCGCGAGCGCCTGGTGGAGACCAGGCCCACGTGGGCCTTGAGAGATGCAAACGGTTGAGAATCCCTTCTGCAGTGGGAGACCCTCATTGCCGCTAGCGGCGTGAGCGGACAACTGCAGCGCTGCACCTTTTCCCGTAGCATTCACGGTCATCGCTCACGGCTTTGCCCGATCTCCTTCCGCGCCCTCCCTCCCGGCGCGCTGCCGCCGCAGACGCTGCTCGTGCAGGCGTGGTATCCCATCACGGTGGCCACCAACTCGCGCAAGCAGAAGGAGTACCTGGCGGTTTACCTTCAGGAGACGTCCGGCAGCCTCACGGGACTCGAGTTCAAGCTGCACGACTTTGGGTACCGTGGCGTCTCGTCGCACGAGGTGCGCCCTGATTCTCGGCAGTTTGGACCCGAGCTGATCGCGCGTGCGCTCGCTCGCACGCGCGCGTCTGTGCACGCTCACGCTCGCTGGCGCACGCGTCTGTGCGCGCTCACGCTCGCACGCGCGCCTCTGTGCGCAGTCACGCTCGCACGCGCGCCTCTGTGCGCACTCACGCTCGCGTGCACGCGTCTGTGCGCTCAAGCCCGCTCGCGCACGCGCGCGCGTCGGCATGGCGTTAAGTGTGCGGCATTGTGGGGCCTGCACATTTTTTAACATGATGATGGCAGCCGCTATTTTTAAAAATGGGGTAAGAAACTAAGTCTATTTTGGTATTAAATTTACCTTCAAAGCATGCCTCTGTACCATGCTGTAATCACTTCTGTGTGTTTTATGTATGCGACTGTGTCAGAGTGATGTGCCCTAAAGATACACTCGACCATCATTATTCAAAAGAATGAATATTCCAGCTTGAACAACGTGGGACAGACATCTTAGAGTTTGTGTACCCAGTGTAGGAGCAGCTCATGCTCTGTCGCGTGTCTTATATCCCCGAGCTGCTGGGTGTAGCTTCTTCACCCTCCGCACACTCACTCCTCGCCCCGTGCTCCTCGCCAGCCTCTGTGTGCTCGCCCGGGGCGAGTGCCCCCTCCGCGTCGCCCGTGAGGCCGACCGGGCAGTCACCCCTTCGGGTTTTCTGTTGCCCACCCCGCGCAGTCGGCGGGCATCGGAGGAGCGGCACACCTCATCAACTTCTGCGGCACCGACACGATGGCCGCAATCCTCTTCGCCCACGAGTACTACAACTCGCCCATGGCCGGCTTCTCGATCCCGGCCTCCGAACACAGGTAAGCCGTGCGTACAGCTCACCTGCTGTGGACTCATCACACGACCACACCTGCTCTGGTTGATGGGGGTGGAGGGGGGGGCTGATTTCCACTCGAGTCCTCTGGCTGCATACCTGCAGGTTGTATACTTGTATAGATAACGGCTCATCACAATGGGTATGGCTTCGCTAAAGTATTTGAGAGCTCTGTTGAAGTACAAACGGAGGACTGAACTGGTCTCATGCATACGTTTGATGAATAATTGAGCACGTGTGCGTCGGTACACATATGGCTTGTGCATTATTTGGTGTTCCCGTAAGAAATTGGCACAATTCTAGTTAATGCGTTTGTCCGCGGTGTTTGCCTTTCCAGTATTTTCTACTCTAACCCGTTGGTGTTGCGTGGTGGTTCCGTAGTAAATGCGTGGTTCAGAGTCTCACGGCGATGACGGGATCGGTGCCGTTCGCGGGCTCTCTCTACGCGGCTGCCGTCACGCTGGGCCGCCGCGAGCCGTGCTGAACAAAGTGCGCGCGGGTGCACGGGAAGTGAGTGCCGCCGCCGCCGCCGCGTTTAAAACGACCGGCGCTCGTGTTCGCGCGGTGCAGCAACATCACGGCGTGGGGCAAGGAGAAGGAGAAGGACGCCTTCCGCTACATCCTGGAGGAGTTCCCCGACCTGCCCGTGTCCATCGTGAGCGACAGCTACGACATCATCAGTGCGTGCGAGCACATCTGGGGAGAGGAGCTGCACGATTTCGTGGAGGGCACGCGCACCGCCGCGGCGCCGCTGATCATCCGCCCGGACTCCGGCGACCCCGTCATCATGGTGCTCAAGGTCAGCGGTCGGTCGCCCGGCGAGCGACGGGAGCCCTGCCTGCGGGGCCAGAGGGGAAGTAAGCTGGTGCAGTCCGTGTTCGGCGTACCGGAAAGAAAGTGGCCAAAGCATTTGGAACGGTGCGGGTTGGAAGGGCAGGTTGAGAGTTGAACGAATCGGTAAGAAGTTTTAAGTTGGTTTCACCCCTGCTGAAGGGTGACGATAATAATTATAGTGCAGCGCTTTGTAGCCCTCGGGTGAAAAGCGCTCTGGAAGTGTAATTATTGTTATTGTTGTGATGATGTGGTTGAAGGACGGCTTGGTGTCTTTTATTTAATCTGGAAGACAGTGGCACAGCAGGCATTAGCATTATCGTTACTAGCATAGTATCCACCCTCTGGGCAAGCTTGTTATAACAGTATAACACGTATTTCTGACGGCACGCTAAAGGTGGAAGAGTCGGAGACGGGGTTGATGGAACTGGCGCAAAAGTTAAAATTTAAAGCTGAAAATGTTTCAGAAGAGGGCATCCATGAGTGGGAATTACATCTGAAATAAGACGTTGTGCAGATAAAATGTACACCTTTTTGAAGGATTCTAACCCGGTGCCATGGGTACGGACATGTACACATATGTTCATTGGTACTAATACTCCACTTTTTAAATAGATTGTGAGCAATGCTCAGACAGCGGTGCCCAGTCACCTTTTGAAATCGTTGGCAGCTCATTGTCGATACCCGTGTCGTATCGAGCGACGCTCGTGCAGCTTCACGATCGCTAAAGATCCGAGAAGCCCGCCGGTGCGTGGCGATCCCGCTCGACTAACGTCGAGCCACGCGGTTATCCCCCACCCCCCCCGCCCCCCCCGCCTGTGCGTAGGTGCTGAACATCCTCGGGGAGAAGTTTGGGACGACGACAAACGAGCGGGGCTTCAAGGTGCTGCCGCCCTACCTGCGGGTCATCCAGGGCGACGGCATCGGCACGCACACGCTCGTCAAGGTACCCGGCGCGCCGGCGCATCGCGACCTATGGCACCACCTGAGCTTGTCACAGCGCCGCCTTCCGTCAGTCGGCTTAGTTTTTTTTTTGTTTAAGCTCATCATGACTGCACTCCTAGAGCGCTTTTCACCCGAGGGTCACAAAGCGCTGCACAAAGCTGTAGGAAGAACTGCATGTCCATAACAACGACATATGAAAGGCAAATCGGCACCGATAACTTTTTTTTGTTTTGTTACAAATCTGAGCTGTGGCGAGACCGGCATGTCAACAACAACATCAGAGCAGTTCAATTGAAAGGCAAATAACAAAGGAAGGAATAAGCTGGAAGGAACAATTGAGCTTTTTTTTTTACAGTTGTTCAGCGGGGAGGGTGGGGGCTGGGGCTGTCAGAACATCACAGGGCACAGAGAGAAATCTCATCAGGACAATTAAGCAAGGCAGCATGTCTTTGA
>JAZEWT010000008.1:20924944-20935073 GCA_036362905.1 Mordacia mordax | reverse complement strand
GAGTTAAATTTTCCAAAAATCCCCCCCCCCCCGACCCGCTCGGTGCGCAGGACGTGCTCGTGACGGTGTTTGAGAATGGCGTGCTGATGAGCGACTACCAGTTCGAGGACGTGCGGCAGAGGGCAGCGCTGAGCGAGACGGAAATGGCGGAGCTCGGCGCGAGCGAGCGGCAACGCGTTTGGGACGCGCAGGACGCCGACGAGGGGGGGGCGGCGGCGTGACGGGGTCGCCGGCCTCGTCACCGCTGTCATCGTCCACTCGCCTGCACGCCGACGACCTTCGCCCGTCCGCCCAGTCCTTCTGTCTGCCCGACCTCCACACGAGCCCTTGTAAAACAAAACAAAACAAAAAACTCTTCTCCACGTTTGTCATTGGGTTGTCAGATCAGTTTCAAGAGTTTTCGTGATTTGAATCCGCATTGGAGGGCAATCGTTCGTTTGGTTTGGCAAATCCTCACTCGTTATTGGAAATGACAAATTCCCATTGTTGGGGTTGGGCCCTCTATATCCGTGTGTTTGAAATCTCTTGAAATTGTGGAGTTTTTCTTCCACGTCAGAAATTTTGCGATTAGTATTATATGGGATATTTTGCAGGAAAAAGGTATTGTTTGTATTCGTCGAACAAGCTTTGGTGTGAAACCTTTATGCGCTACCACATTTCTCAGCTGTGGGGACGCAATAGATCTTATTCTTGACTGGAATTTGAGCTCCAGAGCTTAATATTGTGTCCTAACCAAGGAACCTCATTGAGATGTAGATTTTAATTTGTTCGACTGTGAAGTGGCTAAATAGAAGAAACTTTCACTTGTGTATTCGTATTCAACAGTGTGCCCGATATGTTGACCGTAAGCAACTTTGGCTCTAGAATTATGTTCAGTCCCTTCATTTGCGTGATAGTTTGTTATAAACTGAACCCACTGTGCAATAGCTGACTACCACTTTTAAATTTACAAAGCAGTAATAAATCTCCTTTACAGTTGCCAAGAGAGGTTGGAATATTAGCAAAATGATTCTTCACTAACAGCATCTTATCAAGCTGAAGGTTGCTTTAGACAACTTCGTCAGATTTGATGACGTAAAAAAATGTTTTAGTACATGTATAATTTGGCTAATATTTTACGAAACATGTTTCTAAATCAACGCATACTGCTGTACCGAACAGCACAGCAAAATGAGACTTCTTCCAAAGATGACCAACATCTACCTGGGACATGCTTCCTCCAGCAATGCTCTATTATTTATAGATTAGTTCAGGTGCATGCTTGAAATATTTAAAATGTACCACTCCCAGCGAAATTGCCGTTGTTTTCCCGTCACCGCCAATGACGTCACGCGTCTGAAAATCGAGAACATTTTTTTTTTCGTTTTAAAATTGTAAAATAATTTGTTGGTATGGATGTATATCTCTATGTAAAGACAAGCACTCACGAGGAGGGCATGTGTGTGTTTATGCGGCCAAAATCAACCTTGGTGGCCGCGTCCGCTCTGGACCAATTTATAACCTGTGTTGGTATGTGGTTAAATAGCTCTCGACAGTAACATTCTATTGTACCCTGGCTGAACATTTTAACAGGGCGTATGATTATAATATGCAGTCTGATAGCCATGTGGGTTTATGTAGATGAGTTGTACAGAAGCTTAGTCTTTCGATTTATATTTCCTTCAAGTGTGTTTTTTTTTTTAATGTCTGGTGCCCCTTGTGCGTGCAGTCAGCGCATATATTTATGGAGCGTGTGTGTCCTCGTGTACGAATGAGTAAATGACTGCGTTTAGAGCCGCGCGTAATTTTTAATAAACGGTTTTAACCACGGCCCGCAGTTTGCACGCGGCGCTTTCTCTGAAAGCAAACATTTGGATGCGCAAGGCGATCTGTGTTTTACAGACGTTTGTTTTATGAAGGCTATTCGTTTCTCCCATCCATTCAGATCCGTGACACAGCTCTGTCCATGGGTTGCGTGCTCGTAGCATGTAGTTAACAATAGATTTTCATCCGTTCCGGTCAGCGAGCCAGTCGATTGGCTGAATTCTCACGCCCCTTGTCACGCCGGCTATGAAGGGTATTATGGGTGCAGCCGTGCAAACCCTCGGACTCCCTTCGCTGCGGCCAGAGGAAGGCTTGTCGGTGGAAAGCCACAGCGGCTTTCTGTTTGCACGCGGCATCGTACTGTGATGCGACACTAGCACTGCCGTCAAGTTGCGGGTAGATTTCGAGATCGCGAGTAAATCGTAAATTCGCCCGATGTCCTCGCGTTGGCGAGAGCTGCAGTACCGCGAGGTCACGTGTCTTTTATGCAAGTCCGGTGACTTGAAGGGAGGTTTAAGAAAGGCCACATTTTGGGCAACGTTTGGGGACCAAAGTGACTTGTTTATCTAATTATGCCATCGAAGGACTTTGCTTTTGAATGTAGACTGGCTTTATTTAATTGAACACACTCAAGCTGTCAAGTTGGTACAAAAAAAAGTCGCCATGTTGCTTGTGCGGTGTAGACAATTCACTGGCACGTGGAGTTTATAACTGCGTGACATTGAAAGAATTTGCTTGGTGTAAGAGGTTTGTGTGGTTGCTCCTGAATGTGATCTGCTCAGCTGGGATTGACCTCCACAACTGAAGGCACTCTTTCACGATTCTTAGCAGCGGCCTTCCCAACAAATCCAGCATTTTTATCGCAAGAGTGCGTGGTCATTTCAAAAAGCACGCCGTTACATCGTGCTTGTAGTTTCATAGTTTATAGCTCTATGCCTGCAGGACATGGCACATCCATTATAAATACTTTACTGAATACAGGAGTGAAGTATTTACAATGCAACACCGTGTATCACAACGTATTGCACTGTAAATAAAAAAAAAGTCAGGCATATGCAGTTGCAGACAACTTGTGGACTGGCCACTTTACGTTCATATATGCAGCTCGTGCGTGTGTAGTCCGTACGTCACTGCTATGATACTGGAACGAATGGGGGGTTCTCATTACAACCGTGAAACGGTCACACAGAAGCTCTATTCAGAAAAGAGATGTGAAACCTCTCTGGGAATTGCTCTTAATAGCGGTTCTGTCACGATAGCGGTGTCAAGCGTACCTCCTCCTTCACGGTGTTTGGCCTCTCGTGGAGTAATCGTCAGGCTTGTTTTTAGACTTGCAACGGCAGTGGTGGTTCTGCTGCACTGTTCCACGATTTTGGCTGTGGCGGCAGGAAACTCTCCGCTGCAGCTGAGACTATCGTGCAGTGTACGCCGAAAGTAAACAATAGTGTGAGCAAGCACTTTTCCATCACAATCCTGGAATATCGGCTTCCACCGCTGTTTTAACATTTTCTGGAATAAGTAGTGGGCCGAAGTCTGCTCAGTCTGTCTGATGCCTTGGCATGAAATCCGGTCTCAAAAAGCTACGTTTCCAGCCACGAGGTGGCTCCATTTTCATGGCGTGATAGTAATCTGCAGACATAACGTTCTGATAATGGACTCCTGTTGTGGCTTTAACATTTTCATCGAAAAGAACTTGGATTTTGTTAAAACTGTTAGCAACAAATTGTGATTATAATTACAGTTTTTGTTGATATCTCGCTCCCCAATTGCTCTATTAAGCAAATATGTTGTGCCTAATCGTATGTGTAAACTTTGCCAAGGTTTTTAACAACACGTTAACAAGTTAAACTTGTATGCGACTTAATAGTGTACATTTGAGTCGCCGAAATTAAATTTTGCAAACGAGAGACGAGGAATGCGTATAGTTCATGTTGTGTGTGGCCGAACTTTTAATCTTCAAGATTACGTGCTTATGATAGGTTCTAATCCTGGTAGGGATTGATATTGAATTATTGTGTTACTAAACACCTTTTATTTTTAATCTTGTCTTCTCAATGCTTTTTTTCAGATAGCTTTTTGTACGTGCAGTAATTTTGCATTTTTAATATTCTAGAATGAGGTGCTGCATTTTAAAAAATAGCATTTGAAATAGCCAATATACATTGTGTGTGGCTTAAACTCAGTGTTTGGTATCATAATGTCTCTGTTGAGCAGAGATATCCTCCGCATCAGTCCCTGCTTAATTTTGTCGCAGGGGCAAGAGCTACCCTAGCAGACACAAGGTGCAAAGGCAGGGCTATTTCCAGTGTGGGACGCCAATCCATCATAGGGCACTGGGGGAAATTTGATCAGGTCAATAAACGTAGGTGGCAGCATGTCGTTCGTCAGACGCTGGGGGGAAAAAAAAATCGGAGAATCCGGAGAAAACCCCACGCGGACACAGGGAGAGCATCCAAATTCCACACCCAAAGTCCCCTGGCACAGGAATTAAATCCAATGCCTTCTTGTTGTAAAGGGTCAGCACTGCTCACTGCGTGACCGTGCAACCCACTAATGTATCGCAGTATTCTTACTTACGTTGAAACGTTAACCTGCTTACGTGTAAAGCAAAATGTTATCCGCAAATAAGAACTAGATTCATTTCATTTGTGATGCGAACTTAATTAAAATAGACTATATGGGGGAAGATTCACAGCTTGTGATTCGTTGCAGCAAGAACTTTAATATTCGCAATGTGCTGAGATTCAAAAATAAACTAAGCCTGATAAGTGGGTTGTTAACATGTCGATCTATGGGTCATTTTGTTCGTGACGAGTCTGCCGTTTTAATATTGTCGACATTTTGGATAACATGGGTAAAAATAATTGGTTCAGTAGTAATCGTTGTAATCGGAGTTCACCAACGTGGGACATTCTGTTAGGCTGCGTATGCCTGGGTCATCGTCAATTTGACAACTCATCCGCACTGAAAAATGTGAAAATATGTTGCATAACCATCTACGGTTAGCGTAGTGATACGTATTATTTACATACCTTTGAAATGCAACCATTCGGGGTAAAACCTAAACGGAGTTTTTTTTTTTACTTTTTAGCATTCGTACCAGAAGGTTTTGTGTTAACAGTTGGTAAAAACTCACAAGTCATCGTGGGTATTTACGTTCTCTGTGTTGCTTCAAAGAGCACGTGTTGGAGTGGCTTGCGCTGCTCACAAGGCTTCAGGCTGATGGGCTTGTTTGCGTATTGATGGCTCCGTTTCATGCGAGCCCTGAAGAGCTGCTCTTTTGCGATAGCCGCGTCGAGCGTTCCTCCCGGCGCCTTCGCGATGTCTCACCTCTCTGACATCGGAGGTGCCCACCACGAAATAGCGGCACTCCAGGTCAATGCTCGTACATCGAGCCGCGAGCAATCCGTATCCGTTTCCACTTAGCGTCGAGAGGCGCACTGCAAGCGTTCACCCAATCTGTTCACGAGGTGTCCTTTAACGGCCATTGGGGGTAATTTTTATTGGGACGTTAGGGTAAGAACACGTTTGTGAAAACTGTCATTTGCGAGCGAAAAACAACATCTATTTGAAATTGGTTTTTCATCTCGTGGCGTCCTCGCGCCCTGTGTCTGCCAGGATCGGCTCCGGCTCACCGCGACCCTGTAAAGGATTAAGCGGTTTCTGACAATAAGATGCGATCTCATGGCGTCCGTTATATGGTTGTTTGTCCTTGGCTGTGCCGATCACTGTTGGTATTTTACGGTTCTTTACATTTGTAGGATTCTTCTCGACAATTCCCTTGGTGTGGCTTTCCACGGAGTCCTGGCAGTGGCAAGAGTCAGAAATACCAACTTGGACAACGAGGTTTTTGAAACGCAAGCCCGTGTTGTTCCCGAAAGGCCTTTCAACGCCGCTTGACGGCATCGACAGTGGAAGCACTTAGAGCGGTTTTTAGAACTGTACACTACAGAACTAGACTTCTTTTAAAGTGTGTTTTTAAAACGGTCATTATTACAGCGTTTTAATACGCGTATTACACCTCCAGAAATGTTGTGTTGACCCATATTGAAAACACACTTTCGTTCAGTTAAGCTGCAATGTCCGCTTTCCTTTCAGCGAAGCCGTCTTGTACACGATGTCCATGACCGCTGTCGAGCGTGCTGTTGAGATGGCACTGACGCAGGGACCGGCATGTTTAATAAGTGTCATGCCGTCAAACAGGTGCCCATGTTGACAGCTTGCTCGAGCGTCAGCCACTGCCATTTCACTTTGTTATAAGCGCAGAACCACACCGAGGTTTATTACTTTAAAAAAAAAGTTGAAAATATGGTATATGAAAGCACTCCGGAAAGTGGAAGTACTGAATAATTAAATTGTCATTTAAAAATGCGAATCTGCTATTGTAATGGAGTTGAACAGCACCCAGGTTTCCAAATGATTTTCGAGTTTGCCACCGGATGTGGGTGTTTAACGAACGGGCATCTAATGAAATGAAATGGGCAGCAAGGGTGTCTATGCAGTGGTAACCTTTGCGCCTCAGAGTTCTGCCTGAGACCGAGAAACAGTCGCCTCGAGCGCCTTTCTGTCGAGTTGGTGTATTGTCTCCCCATGTTCTGCGAGGTTTCCTCTGTGTTGCCCAGTTTCCTCCCACGTGAAAAAAAAAAAAACCCAATAATTAATTGGTCGATAACATCATGGTATATAGGATGCATTGTGGAAAATGTTGGCGCCGGCTGACTTCCCCCCCCCTTCCGCCCCCCCCCCTGCAGTTTCCTCGCAACGCCTCTCCGTGTCTCGTCCATAACCAGGCTTGGAATTCACGCGGCGAGTTATAAATGTTATTATTATTATGCCTCCTTACTGCCCGATCACCCACGAAGAGCTTCCACGTGACTCGACGTGCGTAATGGGCCTCGTGAGTTTACTCTGCAACAACACGTGCGGTGTGTGCGTGTGTGTGGAGCTGTGGCGCAGAATTCCCTTCCTGTAGAATGTTTCCCTCGCTCTCGACTCGACTTCCAAACGAGTAGCCTGGTGTACTGGGGCGAGAGAGCGGGGTGCCGGCCACACCACCCCCTAGCGTGCCCTCCCCCAGCCTTAATAGATGCTCTCAGATCATGCCCCCCGGGAACTTGAAGGCTTTGCGGGGATGTTGTCTGTGTGTGCATCTGCAGGACTGTAATATTAACCATTAATGTCATTAGAGGTGTCTAGCAATGTTTGTCGATCGCTTGTCTGGTAGTTAAACCGTATAACCGTTGATCTGTTTGACTTTAACATTTATCTAATGCGAATGGTCATCGTGTCGTCGTTTGATTATGCAATGTTAGTAATCTGTGGCTAATTTAACTGTGGCATCTTGGGACCAGAATTTATTTTGAGCAAATAAAATGTACATTCAAAATAAAAGAAAAACTACTGATGTAAGTATTCACGGCTCAATGTATGAGAATTGCTCTCCTTAGATGGTCTTCTTTTAATAATATTTTGTGCTTTTGTTTCATTTCGCGTCGAGGACAGATGGAACACTCGACACGGCTACCCCGAAAGATCAGCTAAGGAGAGCAATAATCAGGGAGAAAAAACACTTGTTTAATCGCATAGTAAATTGGTCTAAAACGTATTAAGACATTAGAAATCGGAAGATAAATAATGTTTAATACGAAGCTTTTCGTGGCCAATGTTATCCATTATGGATAAAGGATGTTCATCATCATCATTACCTGCTTCAGCCTCTATCCCGGCAGACAGAGGGTGGAAGGCGGGACTATGCCCAGGATGTGACGCCAGTACATCTCAGGGCACTTGGGGGAAAATTACTCAGCAGGCTATGTAACCGAGGCAGCAGCAGCGTGTCTTTTGAGAGTGGAAGGAAACCGGAGTACCCATCGAAAACCCACGCGGACACGGGGAGCTCAGAAACGTTGAGTCGGGAGAGTGAGGGTCACAAGACAACTGTGGCAGCCTGTAGGGTAGCAGTGGAGCAACACTGGATTATTTGGAGCGGAGTTGTCACGCTCCCTGGTGCAAACACACGGTTGCACACTAATGCGCGATTGAGTTGAACTTCCCTAAAAAGCGTAAACTCCGCGTGAGGGCCCTATATCCTAAGCGTGTCGTTTTCAAGCGTGTAATACCGACTTTACTCGAACCTTTAAGCTATGCGGCGGTCTCCTGCCTTCACAATTACCCTTTACTAGCGAGGTTTGACAGCGTTGCAAGTCGAATTATCTTTGTGACATAAATAAAACACAATGCACGCTTGTTTATCGGCCACCGTGTAAACACGTTTTATATATACGGTATTGAACATGGACATTCTTAGACGTTCAAAGAGCAGAGATTTGTGGAAGACCATTCACACTTACGTCCTTTAGAATATGGTACCGAGAAGTAGTATTGACGGTAAATATGCTCGGCTGTACTCATTAATAATATTTGCTTTTCTAAAGCGCCTAACTTGAGGGTTGCCACCTGTCCCGATTTTTTTTCCGGAATGTCATTTTCTCTCCCTCCGTTGAGATGCTCGTGATGCTCTTCATATCAGAGTCACAAGGCCATGTTCGTCACGATTGCAGCTGGCTGGAGCTGTTACCGAAACTAGAAAGGGCACTTCCATCCCTGCTTTGGCTCATTAATATACAGCATTGCTGTTAAGATTGTGATGCTTGGTCACCTGTTAACAGCATGGCTCCAGGCTCTTTGGGTTGTTGTCTCATGCGTTGCCTCAGCAGCCTGCGTTGAGGTGTCTCCGAGCTGTGCGCTTCTGTGTGCTCGCAGGGTGGGGATTAAGAGGTGGGGGGGGGAGAGGCAGCCGCTTGTGGTCGAGACTCACGATGGTGGGACTCTGGGTCCGGTCACAGGCGGCCCTTTTCTCGAGATCTTTAAATCCAAACTCTAAAACATTTCTTTAGACTTACAACTATGAACTGTTCAGTTTTAAGCTGTCTGAAGGAGTTATTAAAATAATTATTTTTAGCATTCTTAAAGGCGAGCCTTACAAGGTGAGTGGCAACCTTAATATGAAATCGCTGAAATGAACAAATGAATGTGAAGCACTTTCGACGCGAACCGTGCACCTCGTGCTCAAAGCGCAGGGGGCTTAGCCCACTGAGCCACTCTGTGGTTCGGTGGACTAAGCGCCAGCGGTCTGACTTATAGCAAATCTGAGGACACTCTATTATAACAGTCTACATAGTCAAAACATAGTTAAACACTCTAAAAAATATTAAAACAGTTGGCCAGGGATTCGAACCATGTTCTTTTCCTGACCAGGAACTTCCGACGTGGCTCAGTGTAGCCACACTCGGTGCCGCTGTCGGCACCGAGTGTGGCTACACTGAGCCACGGCGGTTTAGGAATTAAACTATATCAAGATCTCTTTTATAAAGGAGCCAATGCAGCACTTATATTGTAAGATGATTCCACGGCTCTGCACGCCGTGTAAAGCCAAAGACACGCAAATGCGGCTCGAACGCCGTGATCCCCAGACACTGAACCAGGCTCCGCTCCGCACATGGATCTCATTGTCAATGAACGATTAGAAAAATAAAGAAGGGAGCTTGGATTTGAACCCAGAACCTCCCGTTTAGGGGAGCAGCTGCGCAACCCCAGCCACAGATTCACTTGGTACTTTTCTTAGCGCCTGGAACTCTTATCAACGATGCCCTGCGTCGGTGGCATTGATAAATATTTCAATGGACATTCGTTTATTGGACTGAACACAGCACAAAAATAAATGCTCTCAAAAATCCAGACTCGAATCCAGGATTCACACTTGAAGCCACGGAGGTCGACCCACCAAGCTACGAAATCACTCGGTGGTGGGTATGCGTTCGTAAGTTTTAAAGCATCTCGGGCATCGATGGAAAAACAGTTTTTAAAAAAAATTACCGAGTAGTAAAACTTGGATTTGAATCCAGGAGTCCATGTCGGGAGCCCAGGTGCTTTGCCTACAACGCCACTGAGCTGCTCTGCAGAGGTGGTGTCTGAAACCTATTATCCGTTTCTCGTGTCGACGTTCTTGAGATATTTATCAACAACTCCCCGCCTCCCCGTTGTATTCAATGACGACTCGCAACCAGCGCGGTCCTCGCAGTAAATCCTCTTGCCTATGCGTTACTCCCCCTGGTGGCAGGTGACGTGATATACGCCAGCTCCCCGTGCCCGCGTGAGTTTTCGCCGGGTACTCCGATTTCCTCCCACCGTCCAAATACACGCTGCCGCCTCGATTAATTGGCCTGCCGAGTAAATTTTCCCCAAAAAAGCTGCGATGTACAGGCGTCGCATCCTGGGTATTCGATCGCCTTGCGCCCTCTGTCGGCCGGGACAGGCGCCAGCCGCC
>JAZEWT010000008.1:20904845-20915006 GCA_036362905.1 Mordacia mordax | reverse complement strand
GCGTGTGTCTATGCGCACGTGCGTACGTGCGTATGTCTATGCGTACGTGCGTGTGTCTATGCGCACGTGCGTGTGTCTGTGCGCACGTGCGTACGTGCGTGTCTGTGCGCACGTGCGCACGTGCGTGTGTCTGTGCGCACGTGCGTACGTGCGTATGTCTATGCGTACGTGCGTGTGTCTGTGCGCACGTGCGTGTGTCTGTGCGCACGTGCGTACGTGCGTGTGTCTATGCGTACGTGCGTGTGTCTATGCGCACGTGCGTGTGTCTGTGCGCACGTGCGTACGTGCGTGTGTTTATGCGCACGTGCGCACGTGCGTGTGTCTGTGCGCACGTGCGTACGTGCGTGAGTCTATGCGCACGTGCGTACGTGCGTGTGTCTATGCGCACGTGCGTACGTGCGTATGTCTATGCGCACGTGCGCACGTGCGTGTGTCTGTGCGCACGTGCGCACGTGCGTGTGTCTGTGCGCACGTGCGTACGTGCGTATGTCTATGCGCACGTGCGCACGTGCGTGTGTCTATGCGCACGTGCGCACGTGCGTGTGTCTGTGCGCACGTGCGTACGTGTGTGTGTCGCGCCCCTAATAGGTGCGCGCTAATATGACAGCGGTAAGGGGAGCGGTGGCGCTGCGGTTAGCAAGCTGCGCCAGATTCCAGAACAACGGCAGCCCGAGTTCGCATCTTCATGCACGGCCAGCACGAGTGCTGAGCAAGGACCTGATTGCCTCGATGTCCTCCTGACGCCTTGTGTGTGCGAGGCTACGCACTGGGTGTGCAGGTAAGACAAGGCGTAGCCTCGAAACGTCTATTGCAAGTTTCAGAAGTTACAGTAATTTGCAAAACCCGGGAACTGCTCTCAAGAGCCGCGCTTTGGAGAGAGCAGTGTCATTGAGCGCTCCCCCGCTCTCCTTCGCGACGTTTCGCCTCGCACGTCGCATGCGACGCAAAACAAATGCTACATCAACGCATTGCAAAGCATTAATTTGGATGAATACACGTACAAATAAAATGCGGCACGGTGGCCCAGTGGGTCGCGCTGTCGCCTCACAGCAAGAAGGTCCCGGGTTCGAATCTCGGCTTGGGTGCCTTTCTGTGTGGAGTTTGCGAGTTCTCTGCCTGTGTCCGCGTGGGTTTTCGCCGGGCACTCCGGTTTCCTCCGGCAGTCCAAAAAACATGCTTCTGCATTGGATAATTGGCTTGCAGACTAAATTGCCCGCAGTGCCCGGTGATGGACTAGCGTCCATCGTGGGTATATCCCTGCCTTGCGCCCTGTGTCTGTCGGGATAGGCTCCGGCTCACCGCGACCCTGTACAGGTTCCAAGCGGTTGCTTACAATGAGACAAATAAACTGGTTCGTGCGCAATCGTGCGGCTTCTCACAGCTGCGTGTATGAGAATTGCAAATCTGAAGTCGAGGATAGGAACACTCGACACGGCTCTCCCGAAAGAAGAGCTATGCAAGAGCGCTTCTCAAAGCATTCGCAGCAAAGCGAGCAGCGGCGGTGAATCGGGTAGCGCGCTGCGCTACGAACCCGCAGCCACCCAAGTTCGATTCACGGCCATCAACGCCGGTGACGATTTTCTGAACCGGTCCGTGGCCTTCCTCGGTCGACTCAGCCGCAAAATGAGTACTTGGCGCGCTGTGTAAATATCGCCGCTAGGGAGACAAAGGCGGCCGGGCGTGGTGCTGACCACCCAAGCAATGAGCACGTGTCTCACACCGGACCCTTAACGCGGGGGTGTCCCGTCTCGCCATGAGCGGGCGACTCACGAAGGTCTCTCCACCGGTGGGGGGGGGAGGGAGGAGGTTGATTCTGGTCGTCAGACGGCGCCAACCCGCCAGACACTGAGTGCCTATGTATATAAAGATGTTATTGTTGGGTTCAGTTCAGTATCAGTACCCGATTAATCGGACAGACGATGGCGGGGAGCAGGAGCCTATCCCGGGGCTATACCCCGTGATGTGACGCCAGCACATGGAAGGGCCCTTTTTGGGGGGGGACTTTTATCGGCCAATTAATGAATGCGTGTTATTTATATGTGGGAGGAAACCGGAGAACTCGGAGGAAACAGGGCGAAGAACATAGAAACTCGACACTGAAGGGTGCCCGAAGCATGAATGGAATCTCCTCGGTGAGGATTTTCCGCAAAGCGCAGATGTCACCACTGCGCAGTCACTGTGCCGCCCATTCGACCCAACCACGTATGACGAGAGTGATGGCAAACATCGCGGTGTGTGTTCAATCACGTCGGCGTCTCAGGGTGTGACGCTAAAGCCGATAAATAGCTGCCCAGGCCCGGGACCGACAGAGAGGATGAGGGGCGCAGTGGTTAGCGCACTGCGCTGTGCGTCCTGCGACCTCAGACTGATTCTCTGCCGCGGCTCGCATCAGTGGCCATGACAAACCTGAACTGCTTCCCTTCCTAACCGACTCCCACCGCTTCCCCCCTCTTTCACCAATCCACACTGACCAGCTTGGTGAAGTATGGACGTGCAAGCACACACACACACAATCTCCGGCATGCGAGCCATGACTCGCAGAGGAAACACTACCCCCCCCTCTCTACCCTCCAGGCGCGCCAACGAGTACCCACCTGCGTGTGAATGATCTTGTGCCGGCACAGCGTGCTTGCCTGTCGGAAGCCCTTGCCGCACACCTTGCACACGAAGGGACGCGCTCCCGTGTGTACGGGCATATGCCTCGTGAGGTTGTACTGCGCGCTGAACACCTGTGCGCGCACACACGCGTACACGCATCAAGACAAAGACCCCCCCCCCCATCCACCCTCGTATTAGCCTGTCGGGTCGAGCGTACTGTTCAGCAAGTTTCGTCCGTGAAGGCCGCCACGGCACAGGAGGGGGTGGGTGACCAGCGCCACACCCGGCCGTCTCGAATTGACTGCAGGCGATGTTTACAACTTCTACCTGGTACTCAAGTTGAGGCGGAGTCGACCTAGGGGATGCCAAGAACAGAGATCTGGAAATGGTCATTGGTGTTGCTGGCCGTGAGCGGGAATCGAACTCGGGTGGAGAGGTTGCTTGCGCGGTGCCCATAGAGATACAGACAAATGTACGCGTGGTACTAAATACTCACAGCCGTCTATCGGAGGGTAACCAAGGCATTTCATCTGGGATCTAAATTGAATTCCATTACTCATCTCATTATCTGAAACCGCTTAATCCTATATAGGGTCACGGTGAGCCGGAGCCTATCCCGGAAACACAGGGCGTAAGGCAGGAATACACCCGACGACGGGACGCCAGTCCATCGCCGGGCATTGCGGGACAATTTTTAGTCTGCGAGCCAATCAACCTATCCAGGAGCATGCTTTTGGACTGTGGGAGGAAACCGGAGTACCCGGCGAAAACCCACTCGGACACGGGGAGAGCATGCAAACTCCACACAGAAAGGCACCCGAGCCGAGATTCGAACCCGGGATCTTCTTGCTGTGAGGCGTCAGCGCTAACCACTGGGCCACCGCGCCGCCCTTCCATTACTCGTCGTTGGATTTTAACCGAGAGCCCCGAATCACTCAAAGTTGTTTGAATTGTCTCGTGGCACCCATTTAATTGACGGTTAAAAGTATTTTCCTTTGCTCGCTCATTTCTGTTTCAGTCAGTCAGTATCAGTGGCCGCTTCATCCTGCACAGGGTCGCGAGGGACCGGAGCCTATCCCGGCAGACACAGGGTGCCAGGCGGGGCAATACCCAGAATATAATGGCAGTACATGGCACGCACGACACTTTTTTGGGATGCAATTTACTAAGCAGGCTAAACAACCTAGGCAGCAGCGTATCTTTGGATGATGGGAGGAAACCGGAGTACTTAGCGATAAGCGACGCGGGCACGGGGAGACAACGCAGACTTCACACAGAAAGGCACCCGGGCCGGGAATCGAACCCAGCTTATTCGTGTTGTGAGGCGACAGCGCTACTCACTGCGCCACCGCTCCACCCTTCTGTTTCAAATAACCCTTATTTATTTCTGGTTGATAAAGTTTATATATGCCACTGTTATATTACTTACAATGACATTACACACCTAATGGCATTCAAAAACGTGAAGTTTTGAGCGCATCAAACAGGGGTCACAAGACATCTGGACCAAAATGTAGACTGTCACGGCTCGATTGAGGATTGCTCTCAAGCGCTGCTCATTTCGGGATAGCCGTGTGTTTGTATAAAACGCAACTCCTCTCAGCTATCAGACTCAGAAGCCTGACGATGCCTCGAGCGAGGGGGGGGGCGGAACCGAAACGTCGCGAAGGAGAGAGGAGGAGCGCTCGACACGGCCATCCCACACAAACGAAGGTGTCCGTACAACCTGCGTCGCTTTGCGGCGCGAACGCTCGCTCAGCGACTGGCGCGCCTTCGAAGGACGGCAGCCGGCTCGCACACACACGCCCGGCCGCCTTTGTCTCCCCAGTAAAACGATCTCTTCTACGCACCGCACCAAAGTACTCGTTTGGGCATCGCCGTGCGTGTGTGCGATTCATTGCCTCGAACGTCGCCTGAAGTTGACCGCAACTGACTAAAGTGACCGATTTGTGTCCGTTGTGCCAACGCAACCACTGGCAATGCAGGAGCACCACCAGATCAATCGTTGTTAACATTTCTGAACAGTCACGATGGCGTCAGGGTATCGCGCAGTCTTCTCCAAACCACGTGCTCGTATTCGGGCGCCTCCTCCTTGCCACCTAGGCCACGGCTTCTCTGAACATTGAAGATCCCCCCCCACCCACCCCGGGGGCCAATGTCTAAACGACCGGCTCGCGAAGTTCTTCAACACGACGCGCGCGCCAGATGATTGGTAAACGCCTGTCCCGCGTTCCGTGGGTGGCCGCTGATTATCATTCAAATAAAGGATACGTAAAACGTCTGTGCTTCCCACGCATCTCCCGTGGTTCAATGTATCTGTGACGCACCGGAGCCCTGGGGGCGGTGGCGCAGCGGTTAGCACGCCGCGTAATGACATTGGTGATTCGAGTGTGATTTCAGCCGGGCCACAACTAAGAGCTGTGGCGAGTGATGCCCGAACCGGTTCTATCACAACCTCGATCCACCGCCGGTGAAGTATGGTCACACTACTCAAACTGCTCATTGACAGCCGGTCATTATTCTACAGGGTGATCAAAAATAGACGCTCCAACTTGAATCGCCGAAATTTACTTTAGCGTTCCGCTGGCGTGTATAGGAATAGTCAACACGTGGCGGAACGATTGAACAAGACGGACATCACGCTGCTGCGGGCAACATCACTGAACAGTTGTGGACATTTTCACTAGCAATGTTATTGGATGCACGGAAATCACAGAGTGAAAATTATTTCGCATGAACAAAATCTCCCATACTTCGTCGGAGTTGTAATATCAGAGCCAGCGCTGTGTGTCAAACGCTTCAATAAATGTAGGAAATTCAAACCAGAGCGTTTCATTTTGATGACTATTTCCATTAGTCACGACTCGCTATCGACACAGTGAGTAGCAACAAAATTATGTGTCGATACCGAGTAGCTATACAATTGTGTATGAACATTGAGCAGCTATACAATTGTGTATAAATGGTGAGTAGCTACACAATTGTCGATAAATAACGAGCGGCTACACAAGTGTGTATAAATATTGGGCAGCTACACAATGTCTGTTCGTAACTGAAGAACACGACATGGTGACAGCTGCTGACAGAACTCGGGTCGCTCATCCGCTCCAAACATCCCTCTGGAGGTCGCGATAATCATGGTTATCATCATTACTCATCATGAACGTTATCGTGGTGAGCGGGGCGGCACGGTGGCGTGGGAGTAGCGCCGCAGCCTCACACCAAGGAGCGTCCGTGTTCGATTCCTGTCCCGTGTGGATGTTCTCCTATTCTCTCCCTCGTGACCACGGGAGTTTTTCCCCTGGAAACTCCGGTTTACTCGCACAGTCTGGGTTAATTACCCCACACTGCCCTGCAATAGACTGGAGTCCTATCCTGGGTGTAGCCCTGCCGTACGTCCTGTGTCTGCCGGGATAGGCGACTCTGTCGAGGCTTGAACGAGCACTGATGATAACGCAATGATCATCATGAGCAGCATTACGACCTGGCGCACGGGCGGCGCGATAGAGCAGTGAAAATACGTGGGTCTCGTCCATCCATGTACTGCCTTTCGGTCAACCCAACTGCTTCGGTGAAACCCGCGAGCGGGGCCGTGGGGGTTTTTTCGGCCATACTTCACCACGTGCGTTCGTTGAAGGCGAAAAGCACATAGGACGCGCGCGGGCAAGTACGGATAATTCGCGCGGACGAATTCCTACGTGGAGTCACATTGATAATTCGTAGGTCGCATGTTGTGTGAATACACGTGCGTTCACTGGGAGTGGCCTTGGTTATTAAGACCGTTCGGTTTGTTTAACCGGGGGTTATTAAACAGTGGAGGAGCTGAGATTGTCGGACATGAATGTTCGGTTGTAGGTTCGTAACGGTTTAGTCAGCATCAGAATCCCCGATTAATCCTGAACAGGGTTAAGGTTAAGGGAGGCTGGAGCTTATCCCGGTAGACAGAGGGAGCAAGGCGGGCTATACCCATGATGTGACGCCAGTACATCGTGGGAAATATTTTTTTTTTGGGGGGGGGGCGGGAGGGTAGGCAATTTACTCAATAGGCCAATTAACAGTGTTTTTATATCGTGGACGGAAACCTGGCATAAATTGAAACAGTTTGTTTTAGCTATAATCGTATTTGTATATGTGTATATGTTCTACAAAATCGAGTATAATAACAACAATTGCATTAATAGAGCGCATTTCACTCGAGGGTCACCAAGCGCTGCACAGAGATGCGCAGAGAACGGCACGTGCACAACAATGATGACATCAGAACGGCAAATCAACAACAATAACTTGTTTTTTTGGGGTAACGTTAAATACGAGACGAATCATAAAACTAGAATTCAGCCTCGTGGCAAAATCTTTAGCCGAATTACTAAACAAACAGGCGATACCGTCTCTATCACGCACACGCGTGTATATTCGTCCAGCCACGTGTTTCAAAGCGCGTTCATTAATATTTGCAATCGGTCTCAAGTTGTTAACACGAGGCGATGGTTAACCTGCGCACGCGTTAGAATAACAGGTTATCATCGGCACGCCGGTATGTGGATCCTCATCTTGAAACACTCCCCAGACACACGTGGCAACGTCAGCGAGCGAGCAGACACGTGGCATTCAGAGCGTGACCCTAATATATATAGTCTACACTACAGTAAACATATACTGTATATACGTGCTTGTGATTGCTTCGGTGCCACTGCCAAGGCAGTAAAACACAAATAATGATCTGGAAGCACAACGCTGTTTACATCAGTCGTATATTTGACATTTTCACAAGCGACTTAATCGGTTATTTATCATTGCTCTCTGTATTCGTGCACAGTACGTACGGCTGCATGCGATACATATATACATGCGTTCGTGTAAGAATGGCAAGACGCACTATAAGTCATCGTCGCAATTAACTCTCCGCGATGCATCATAGCAAAATATAGGACACGTATTGCCACTGAATGTATAATTAAGAAATAGGCTACAACGCAAATTGCATTAACTTTCCTGACGAACCGATTATGAGTCAGCTGACTCGGAGACATTACATAATTTCACAAACGCCTATCGCGCACATACACACACACATATATATAAAACACACAAGGATGGACTGTGGGTTTAATAGAACTCCTCTGGGAGTGGGTTAAACGGACAGCGGTCGTTCATTTACCACGGCTGTTGCTGACTGTGAACGTATAGGCGTGTGCGGTATCACGAACCCAGGTGTCGATCAAAGTTCCAAGGTACATCGCGAGAACTTGCAGCAATGCCTCCCTGATTGACTTTGTGACAAGTACGGGGCTTGGCAGCTGTCACTTCACGTGTCTAGTACGCAGTCCGTTTGTGTTTAAGCTGGAAGGTGCAGTTCAGCTGTGTAGCTCTTTTTAACAGTTGTCCGGCGGGGAGGCGTAAGCAAGTGACATCTCAGAGTACCGGGGTAAATTTAATTAACAGGACAATTTACCTAGGCAGCGTGCGTTTAGAGTTAGGTATGTTTGGAGGAATACGTCTGATGTCACAAGTTACGGTGCAGCAATGCTTCTGAGAGTTGCTCTTAAAAAGTTGCTTTTCGGGATAGCCGTGTCAAGCGTTCCTCCTCTCGACACGACTATCCAGAAAGGGGAGCTCTTCAGAGCAAGTGTAATACTTCGAGCCGTGCAAACATACATCAGAACGATAGTCCCTCTTTGGTAACTGAATGGAAATGGATCGACTTATAAGCAATATATATGTAACGATAAACTGCTGTTAATAACGAGTCGAGCAGTTGCGTTCACTCTGACAAGAGAGCCACTCAGAGGCACGGGGAACCGCAGAGGTAAGGGAAAGGCAACCACACGGTAACCTCGCGCCAACATTTCCTAGACACTGGGTCCATTCTGTGTCAAGACTGTATCAGCCAACGAGTGAATGATTGAAATATATTTATACACATATATAGATGGGATTTAAACAACAAATCGGACTCAACGGCGAATGTCCACGCAGACCCCGCAGGGGGCGGAGGGGAGGAACATGCACACTCCGTAGAGGAAATACACCCGAGACGGGACTCGAACTCATCCGCCTTGCGCGAGTTACCACTGAGCCGCCGGAACGCGTGCGTTAAGGAGTTTCGAGCTGCAGTTGTTTAGTATTACCTCTACAGTGTAGTAGCACCTCTACAGTGTAGTAGCACCACTACAGTTTAGTAGCACCTCTACAGTGTAGTAGCACCTCTACAGTTTAGTAGCACCTCTACAGTGTAGTAGCACCTCTACAGCTTAGTAGCACCTCTACAGTGTAGTAGCACCTCTACAGTTTAGTAGCACCTCTACAGTGTAGTAGCACCTCTACAGTTTAGTAGCACCTCTAGTTTAGTAGCACCTCTACAGTGTAGTAGCACCTCTACAGTGTAGTAGCACCTCTACAGTTTAGTAGCACCTCTAGTTTAGTAGCACCTCTACAGTGTAGTAGCACCTCTACAGTTTATAGCACCTCTACAGTTTAGCAGCACCACTACAGTTTAGTAGCACCACTACAGTTTAGTAGCACCACTACAGTTTAGTAGTACCTCTAGTTTAGTAACACCTGTAGTTTAGTAACACCTCTAGTTTAGTAACATCTCTAGTTTAGTAACACCTCTAGTTTAGTAACATCTCTTGTTTAGTAGCACCTCTAGTTTAGTAACACCTTTAGTTTAGTAGCACCTCTAGTTTAGTAACACCTGTAGTTTAGTAACACCTCTAGTTTAGTAACACCTCTAGTTTAGTAACACCTTTAGTTTAGTAACACCTCTAGTTTAGTAACACCTCTAGTTTAGTAACACCTTTAGTTTAGTAACACCTCTAGTTTAGTAACACCTCTAGTTTAGTAACATCTCTAGTTTAGTAACACCTCTAGTTTAGTAACACCTTTAGTTTAGTAACACCTCTAGTTTAGTAACACCCCAAGTTTAGTAGCATCTCTAGTTTAGTAGCATCTCTAGTTTAGTAACACCTCTAGTTTAGTAGCACCTCTAGATTAGTAACACCTCTAGTTTAGTAACACCTCTAGTTTAGTAACTCCCTACACCTGACCAAAGCACATCGGGCGCCACCGCTATCGTTGCTACATCCAATGCATTCGTTGCTGGTAGAGAATGTACTTAAACGGGCTGATCCATTGACAGACACCCCACTCATTTGGAATGGCCCCTCCGACTTTCCTCCCGACGGGATCTCCGTGAGAGCTCCGGGCTCCGCACCGCAACGAAGAGACACGGGAAAGCTTTGAGGCCGGTGGGAGACTCGCAGAGAGGATTCATCCCGGAGTGTTTGGGTCTGGCTGTGACACCACCGCGTTGCTGGGGTAGGGTATCTATAAATGGATCGCCCTTGTACTTCTGTTACACTAACGCGGGTAACCGCGTTACATTAGGCTAACGCCTCTGCGGGTATTAGGTGATAGGAGAAACGTAACATGCTCGTTACATCGATACTTCTCGTCGCTAGTTACATTAGAGTAACACATAATAACAACACGGGGCGGCGCGGTGGCCCAGTGGTTAGCGCTGACGCCTCACAGCAAGAAGGTCCCGGGTTCGAATCTCTCGGC
>JAZEWT010000008.1:20816332-20826755 GCA_036362905.1 Mordacia mordax | reverse complement strand
TGGCGTTGCTGCGTTGCTTCCCTTTTACTTGCGCACGCGCGGCCGTTCTCTGGAACGCGCGAGGGCACGGCGGGACGCACAGGGGGGAAGCACCCATCGTAGGGCCCAAGGGTTATAACGCCGTGAGAAACTGGGCGAAACTTTAGGTCCAAATCCGCCGGCAACCGTCACGGAATATTCCACGTTAATCGTTACAATCTTCACGAACCTGACCGCCGGTTCTTATAGTGGGTGACCGGCAGCTTCCAATGAGATTACACGGCTACGCGAGTTGGCGTGTGCTCCAGGGAAATCGTCGCTCATCAAAACACAATTTTCAAAAAAGTCCGCTTTCTTCGAGCAGACGAGGCTCCGTCACAACTTGCTAATGGCACGCCACGTGGCAAGAGTTGCTCGGAGTCAATGCGTTGCGGGTGATAATTGCCAGTGACAATTGCCCAAAATTTACCCGAGTGTTTCACAGCATTAACCGCTGTACCTCATCCTTGTTTCCATGGACAGCGACATAGTTACACTGATCGCCCTGATTTAAACGAAAGGATACAAAATGATCTCGAATGGGAAACATTTCAAAAATTCATCACAATTTGGATTGAAATGTATAAATGTGATCGCATCATCGCAAAACACTGGAGACATTTAATGCCAATAAAGTCTAATATTTGACCACAATGATAAATTAACTCGGAGATGTATTTAAATAAAACTGTCGAGGGAAACAGCCATGGTAATGGCGTGAATTCCGAGGTTCATAGGGACCCACATGGAGACATTATTCTCAAACGATTTAAGGCATGTTGCATTAAACACTAGAATTACATCTATTTGTAAGACCCATCAATGCATCCGTAAAGTGATACACACCATCGCCCCATGGATAGTGATGCTGTCATAGATTCTGAGAAGGCTGGCATGCAATGGGACATGCACAAACAGGCGTGATATGTGCTTGCCATTCTACCTGACAACATAATGTATCGGTGTTTGAATGTTTATTCGCTTGCAGAATATTAATTCTCCTGAATTTAACTCAACACTTCACACCCAATAAAGAATTCAAGCAGGAAATGCTAAAGTTGGGTTGAATGAGAAAATACATAGTTTGGTACAAAACCAATAATGTGTGGAAATAAATAATTTAATCAAAACACCGGGATTTTAATTAATCGCAAACATTGGACAGGTTTTAATGATTCTCAGTTGGATCCGGGAAAAATCCTGCACCACCCCCTTCCACCTCCCCCCCCCATATCCCTCCCCCCCCATGTTCAAATATTAAAACTAACGAGTGCCCATCACATGTGAAATAACAAAAAAACACTCCTGCGTGTTTGTCTGTATAGCCACACAAAGCCAAACATGCCAGTGTGTTGTTAAAGCCATGTCTGTCACTACGTGCAAACGTATCCCTTAATGACCGTAGCTGGAGCCACAAGTGATAATAGAATTTCAAAGGTCGATATGTGAAACAATTTTATATTCGACAACAATTTAACAAGAAGCATTATGTCAGATACAATGACAAACAAAATACCAATATTGACAAACATGTGTTTGAACGTTTGCACTTTTCTAAATATATGCTGTCATTTGATAAAAATAAAATTACCCTTTGTTGATGTGATATGTTCATTTTATAGAAATTCAGAATTTACAGTCCTTTTCCAATCCCATGCCGTATTAAAGTCTAAAATGCCCTGTCAGCTCTCAGGGGTTGTATAACCATATTTCACCACGCTGGTCAGTGTGCTATGTGAACCAGAACCGGTTCAGATTCAGTTAAATAATGACGTCAGCCACGGCTGGGAAATCAAACTTGGGTTGTGAGGTTCACGGCGCAGTGTGCTAACCACCGCACCACCACTCCTGCCAACATTTTTTATTTTTCATTATTACAACACAGTGCCCTCTGGATTGAAACCCGAGACACAAATATAATCGATGACCGTTTGGCATTGGGGACATCAGAAATAATGAGCTGGACACTGCTGGCATAAGAATCTGCCTGCAGTGGGTTCCAGTTAAGAGGCCACGATGGCTAAATATCGCTCGCCACGGGAATATTAAGAAGTAGTTATTACAGAATTGTGACGCTATTGGACGGACGCAACACTGCCTCGCGTCACACATTGCTGAGTTGGTGTATCTGACGATATTTCCACTCAAAACAGATTTTAATAAACGCCGTATTTTCCAATTTATTTTTCGTGCAAACTGTTATGAAGGTCCTAAGATGTGTCACCACAGCTTACAATGTTTACTTTACGTACATTCAATTGCACACATTTTAAGACTTTCACTTCAAGTTGAAACGTATTGTTATGTTTCTGTTAATTTGTGCATCCACGGACACACAGGTGGTTGAACTGGGCTACGGGGTAACTGGGAGTTGGCCCGTAAATGGGGCTCAATGATAATGATTACACCCTCTGACCAGGGAAGCCTCACAGAACCCCATCATTCAGCCTCAGGAGGGTCCTGTAAATATTGTGGGGTTGCATTTCAACACACCGGTGTGCTGAGATAGTAAAAGAATTGGCGCGTTTTCTATTCGCGTGACAACTCCTTACTGATTGGCCGTGTCGGGTGGTGGAGGGTTAAACGACACTTTTCTATAATTTTCTACATGACCTGACCCAAAAATGAATTCCATCGAGGAGGGTCGTGCTTTTGGACACGTGAATGTTTGGCATTTTGATCGGACCACCAAGGTACTCGGAGAAATCACGGCCACAAGGGTATGAAACTCAAATCTCTGCACAGATAGCTTTAAGAATGTATTGCTGTAATAAAAACCCACTGATCACCTTGCCAGTTGAAGCGGACAAGAATTATTATTCCGAGGTGGACTACAATCCAGTGATTAATCGGGCCCACCCTGCTTAGCGTCGGAGATCTGACAAGAGCTGACACATTCCTCGTTGTACGGTCATGGGGTAATTAAAATCATTTGCTGGCGAAAGCGGTTTGTTGATACTCTATTGACTCTATTTTTTTGCCATCTATTCGACTTCTCGATGCCAGAGCCAGATCACCTGGGCACATGTCCCGTTCCTCTGACAGCCCAGTCCAACCGTGCACGCACTCGACGGGCCACGATACCGGATGCATATCCCGCATGCGCTTGGAAACGGGCAGGCATTGCAGAGAAAACATTCGCTCGTGGTGCCGGGCAGGTGCGTTCGGGAGTTCTTCAGCCTTGCGTAAGGGTGGCTGAGCCTCGCAGGCTCCATGCGAATGATCGCGTTCGCATGCACTGTGCCAAGCCTTGCCGCCGTAGCGAGTCACAGCGGAAGTTCTGCTCTACTTCCAGGTGCCCGCTAACGCCTCCTTTCCTCTCGGGACTAATTGTTTTCAGTTTGAGTAATAGCATTCGTCCGGCGTCTAACTTTATTTCAGTTCACTGATCTGATGTATAAATGTTATGTACTGACATTGAAAAAGAGTTGGTGGCTTACGTTTACTGTGCCTCCTTCTGACAACCAAATGAGAAAAACTGATTTTCAAATCATCAACTTCCTCAATTTACAAAAACGGGGGCAAATATGGATAACGCAAGGTGGCCCGAAATTTAGTTTACGCGGAAAATAAAAACGCAAGTGCATCTCGCTAAACTAAATTTGGCCCACACTGTACAGTAATCACACATGTACACTGAAATTAACGATAATATTAATGAGATTGAAAGCTGGTTTCTAAGTGTAAACGTGGATTGTGGCTTTATATGACCCCTTCCTTCTGCTACTTTCAGGAAAGGCCGTTGTCTTAAACGTTAGATTATGATTTCTACTGTGATGTATGCATGCAAACGGTGAGGGCCTGAAGGTACGTTTCACCTGGGCCGCCTGTTAAACACGGGCAATTAAGGGCCACTTTAATTGGCCAAATAGTGAGTGGCGGAAACTGGAGTACCTGGCGGAAACCCACGCGGACACGGGGAGAACATACAAACTCCAAACAGAAAAAGGCACCCGAGCCAAGAATCGAATCCAGAGGCCTTCTTGCTGTGAGTTGCCAATGTTGCTACAGTACCGCCCATGCCCAGCCGCGTCTCGCATCCCGTTGGCAAGCGCGTCAGCGACTGCCGCGGGGTTGACACCTGCAATGGCTGAGTGGCCCCAGCATCTCCACGAAGGGGAATATCGCGAGGAATGACGCTGCCCGCATGAGCACCGACCTCTCGGTCGTAAAGACACCTGGAGCAGAATGTGAATGAACCCCATGCACTTCGCCAGCTCCGAGGGGAAACGAGGCAGGCAGGACTTTCTCGAACCTTCGGGGGATAAGTCCCCCGAAGAGATCTAATTTTTAAAAAAAATTCCGATTGAATTCCCCGCCTCGCCCTCTCTCGAGTCATCTCTCTGAAAGTAAAATCGCGTCTAAAATATATTAATAATGATTACGCCCTTCTGTCGACAACGAGGTTGCTTAATTTTAGCACAAATTAGTCATCGGCATGTGAATTGGCGGTGCAGCCACCTGGCGCGCGCTCGGAGGAAATAGAACGCTTTGTAATTAGGAGGCTGTGTCTAGGATTTGGCCCGTCATGTAATGACGAGGCAACAGTTTCCGCAATTTTTTACAAGGCGATGCCCTTGCTCTCTGCATAACTCCAGCAACGAGCCTAGCATCTATTTATGTTAATTGGCGTCGTAAGAACAAGCATACGAATTGCCCACGTGCAGCCAACTTGGGGCGATATCGCCGCCTACTATTAGGCCGCATCACATTGTATTCCATTGGCCCTTCGCAGGAACGCACTGCGCATCGTTAGCCTGCCGTGGCTGACGCAGTCAGGAACTACCACCCTAGCCGTGCCATGCATGGGGGTTATGCTGCATCATTTGATCTACACTGAGATCAGACAGCCCGGAGGGGTAGTTAAGGGGAAGATGCAAAACCATCGGTGCACATTTTCTGTACGGGTTTCTGAAGCTGTGACACTCCTGCAAAAATAACCGCTTCAACCATCACCAGCGTCGATGACGATCGGGCGAAATACATTTCCAGCGCGGTTGTTTTTATTCAGACAGAATAGAGATCCTGAAATCGTTTGCAAGAGTATTTAGTAAAACGACGAGGGGCCCGTATAGATGCTGTTTACATGATGATTATTATGGTTGGGGTTTCATCCTTGTACAAGTTCGTGTTGTGACTGTTGAACTGTGTAAGCTTGCGTGGTATCATTAACTTTCATGATTACGGTTCGCGTTTCATTTATGTACACATCGTTGCTGCAAGCTGATTTTCTGAAATTGTGTATTTATATTTTGTCTATTTCTTTCTTTTATACCACTGTGGAGTTGCACTCAATTTCGTTGTACAGTTGTGCAATGACAAATAAAGGCATTCTATTCTATTCTAAGTTTATTTACCCGAGCATGCAAGCTCAATGGGTCCTTTCTGCTGTAAAATAAAGACCTGTCAATGATAAACTATCTATGATTATGCATGTTATTCTGCAGCTATGTGTATATAAAAAAAACAACAAAAAATGTAATTGTTGCTAATTTTCCATTCTAATGTCATTGTTGTTGGCGTGCCATCCTCTCCGCAGCGCTGTGCAGCGCTTTGTGACCCTCGGGTGAAAGGCGCTCTATAAAAGCAATTATCATTATTATTATTACGATGTACGCTATCTCGCGTGGTGGAGGAGGATTTGTGCGTTTTTAAACTCACGATAGAAAAGCTACAGGTGAGTTTGCGTTTAACTGTGATGGCAACTTGTTGCAGATCAAGTTTCCTCTCCTGTTCAATTTGCCTCGGTGAGAAAGCATGACTGTCGTTATAGCATATGGTGCCACTTAGGTATCGTTTAGTTTGTGACGAGGGGCAAAATATACAAAGCTGGGAAATTTGAACACTCTCACTATTGTAACGATGTAGGTTTTCACGGCTCGATGCACGATGATTCCTTCGAAAAGCTGCTCTCTCTCGGGGCAGCCGCGTCGATCGCTCCCTCTCTCCACCTCGCGACGTTTCGCCTCACACGTTAGGGGCATCCTCACTGCGCCTGAGGATGCCTCTAATGGGTGAAGGAGAGAGGGGAAGCGATCGACGCGGCTGTCCCGAGACAGCAGCTTTTCAAAGCAATCATCAATATCACTATTGTTCTATTTTTCACCTCGAAATAAAAAAAAGGTTACTTTTTTTTAATAAAAGCTTAGGTTATTTGGTCCTGATAACCGCCAACAAGCCTGTTACAAACTAATTAAACTAGATGGTTTATATTTTTTGGCGCAGTAATACACGAGAGTAAGTTTATCTAGCAATTAGACGTTATATATATTTTTTTCAATCAAGCACGGAAATCGTGGTTTATATAACAGGAACATGTTTACAGTTCCACGGCACACCTCAATACCGTGCTGGTGAAAACGTGTTGAGAACTTAAAGTCCTTCGTTCAATTCGACGCACGTACAGATCAGTACCAGATTAAATATCCAAACTTGCATTGGGTTTAACTACGCGAGGCACTGGTGTGGACCACACAACATAACTAGCGGCGATCATTTACGTGGCCGCTTGTGTTGTTTTTGCAGGAGTCACAGCATTGATGGGAAACCACGAACCAAGGAACTGTCATTGGTGGCGGGGTGGGGGCCTGGGGTTTGGAGGGGAATGGTGCAATAAAGAGTGGGTTCAGGCACAAGGGAATCCGGAGCATTGGGTTCCGTGCGAACATGTTGATCAAAACATGCAGCATTAATCAAAGGGGGGAGTTGGAACAAGGTTCAGGCAAAATCGACCGTACGTACGTACCTCCCTTCCCTTCAAGATATCCCAACAAGAGAGTGTGTCGTACAACAAGATGGGGAGGGGGGTTGTTTTTCGGTTTGATTTTTTTGCAAAAGAAATGAAAACAGAAGCATCGGCGTTAGCAGCAAAACACAGAGAACGAAATCAAAGAAAGAGACGCGGAGAGGTGTTCGCTCAACTTCGAGGCACACAGAAGAAAAAAAAGAGAGGCTCTGAAAAATGCCGGTTGAGTCGACACGACGGCAACAGTTTGCAAACTCACGGGAATTTTACGTCGGAAAAATAAAAAAAGCAACAGAATTGAATGCCGGCAAATAATCGTTGGGTGCAAAATGCCCTGAGTGGACGATTTTGCTTTCAGAAGTTAAACATCTGTATTTTGTCAGGGCAACATTGAGATGAAAACATTCGATTTGACAATAATATTGACTCCTGGCACACTATTTGACAACAATGTTGACTCTGGCACTATAATAAAAAAAACCCATTGCATTTATAGAGCGCGTTTCACCCGAGGGTCACAAAGCGCATCACAGAGCTGCGGAGAGAACGGCACGTCAACAACAACGGCACCAGAATGTAAAATCAACTATTCCCCGTTAGCGCGAGTCCCAGCTCACCGTGAAATCTACTGCCTCATTAAACCTGGTCTCTCGAGGCCCGAGAGCCATCATTTTGCTTTACTGTACCCAGCATCCCACATCAGGCATATCTCTCGCTAAGCCTGTGGCTACCAGACGACAGTGTGCCACGTACCAATCTATCACTGACCGGGATAATATTGCTGCACCCGGCACACCACATCTAGTATACCTCTCGCTACGCCTGTGGTCAACGTGCCATGTGCTGGTTTACTATTCAACGGATTGAGAAAATGAAAACTGATCTCGCATAGCTGTTCTTTCAGGGTAGCCGTGTGGACTGTTTCTGCTCTGTCCGTCGCCAGACATTATTGAGGAGTGAAGCCCTGGTGGGACCTCGGCGCGTGCGTCACCTCGGCGTGATGCTCTTCATTCTGCTGCAGGACATCAATCACCAGCTCGGCCAGATGAATGACGTCCTCAAGTTTCTTCGCAGGCGTCACGAGCTGCCCTATGTTTTCTGTGTTGTTGTTGTCAATGTTGCAGATTCGTTGTTGTTTGTCGTTGCGTAGGGGAGAGGGCAGAGGTACAACGTTAGGAAAGAGTAAATTTTTTTTTTATATAAAAAAACAGACGCGAGCAGAACCGTTTGGCTGCGCCTCGGCGAGCGAGCAAACGATTTCGCGCAAACACGATGAGGCAGCGACGACCGCATGCAATCTCTGCATTAGGTGGGCAAAAATTAATGGACTTAAAAAACAACAACAATAATACTAATAGGAAATGCAGCTCAATCCATGCAAAATAAATACGCGACTCTCCGGTCATGCTTTGGAATTTTCAGGATGCAGCAAATGATGAATCCCATGAGTTTCAAGAGAAACCCATCAAAGCGTTCGAAACAGAGAAAGTGCGGTTCCGTAGTGCATTCTCAAACGTTCGGCAATCGGACGCGATTGCGTTACGCGCTCGTTCGGGCACGCCGTGGGTGCAGTGGATTCTTTAAACGCCTCCTCAACGGATCACGATTAACCCTTTCGTTTCATCGTCACCTCGTCGACGTGTCTATCGCTCGCTGTGTTATGCCACCACAATCGCGCTGCGCTAAACGGTGAGAGACATGGCGTTGAGTGAACGCAACGTTCGATCCGATGGAAGAATGAGACCGCACACACAGGGGATGATGTTTGTCGATATGGTGACGGGAGGCAAGAGACGGTGGCACAACTGAAGCAGAACTCAAGGGTGGGTAAGTGAAGGGAGGGGGGGGTGGACTCAGACAACTGGCCAGGTGGCAGTAGCAAACAGCTTGCGATCAGGAGGTTTTACATTCAAAGCCTGGTTGGGGGTTGACTCGGCCCCATCACCCACCCAGGGTCGATAAAACGAGGATAAATTTGTGGGTTGTTCTATGGCTAGACTCATCCCTGCCATCACCGGCTCAAGGCTGTAAGCACTGCCTCACTGCTCATTGACGTAGGATGTCGTTATCACGCTATTGTTGTTCGAGACAATGGCACGTAAAGGAGAGCTCTTCAAGTCTGAAACTAATCTGAGTCCTCACAGGGATCGGCTACGAGCATCCCTCGGCAATCACTTGGCAATCCCTCGCAGTCAGGGTTCCATCAATGTCTCATCTGCCGGTCCGGAGACGGCTGATGCAGCAAAACGGGAACAGTAAGCGATTCTAGGCCATATGCCGAGGCCCTTGCGCGTGATGCGAAATCTTAACTCCGTGGGCCTAGAGATTTGAATTTGAGAAATTAAGCAAAAAACGTCACCCACCGACCAGCACACGCATTGCGAGCACGGCGCGGAGCGCAGTACCGGGTTCATACAACGCAGTGCTCGCATCCGCCTGCCAGGTTTGGTCTCCAAATCTTTCGCCAAGTGCTTCTGCAAGCGGGCACCTCCGGGCGCTGAGCTGAAGGTGCCCCCTGCAAGCAGCGGCGCATGAGGAAAACTTGCGAGCGGAATTGCTCAGCGTGCAGCCGTGCAAGAATACTGCAATGTGTTCACGGCGGTCATTCTTAACAGGTCCGTTCTTAAGGTAACGTCTGCCCTACAGTGGCATTAAGGTTATTAAGCCTCGACAGAGTCAAAACCCCGCTGGCCAATGATTATCTTATGGCTCTAGTATGTATACGGAGCAAAGGAGTTCTACACGGGAGAGGGCACGGGCAGAATCCATGAAGCAATCCTTCTACGCTCAGGCAATTAAATACTACTCATATTGCCGATTCGGGGCGGAACCGCACAGAACTGCGGAAGAACAAGGCTGGGATGGATAATGCATTCCAAAAAAAATGTAAACTCACAGCCAGCTTCACTGGGCACTGCGACGAGTTAATGCACAATAATCGGCGAGTTGTTAAGGATCTCAACCGATTCGCTTTACGATTTTAGAGGACAAACCAAACCCCCTCGAGTGGATTCACTGGACGCGTATCGATCGTTTGTTTGCGCGTCTCGTGACTCCTGCGCGGAGACAGCCGCAGCCAAATCTACCGCTCGCCGTCAATCAAAGAAAAAGTTTAATCCTGTACAGGGTCGCGGTGGGCCAGAGCCTATCTCGTCCGGCAGACAGAGGGCGCAAGGCGGGGCTATACCCATGTTGTGACGCCAGTACATCACAGGGCACTGGGGGTAATTTGCTCAGCAGGCCGATTAACCTGGGCAGCAGCGTGTCTTTGGACGGTGGGCGGGAAAACGGGGTACCCGGCTAAAATCTACGCTGACACGGGGAGAGAGCGAGAACACGCAAACTCCACACAGAAAGGCACCCGAACCGGGAATCGAACCCGGGGTCCTTCCTGCTGTGAGGTGACAGCGCTACCCACTGCGCCGCCCGGTGGGTAAATATGTATTATACTGTATGTAGGGCACTGGTATCCGTGGCGGTGGGCACGAGGGGGGGGGGGCGTATTTAGTTTAAACTGTTTACAATGAGCAGGTTAGTACAGTCTTACTAAGTTGTGTTTTTAGTTTAAATGTTTAGCCGAGTGAGGCCCAGGCCGGACAGCCTCCTGCATAGACGCCTCGCTTAAACACAGCGGCGTGAATATCCACGTCAACAGAGCAA